>JASSRZ010000001.1:18426595-18467409 GCA_032164315.1 Malacoctenus gilli
CTGACTTGCCTGCGCACAAGGGCAGGCAAAAAGAGGACGGGAGAAAGAGTAGTGATCAATAGAGTACAGCATAATTATTACTCACACAGACCTTTGCCCTGAATCTTGTTACCATAGGGATAGGAGAAATATCTTGTCACAGTATTTTTACATCATTGGTCCTCGGCAACGCTGCGGTGCATTACAGGCTGTGCATCTGGGCACTTTACCACTCTCGCGCTCATCAACTCTAATCTTGAAAAAAGGCTGCACTGACAAAAACACATAAAAAAATGAGAAAGACAATGAGTGGTCGTATTGGTGAGACATTCTCCAGACTTCAGGCCACATCTCCTTTGAGTCATTTGGGTGTTAAGACACACTTTGCCTGTAGGTGTCAGAATAGAAAAGTATTGTCTTTGTGGCATATTAAGTCCCCATGGACTGTATTTCAGGCCAAACTGAATTCTTTTTGGGTTTTATGGATTTGTAGGGGCTGAAAAATTGGACCTTATCAAACCCGAAACTACAAATATTGCATGTGAGATAATGTGAAGTGTGAACCTTTGCCCTTTCAACAAGAAACAAAGTGAGAGACAACTAAAGAGGACCTGTCCGGGTGCTTCGTGTGTGGTGCTCCTGTCAAAGAACTGCAGCGGGCTGAAACCTTTTCTTCTTCGTTCCCGCAAAGCAGGCTTCAAAAGTCTGGTACTCGTACCTCAGGTGGTCTCACTAGAGCTCCCACTTGTGAAACACAAAAGAATCTTTGAATTAGAATATAGATCAAATTCAGTAAAATGTATTACGACATGTAATCCCATCAAACATATGGTTTTGGTGAGGTTATGTAGGGAACCCCTGCCTCGTTATTGAACTGTGCATAGCTGCAGATGAATACTCGAGCCTGCCACACGGCTGGATTAATATCAGTCACCGTTGTGGTACTTGGTGACAAATATTCTTATTAGTGGTACAAAATGGCAAAAAGTTTGAGAACTACGTGATGCTTAAAAGTATCGGCACAAATGTGTCTTCCTGTGATGTAATCTTCCAGCAGCTTGGAGTAAAGTCGACTTCCAAACAGCATTTTGTTTGAAACTTTAAGTTTTCGAATCACAACAGCTCCGCAAACGAGGACGAACCTGAAGCGAAGGATGAGGAGGAGCTAGTTTTGGGGCTGTTCATGAATCAGAGCAATTAAATTCAGAAACTACGAGGCAGTGAGAAAATTACAAACACCATTCAGCGTACAAATTAGACATTTGATGATATGCTCCGTGAACAGGCAAACCACATCCAATTAGCGGTCTCAAGAAAAATTAGGGCCTTATGAGGGACTCTCATAGAGCTACTTTATCGCTTTGCCTCCCCGACACTAATCACGGACCACTTTCTGGAAGAGAGGACCTCACAAACATGCATTGTTGTGGGAAACCTTGGGCCTGAGCTGCTGTGACCTCAGCGAGATGGAAGGACGGACAGAAAGCAACTTGAAAATACTGAACAAAACCGTGTACAGTTTTTCAACTTTTTAATCTAAAAAGCGCACCGGACTCATCCAACTTGAAGCATGATTTGTACAGCAATTGCAATATTTTCATGTGGTACTGAAGCCTGATTCTAGCAAATCCGATTTCGAGCCTCTATATACAAGTTTCCACAGCGATATCTGCAAAATAGGTCAATATAAACAAGAAAAAAAATCATCGTCTGTGCACTTGTGTTCTTGTCTCCATCTCTAAATCATATCCAGCTCTTTCTGGATAGAAACACAGGGGGGGAGGGCAGCGAGAATTGCTCAAACTGATCCTGAACCAACCTATCAAAATTCCCGTCAGCGCCTATATCTGACCCTTAAAGACTCAGGCCAGTGGCAGCAGCCGCCGCAGGCATGGCCGCTTACTGATGCAAGTCACGCGGCTGCTTCAGTGAATAAAGTGAGTTTCTAATGGGTCACTCTCCTGCATCACCTGAGGCCACGCTGGAAATACCAAGGGAACGACAGTGGGGCGAAAAAAACGTCAGAGCCAAAGAGTGACACTCATTGTTATATCCTGACTGTCCCGGTGTCCCGAGGCCACGAGTCCCGGCTCCTCGTGAGGATGATGAAACAGTGGTAAGTGATGAGGGCAACGCACGCACCCCTGTTGCATTTATCTAATTGTCTCCGCGGCAGACAATACATCGCTGTTGGCCGGTCTTGATTCGGACCGCCGCAGGGTTATCGCTGCCACTCAGAGCGTCGCTGTAGATAAGAGCGCCATGAACCTCTCACTAATGGAGGCAAAGAAAATATGTGACACCGGAGGCGCCTGTGCACATGGTCATTTGATTCATTTTTATGAGCAGTCTTATCTCTTTACATACTTCTTTCCTTCTTCTTTCAATTCGTTCTCTCCTTTTTCCTTTCAAACCTCCGAGTCATTTTCACTTCCACTCCCCTTTTCCCGTCTCACTGTCTTACGATCCTTTTTTTTCTCCTTTTACTTGCTCACTCTTTTTCTTCCTTACCTTTTCTTTTGTCATATATTAAATGCTGGCTTACCCCTTGATTTATTTGATTTCGTTTTTGAATACTTTTTTATTTTTCTGTTATTTCTTTTCTCCTCACAGTTTTTCCAAAAAAGTCCCTTCTTGCTTTTTTCTCTCTTGACGGTTCGATTGCTCAAAACTCTGTTTATTTATTTTTCAACCCTTTTTCTCTTCAATTTTTTTTTTTTAATTTTTCCAATTCTGTCTCGTTTGCTTTTCGTTTGACTTTCTTGATTTGTTCTGTATTTTATTTCACAAATTCTTCTTCCCTTATTTCTTGATACATTCTTTCTGTTTTGGTTCGTCATGTTAATTTCTTATCCCTCTTTTACCTCCCTGTTTTTTTCTTTTTCTTTTATCATGCCTACCTTCCAACGCCTACGAAGACAGGTCAGCAGGAAAGAAAAGATTAAAAAAAATCTTTTCTTTCCTGATGACCTGTCTTCTTTTCGTTCATTGATTCATTCGTTCATTCGTTCATTCATCCAAAATGCCGGGGCGTCTTTCTCGAGATGACCCGTACCACTTGTAATTATGATCGTCTCCCATAGGACTAACTGGTTGCCAGAGGCTGGAGGAGTTCACTGAACCTTCAAAGTGCACAGCTGTTATCTTTGACTTGTGGCCAAAAACAAAAATGAGGCTTTGGTAAAGAGAGGGTGTAAATTATGGCCGCTTAAAAGCGCCGATGCGCCATTTCAGAATTCAAAAGAAGCCGTCTTCCAAGCCTTTGTCTGAGGATAAACAGAGGGAATTGCCTGCAACATATATTTGCAAGGTGTCAAAGGGTAATTGGAAAATATTCAGGTTAACATACAGACACTTAGAGGCTGATGAGCGAAATGGCATCTGTTAACACATTCGCACCCCTAAACCCTCACTCACATGCAGACACTCATGCACAAACACGCACATACATCGTAAGGAACTCAATTGTAATGTAACTAGGGCTAAGTCTGAGGAGCTCGGTGGCTTCATTACAGTCAGTGAACTGTGATCCACACTGAATAAATGCAGTGTCTGATTTTTCAACGAGCTTTGTGAGAACAATCATTGTCAGGACAATTTAACATTTAAAAACCCATTTCGTGTTTTCGGAGTGAAAGGAAGATTCAGAGTCATCCAGCCGCACATATCTTCGGGTTTCAGGAGGATTTTTTTTTTTTTTTTTTTTCCTGCGTGGGCACAGCCAATCACACACAACTGCAGCAGCAAGCCGGGGACACACAGTACTGGACAGGAAGAAAACCGGGGGTCACTTTTTTTGTACAGTCTGTGATGAGTGATGGCAAAGGCTCACACTTGAGGCTGTGTGCTGCCTTTGTTACAGCAGGCATTTCATCAGCACCACCGGGCTGCATGCGAAAAACGTCTCCGTCGAGACACCAAGACAGTTTTCCTCCTCTCAGTTCTTTTCACTTTCATGTGTGAGTTGCACAGTGTTTAAACATCTGTTTCACTCGAAAACAACAGTTCCTGTCAATAGCACCTTCTAATCTTCACCTGCCGGCCTGGTTTTGCGAAGAAGCCAGACGACTGGCAGAGTGATGGGCTGAGAGGAGCACGCATTAGAACTTCAGGCTGAGACGACTTCTTGGAACCCAACAGGAATGGAGTTGATTCCCTCTGCTATCAGGGCGCCACATCATTTTCGCTTGCAAATATTTAAGCAGTTGTTTCACATCCTCCCCCGAAAGTGTTTTCTCAGAGGCGGATGTGAATGCTGCAGATCTGTGGTAGTCCCGTCACATCAGATTTCATTCACCGCTCCTTCCGGCACAGTCGCGAGACATCACAATCACACTCACACAGTACTGTAATTTTACTTCACAGTCTTTATCTGAGTGTGTTTTAATTTGCTTTTTAAAAGTTTTTTTTTTCTGTCTTTTCACTGGTTTCAATCTAATATCTGACATACTGGCCCTTTGAAATGTTCTTTTAAACATGACTTCATATAAAGAAAGCTCGATAAAATGAACTCCTCATTCAAAGGAGCAATTATGCACTTGAAAAGTCGACGAATACTCGTTTATCCTGACAGAACTAACTGACGTCTGAACCAATGGATTTCAACCGCTGTGCTGTGGCACACTAATGTGCTTTGAGTAATCATCAGGTGTGCGGTGGGATAATAAACAATTTCTGATGAGTTTGCTTTACATCAAGCAATAAATTTCAGCTGAATCCCCCAAGTGTTGTATTGTCAAAGTGCATGCTTGTCAACTGCTGATTCATTTGCACATATTGAGGTTGGTTCATAAACAACTGATGGGCTTTTATTTTAAAAAGTTAAAGCTGGATCAGGTCTCAGCAAGCGAGGAACCACCATTGTCTTGCCTCTTACTTTGTTTACATTCATCATTATAAGGTTAAAAAAAAAGTTTCTTGATTCCGTAGCAACCAATAATAGAAACAAAAGTTCTTCTTTGTTTATCAAGGAGAAGAGTCAAAGACAGCGTCAAGCATTTTGTAAAGAAACACGCATTTGGTGAATATAAATAAATGAGTACAAATCGTCATTATGTGCACGGGCTATAAAGTGTCAATCTTTAATAGGTTGTGTGTCAAAGGATCATCTCATGGTGAGAAATGCGCCGGGACTCAAACAAACACTTGTCTAAACAATGTCGTTTCAAATCTTGAGAAAAAAAAAACAAACAAAAAAACGGCCTCTGGAACGATGAAGAAACAAAATAATGAATACTGAAACATCATCTGTCCAATTACCACTGAACTCAAGAGTCACATACTCGTCGAAAACAGACATTTGTTTTCTCTGAGTGTTTGTGAGCAACGTATGCAGGAACTCCTGGGAAAAAAATAATGTCCTTTGGGCCCTCGAGCAACCACTCCATTGCCGCCCAACCTCAACCACCAGGCGCAAGCTGCATTGACCACGCCCACTTCCAATATCTCAACCTTCTGAGGATAGTCAGTTCAGGTTTGTTCATTTATTTATTTTTAAATGTAATTAATTAATTTTTCTTGAAACGCTCAATATATTTCCACCTGCTCTGTGTCGTTTCAGATCTTGCACGTCTAAGCTTGAAAAAATGTAACACCAACCTAATCCTATAATTTATCCTCTAACAAATGCACATCTACTTATTTTTCTCTCCAATGAACAATGAGGAGAAAGAAATGGTTTCAATTGATACTGAGAATTATGCTGCGTGTGTAGACTGTCTACAACGTGTGAAAATATGGAAATACACGACACTTCGTCTTTACACTTCTTATCATGACATAACCATTGTTGTGTTTCACACCTTTGTTATTCGCAAAGTGTCTCCGACACTCTGCCAGTGCCTCCTTGTCGATGGTTTCAATTGAACAATAGGGGATAAAACTTACACAAATAATTACCCTCGGCATCTGAAACGAGTGCAAAACTCGGTGAAACGAGTGAAACTGCCTTATCTCGTTATAACGTGATACCAAGTTATCACGTGATACCAAGTTATCACGTTATAACGAGATGCTGATCCATTTTTATTTTTTAAGATGTGGCTGTTCAGCGCTTCCGTAAGAAAGCCTTTTGAAGTTCATGAAAATGTTATCATAAGTAGGAACCTTCACTCTATTGTGTGGGGGGTTTTTGTCTGTGGAAGGTAGACCATTGCTGTGTGTGCAAGCCTGCCTGCACATTTCAACCTAATATTCACCTCTCACTTGATCCTGTCTGGGAATTGTAGGCACAAAGTCAACCGCAAACAGCATCCAATGGGGTTGTTACACTTTTCACCTCAATGGTGGAAACAAAGCCATTAGGTCTTCACGTTGACACAATATTTCAGTACTGTAAAGTCTTCTATCAGCAGTATCACTTATCATGCACACATTATCAGAACGTGTTCTGAACATCTAACACAGTGAGAGTCTGAGTTTTATTATCAGTTTCAGTAATTATGGGTGAGCGAGATATGACAATTTTCTACACTACATTACATCACTACCTACATCTTGAGTAGTGTGCTCTGCACAGAACAAGTATATAGTTGTGATTTATTGATCTTCTTGGGGAAATTCCTTTCCTGCATTTAACTCATTCTTTCACTTTGAAACCTCAACCGCACATTCAAGGAGCGGCGGGCTGCCACCGCCAACCCTCCAGGTACAAGTCGACTTCCCAACTCTGTGTGTCATGTAAGCTGTGTGAATGTTCAAATTTTAATTAAAAATATAAATGTTTAACTGTTTTATCAAGACTTTCTAACTCGTGACTGCTTCACATCACGTTCCTCCACAATAGCTTTACAACATGACTGAGTCAGCAGAAAGGAGTGTGGCAGGCTGCTCCCTCATGGCAGCCCAAATGGCAACTCCAAGGTCAAACGGGACAGCTGATGTGGACGTGCGGCCAGGTGAGTGCAGCACCGTCCTCCTTAATCACTCCTCAGGTGCGGTCAGGGAACATAGCCTTGGCCGGCCCCTCCATCAACGGTCAGTCGCCGCAGAGGAGCGACAAAGTCAGATCTCTGTGAGTTTCCTCAAAAACGGCTCACAGCTGGTGGAGATGTGTTGCGAATTTGTGAAACTGAGGTTGAACTTTTGTTCATTTGTCTTGTGTGTGTGCATAATCCAAACGCCATCAATAAGAAGACAAATAAACAGGATCTATCCTTTAAGGGCAGTGGCACCCAGCCTGGGGTTTGGGATCTCCAGGCTTGGAGCCAAGTGTCCACAGCAGAGCAAGAAAACTCCCAAGTGCTTTTATTTTGAAGGGCCTTACTTTTATACAAGAGTAGGGGTTGTGTGGTTCTGCCAGTGTGTGAATTTGCTGTCGTGTTTTGTCAAATCAAAGATCGATGAGGGGGGGGGGGTCCTCAGCCTTTCTTAGAAGCAATTTCTGACCCAACAGAGATACTGTGGACTGATGCCAGGAGAGCTTTGTCAATGCAGCACTTACAGGATTTGGCTCTTCTTTGTGGCAGAGTGCTGTGGCGGAGTACTTGGGATCCTCGCACAATGTGCGGCGTTGATCTGCAGCGATCAACAATGACGGCTACAGAGTCTTCTGCCCAGCTGCGGTTCAAGTCGAACATCTCTGCTCTCACCTTTTTGTATCTAACTTCTCTCAGGGTTTGATGGGGCTCAGATCGCAATTTTTATGACCAGCTGATGCAAAAACAGGCCATTCTACAATGCTTGCACCCTTTTTCGCACTCGCTTCTGGGAGTCAGTCGCTTGAAAATCAATTTTATTTTTTTGGAATTCACTCATTCCAGTCACTTTTGCACCAAACACAATGGCCCATTGCAGGGTGATATTTAGCGAAATGATGATGAATCACAAAAGCAACGACAATAAGTCACCAACTCATTACCAGAGGTAACGCTGATAATCTATGAAAATCTGTATATATTTGCTCTCGTGTTCAATTTATTCTGGCAGGGAAACCGGGGTTGAAATTCTTCTCTCATTTTTCTAAACGGTGCTGCTGACAGTTTTGACCTCTTCATGAAGCCCACATTCGCACATGTTGCAATCTAACCTTTATGAGATGCCACTTTTTTCTCTATTATTACCATGACTGATGCTGACTCCCTTGCCCTCGATTGCTGCCATTCATTTCATGCAATGTTCGGTTCAAAATACAATCTGGAGGCCGGCGGTGAAAATGTGTTTCTTTTTTGTGCGTGTGTGGTTTTGTGCAGAGTGGATAGCGCTATGTCACCGTCCTTTGGAAGAGTTTTTGGCATCCGCGAAAGGGGACGAGACCTTAAGGTGGAGCGAGGACACAATGAAGGCCCACAACATTTTACACCTGGGAGGAAGGCGCGTGTGAGTTTTTACAGTGCGCCTGCAGAAGTTTCTGGAGACAAATGTCGCAACACAAACACACAAAAACACTTCGAGCTGAATGATGTTTTCAATGTTTGTTCGCTCTACTGCAGCTGCTGCGAAACGATGCAACGACCAGCATAATCAATATGAGAAATATAAAATGCATTTTTTTCCATCATTGAAAGCCTTCAGTTTGAATATTTGCCCATATATTGATTATTCAATAAAAACAAAGGAATTTTTATGTTGAATGTCATTTCACCAAAATCCCATCGGCTTGTCAGTCTGACATCACCTGTTTGTCTGTTATAAGCAAGAATTCATATTTTTCGGATAGCTATGTTTTGAGTACATCATCACCTACTTGATCTAACATGGGGTTGCAAAAGCTGGAGCAAGTCTCAGCTGACTTAGGCAATCCTTGAAGCTTTAAGTCGTGCACGTGCAAAATTTAGGGGTCTTGTGAAAGCTCAAGGATGCAAACACCGCGGACGAGATCAGCACTCTTTTGTCTGTCCCAGCCAAACTGTCCGACCGGCGAACAGGTGTTTTTCCGTGACAGAAGGGCGTCCGAGTGACGCACGCTCGCTGTATGAGTGACATGTAATCACGCGTGCTTTTTCTGTGGCCCCGACAGAAGTACGTCTCGCTTTCCACCCCGAAGTGACCCCTGCTGGTCCGGCAGATGTCAGTTTGTTCCTTCCCTCATAACAGCCCCTGTTTGAGCTCCATCCATATGTTACAAGGAAGGTACGAAAAAAGAAACAAAGGTGGCTCTGTGCTGAATAATTTCAGTTTTAATCAGCTCAGACTGCTCGCCTGTTGTAATTGTGCCATTCTTAGGCAAATCACATCAACGCTACACCTCCATGCCAAAAAATGAGAAATATTTATCTCTATTTTTTCTTATTGTGCGAGGGCACAGTCATTTCAGTGGTATTGCCGCATTTTTCCTCTAAAGCTCATGGGATTGTGCTAAAGTATGCATTTCACTGAACAGTAAGCTTAAAAATAGATACATTATGCAGCAGATGAAGCTGTTTGGGTGAACGGTGAAAGATCAAAAAGAGGAATTTGGATCTCCTTCAAAGTGCTCGGTGATTGATCATTTCAAGGTTCATGTGACAGGACGTCTAGAAAAATCTTCAAAAATGATATTGAAGTGCATTGTATCTTATGTCGGTGAATCTTATTCTATGTAAGAGAGAATTTCTCTGGACCATTTATTATAACACAAGGAAGCGATGCTGCTGTGAAGAAGAGGAGAAAAATATTGTATATTTTGTCTTATATCTCAGATGCACCTAAAAAAAAGAGCAAAGCTTGCATCACACCATCATCTGTTCATGCACGTCTTCCTCCCTAAGAAGAAATGTAAATGTTGGATTGCAACTTCAGCAGGGGTGAGAAAGGAGAGCAGGTGAGAAAGTAGAGGCGACGTTTCTCACTCAGCCAATGACTGGTAAAGCTAAAGCAACAAAACTTACGCAAATCAAACCACATAAAGCTCTACAAAACACATTTCCCACCAAATCTGTGTAGTCAGGAGAGATGCGAGATGGGGCGGGGGGGACGACTTCCCCTTTTTCCCACTTGACCTCAACTTTAATTTTTGATACTGCTGCGGATATCTCATTAAGACAATGCAACATTCCTGCAAAAGAAAGTGGTCGAAGGGACTTATGGTGTTTGAAAAAAGTGAAAAAAGGTGTTGTTGAAAAATAGAATAAAGATATTGTGAGATGTGTGGAAAAAAAAAACTATATTAAAGGCCAAAAAATAGCACCGATCTCAATTGTCACTGTTCACATGATCCAAATAAGTCAGTAAATGATATGTTAAATATTCACAGTGAAGACAGTGGGGTATTTGAGAGTAACTTCCAACAAAACACCGAAAGGCTATAAGGTAATTGCCACCGATCGTAAACTCTCAGTTTCATCACTTCATCTCGTTATCCACGCGTTTCACAGTCACTGAACTGTTAAAACGCCTCCTGGATGCAGGAAGTTTGGGTGTGAATTGTGGGTGGGAGAAAAAAGGGGGTGAAAAAAAGCCCTCCTGGCATCTTTCGGGACTCAGGCTAAACTGGAACAATCTGGGATGCTGCTTTCAGTCTGTACGACTCGCTACACAATGAAACAAATGCAGTGTGATGTTCAAAGGCCAAGTTGGCCACCACAAATGAGAGAAAGGCGTAAGTCGAACCGCTGGTCATACCTCCGAAAAATCTGACTGTCTCCCCGAAATTCTATGAAGTCGATGAATGAAACAAGTCGCGCGCTCCAGCAGGGCAGCGCAGTGGTTTGTTTGTTGGCTCTGAAAAGAACCCCATAAAGAAAAAGTCCAACTTTCTCCTGAAGAGATTGGTAAAGGTTCGATCTGACTGTGCGACTGCAGGTACGGGAAGCATTGAATCTATCAAATCTGAGGTTTTAACAAAACATTCGAGAGAGAAATGTGTCAGCCGAGGTTAGAAAAGCAGGTTTGAGGTGAAGGTTGGGCGTTTTTTTTCAGTCGGACAACAGCATAAAGCACAAATCCAGACGCACAAAGGAACCGTGAAAAAAAAGGAATACTGACCAGCAGAGGCCTGACCCCAAACCAACAAAAAGTCCCTAGAGAGAGCTAGGAACTGCCACCGCACCCACAATTTGGGAGATTTGACACATCATAGTGAAAAAAGTAGCAGAAACTACTTGCCGACAGATGTGAGCAGATGGAGATGAATACAAGATTTCGAGTTCATGTTACTGCGAAAGGTTCAACAGCCAAATATCACTTGGGAGCACCACTGCTTGTAATTTGCTTCGGTAATTCTTGTTGTACAGAAAAACTTTTAATGTTCGAAGACTTAGTGTTGACCCATCATCACCAAAAACAAACATAATCCAGGTGCCTTTGTCTTTTACCTCATAAAACATGAAGATGGAGGCATTTAACCTCGTTCAAGAGAAGATCATTATTTCTAGCGTTACATTTTGTGCACTGCGTGCGCACGCACGCACACACACCACACACCCACCTACATGTGGGTCTTTTTTCTGAATTCACTATTGTGGGTTTCTTCTTTTTTTCCTGGGCACGGGTAGAACAGGGTCTGTGCTGACCCTGACAGCAAAACAACAGCCTTTAATAACAGACGTCTATCTCTGCAGGGAGCTTCTGTTTGATTTCATTGCTTGAGGCAAAGCTGTCTGAATATTACCCAAACTCCCCCTGTGCCGTGGCAGGAAGCTCAATCTCTCTGTCTTGGTTCTTCATATTTTTATTGGCAGCAGGAGGACTCAGGCGGTGGGTGAAAGCGGCGGCGCGTCCGCGCGCTTGGAATGCATGACTTGAAAGAGGTCGGACTGGGAAAGGTGATGCACTGCTGGTGAGGGTGATGCATGTGTGTGTGTGTGTGTGTGTGTGTGTGTGTGTGTGTGTGTGTGTGTGTGTGTGTGTGTGTGTGTGTGAGTGTGAGTGTGAGTGTGTGTGTGTGTGTGTGTGTGCATCCACACGTGTGCACACATGGTAGGAAGTCTTTCTTACTAACCAAGTCGGCTGAACGGCCACAGAGGTCACGCTTCGCTGTGGAAACTCTGTCCTCGGGCAGAGCAGCAGAGACACGGGAGAGAACCAGGACTAGCCGGCCGGCCAGCCAGCCGGCCAGTCGGCCTCATAACAACACTGCTGATTTGTAGCAAACTCCCCAACCTCAATCGCCTCATCAATCAGGGCTGCAGACCCGCTGATGGAAACACAAGCACTCAGAGATCCCATGCCCTCTCATGCGATACACATGGCATTATTGCGCTCGTATTTTATTTATGCCCACTAACAGTTTTACGCCCCAGACCTTGGGAATGATAATGTCTGTGTAGCTATAATTCTCACATGATTTTGAAGCAGAAATCAAAAACGGTGTGTTGCCAGGGAATCATTCGGGAACCTTGAAACAATTAGGAATGTATGTGTGTGTGTAACGGAGTGGTTAATGGGCCCTTTATGACAGATCGATAGCACTAAGATGTAAAGAAGTGCAGCCGTGCGTGGGCACGCTTGTGTGCGGTCGCCGGCGCAGTTTTCTCCCCGTTGGACTCAGTTTGAGTCTTTTCATGTGCCGGAGCAATAATGACCTCACATTTTTCAAGACAAAATAATTATCCCTAATTGTTTCCGTGCGATCGGCAGTCACACCACCGGCTGCAAAGCGAGGCGTTAGGTGTGTTTTAATCACAGGACGAGCCAAAGCTGCGTAACACAGCCGGAGACGGATTTTTTTTCTGCACGTCACGACTTCCCACTCATATCAGACGATTGATATGATAATGCGACGCATCGTTTCTGGACATTTCTTGGCGGCAAACTGACTACAGAAGTTCCCAGAGAGACCTCCGAGTTTGTCTGATGTCGTTGTTTAATAATCTGAGCCATTAGAAAACAGAGGAACAAGGAGGCGATAAACCACCTGCTTTGTTATCAATACATGACAGGAAATCACTTTGCCAAGGGACGACCGATGAGGCTGGGACGCTGAACGCTGCATTCATCTTTGCACCGTGACACCCAGACTTTATCGCTGGCTACTGCATTTGAGAACGGGAGCTCGTTTCTCTTCGCCCAAACACCATAATTTCAATTTATTGAGAAAATACTGACAAGATTGCGACTCGTCGATAAACGGTAAATAATTATCTCGAGTCCAGCTGAGATAATACCAGAGCAAATTGTCGTCAGTTCCTTATTTGTCTATTTTGAAAAAAAGTTGTCGCTCATCAGAAACTGCAGGAGTAATTTTTGCCTTTATTAAAATTTGTCACTTGCGCTATTGTTGTAGATAAGTGAACAATGAAATAAGTCACTACCATTGAACGAAACATAACATAACATGACATGATAGGAATGACAATTTAAGGAGAATGAGGCGTTCCATCAGGCTATGCAAATGTCCTCAACGTTCGAAACGATCGAAACGTTCGCAACGACTTGGTCGCCATTTTTCCTCCTCGCGCCTGTTCTCGGTCACCCTTTTTAGTTCGCAGGCGGCGGAGACGCCGAGCAGATAGGGCAGGTTCAGACTTGCAGAGAATTGATCCACAGTGATCAGCGCACCGTGTGTCCTGATTGGAATTTCTTGATACCGACTCAATCTGCTGTCAGTCAAACGTACTGAAGGGGAAAAAAAAAAAAAGAAAACAACTCGGGACTTCAAGGCAGCTGCAGAGTTTTGAGCCCGGCGCTGCAGTTCTTTTATTTTTTTCCCGCCACTGACAGCAATGACCCCGATGCCTGATGGGAAGTGTCTTCTTATCACCTGTCGAACAGCTGATTAATTTAGATGTTGGCCCAACACTAAGATATGTTGAAGAAACGCCACGTTTTTTTGGTGCAATGGAGAATTTTGGTGGCGAGAAAACTGTTCTGCTCACCGTCCTCCTCACATTGACATGTTATATCCGCTGTGTGTCGGTGACATTTATTATTCAGGGAAATGTAAAACCTGATAACAGACTAAAATGCAGATGGCAAAACATAGTTTCTGTCTGTCTGATGCTGACATTGAGCTGCTCGGCGTGCTTAAAACGATTCAACAAGGCAAATTTCTATCATCTCTGGATTTTTCTGGTACTACAGCCTCCTCCCAAATCCATGATATTGACTTTTTTTTAAATTCAAGGCGTAAACACAGATGAAAGAAGACAAATTTATTTTTCTTAAAAAAAGCAAGAGGTGAAAAGTAATAGGTTAAAAGTAAAGCCTATTTCTACTTTTTGCCACTTTACTTTTTGAATTGATTTATCAAATAATCACTTTTCTGAGGTAACACACGTGTGAAGTCGTTGGCAATATTATTGTTCGCCCACCAGTGGAAGAAGTTAGTGATGGTTATGTCCTGCCTCCTTGCCGCTTGACAACCTGTCCAGTGTGTATAATGCCTCTCATTCAAGGCGGGCAGGAGCAGAGTAAGATATTCAGGGTGAGCTTGACACTCCTAATGGACCGAAGGTGAGAAAGCCTACGTGAGTTCTTGTGAGTTGGGCTCTATCTCTGTCACCTCTGTGACTGACAGGCAGCTGGAACCTGCAGTTTGCGTTGTGCTAGCTGGGATCGACTCCAGCCAGTCGAAACACTGATGTGCATAATACAGGTCCGATAAAGTCGTTTCTCCTTGGACAAGACAACAAAAGGGGCAAAGCTGGGAACAAAGTGAGCCGCGAAAAGTTGCAACAAGACGCCGACAAACTCTCAACCACACACACATTAAGAGTCCATATGCTAGGAAGCTTGATTCTAAGTGATTTGTCTAAAGCTAATCTCCTAAAATAATCATAATAATAATAATAGAATAAGCTGCCCTTGGCTAGAGAGGATGGTGAGATACTTAGGAATAAAATACACCAGGAACCATAAAATGCTACAAAATGAGCAAAGAGCTGCAAAGCTGAATAATAAAACAACTGAACTGTGTGGATTCTGCAATAACCAGCAATTCTTCCACATTACACAAAGTAACCTTCGGGGAACCTGTGAGGGTTTCCTTTACAATGTTTGATGTTCATATTTAGTGTAGCCAGAGTTTTGAATAATGAGGTGAATCCCCCTTTGGGGAAAAATAAAACAATAACTCACACTTCAGACGACTTCTTTGAATACTCAGGTTGCAGCTGTTTCATCTGGCCACGGAAAGACGCCCAGCAACCTCCCATCAGCCCGGGCTGCCTGTCAGCGAAGGACCAATAAGGAGAATCACAGCAAGGCATGTCGATACAGACCCAATAGGATCTGTTCCATTTTGCATAGAAACATATATGAAACTTTTGGAAAACGACCTGTAAACAAACCTCTTTGCATTTCAGAAAGAATGGTCCCAGTAAAACAAAGCCTCACGACCCAAGATCGGCCATATTTTTAATTCATAGTAAAAAGTCCACTGATAAAATCTGCTTTCCTGGCGTCGTTTTTATCATCATGTTGTTACTATAAATGCATTTAGTTGTAGCGTACACTCGCTTGTAATTTGCGGGCCATGCTCTTTTCTCAGCAAGCCCGAAAGTCTTTCCATTTGCTCCTGGCTCTGTTTTCATGTGTCACTTTTTTCACTGTCACCTTGCTTCATCACAGCGAGGCGAGATCAGCGTGTGGATTGAGGTCAAACGACGAAGGTCTCGGTGGCGCGCCACAAATTTTGCCTGAAGCGTGTCAAACATGAAGCTGTGGTATTCTTGTCACGTGTTGCTTTTTATTGGCAAACTGCGCTGAGGCAGAAACGCAACAGAGTAAGGAAGGTGTTTTCTTCTCGTTATTGAAGCTCCAACAGCACGGGCGTGGCGGGTGAGACGAACCAGCGGTGCGCCGGAGGACGAGGTGGCCGGGCGTCCCGCCTCGGCCGGCGTGAGACGCTGAGGACGGCCCGCCGCGGGAGAGGGCGCAGAAAGCTTGTGTCCCGTGGCCCTGGGAGGTATGGTGAGATCCAGGCAAGGGGGCGCTATAAAACCCATAAAGCCGAGGCCTTACAAACCGCCCCAGAGCTCGGCGCTGCACACCGCAGTGGAGGAAATACATGCGGTCAGGGGGCAGCAGCCAGCTGAGGTTGTAAAAGTGAAGCTAACTGTGTCACCCACACTTCTGTGGACCCTTGAGAAAAGACCCCAGAGCCACTGCTCTGCATGTGTGATTTAGGTTATCTATGAATACAATTGGTTCCACAAAGGAAAATGTATTTTAGTGTTCTTTTATGGCCGTATGACAAAAGTTTAAAGTCTTAAAGACCAAAAAAAAAACCCTTTCTAGAAAACTTTCTAATTACAGAGTCCTATTTACAGACAAATCGTTCCTTTTTTTGCCATCAACTCATTGCTCTCTCACATCTTTTCTGACCTCAGTTGAATCCCTGGAGGCTTCACAACACATGGCGCTTTCATTCACTTCATGTTCCCCTCCCTTTCTCTGAGCCGCCTGTGATCGCGCCGCCTCTTGATTTTCTGTCGGAGGTGGCCGCCTCTAATGAGAGGCCAGTGTCGCGTTGCACACATGAAAGGTATCGCAAGTCATTTCGGAGCGCCAAATGTTTTAACTTGAGTCGACGCATCGACCATCTAAACGGCAGAGTGCGCTGTGTGGCGTTCGCCGCTGGGATGCTGCTCCAAAAACACAAAGGTTGAAGCATTAAAATGCATGTATCAGAAGATGAATGTTACTTTTGGAAAGAAAGGGGGAAAAAAAAGTGGGGGTGTGCTGTCTCCAAGACGCATTAAGCCTGATGGGTAATAAATACATGCAGCACACTATTAAAGATGTATCATTTTGTTCCTCTTGACTTCAACAAAAAGTGGCATCTTTGTGTTATTTTATGCAATGTATTTCGGGACCTTTTTGCGTCGTCCTTTAATACTTTAAGACACAATCGTACACGACGTATGCTCTGAGCACGAGTCGCTTCTTTCAAACGCAGAAACTTGCTCCCTGTTTCATCTCCTCCCTCAGTGGACAAACAGCGCCGTGTCATTTGAGTCACTTCCACTTCAATAAGTTTGCAAAATGTATAAATAGCATCTTTCAACTAGCACAGGTGAAAAAAAAAGAAATGAAGGAGCCACGTACACTTTGTGTGGCATCCCTAACAAAGTGCAGCTTGTACAAATAATTGTGTAATCATCAGAGAGGCCAGACTGTCGCGTCTTGTCTTTTTCTTTTTTCTTGCCACTGACCATGTCTGCTGGATCTAACGATCAATTTATGACAAGAAATGAAACATGGGAACAAACACGGCGGCGGCGCCCGCGCTTCCTCGTTCAACATCGCCGGGAACATTTGTCACCCCCACTCGAAAACCGTCGCTCGCAGCACAAACACGGTGAATTATTTAATCCGCGCAACATACACATAAGAGGACGAGGAACAAACAACTGAAATCCGTTGTCCTCCATGCATCAATCAGCACACGCATGTGTCGGATTCGAGCGCTGGATCTACCTTTAATTGAATATGAAATGAGTGATCGCACCATTGGAATGGGAATAATTGACATACTCGCGAGGAGGAGACATAAGCCTTTAATTCAATAACATGGCAGATTATGGAGGCTTAGATTCCACCTTGGCTTGGAGTGCTCCCAGTGGGGAATGGATCCACTTGGCCTGAAAAACATGTTGATAGGAGGAAAGAGCAGTGTCTAATAACGCCACCGCAACCCCCAACAGTCGTTAAAGGCCGCGCTGAGTCACATCTATCACACGGTGGCTTATTTGTCTTTGACGAGAACAAAACTTTACAAAGGCGCCGTTTGTTCGGATGTGACGGAGGAGGGTTCAAGCCGCCTTGTCGTTCTGTGTGTCTGAGCTGAAACAGTTTTTGAGCGTCGAGGGATCATTTAAATTAAAAGACAAGATTCTTCTTTTTGCTTCGCGAGGGGGGAAAAAAATGGAACTCTTGTGCAAAAGTTTTTTTTTTTGCATTCCAAGCCTGTGCGTTTACTCTTTCAAACTGCATGCAACTGACATCTGAGACTGTTTGTTAGAAGGAGGCACATTGTCAACTTTGCCGACTGTCATCGTATGCAAACACAAAGTTGTTGTTTTTTTTTCCCCGTCTCTTCTCTATTCCTTTTGTTTCGCACATAATTTCTTCCGCTTAGTTCGGCTCTTTACGACGAACCTGCCTACACACGTATTGCAAAAATAGCAGAGACGTGAGCAGCAAAACTGAGATAATGAGCTGTAAGTTGCTCTAGAAGGCCAGATTGCCCACCAGAGGATCAGACCCCCATCAGGCCTCTCCCTCTTCTCCTGTGCGATGCCGCATATGTGAAAGGTGTGATCGCCATGCGGTTCCAGTTCCTGCCTCCCTCGCGCGTTGAAGCTGCTATCGAGCCGTGTCCCCAAAGGCTGATTCAGAAGAGTCTCGAGTTTTGAGTCCCACTTTCTGCAGTTTCTCTCTTCTTTTTGCCTTTTTTTTTCCCTAAGCTTTTGAAAAAGATTAAGCTACCTTAATCAGATCACTATTCCCGATAAGATCATGAGATTTAAAACATGTTTAAAACATTAGAAAGAAGCACTGAACATTTGCACACACACAAAAAAACACATTCAATGTGAATTTTAGTAAATAATGTAAATTCACACTACAAGAGCCAAGCTGAGTGAGAACGCTACACATCACAATTTCATCATCTTCACTCGATCACTTTTACACTTTTGAATCCCTCCAATGCGCAGAGATGAGTTGCACATTGTCTATTTACTGCCTGTTCCATGTGTTAATGTGAGAATGACACATGCATGAATCATCGATAAAATCGCCATATGTATGCAATGTACACCTCGCTGGCACATCATTTCCGACGCTTAACGGCGCTGTCTGACTCTCCGGCATGCACGGACCATTGATATTTAAATCCAAACTAAGTTACACACGTGTATGAGCAACATACACTGTGTGAACACCATGAAATGAGGGTTTAATGAATGTGCCGGAAACATTTGCATATGTGGGTTTTTTTTAGTGGTGCACAAGCAGACGTTTCTGGTTTTATGATTCCAAGTGTGGGAATTGATGTCTGCCGGCTCCGGCTGTAACTGACTAACCCACTCGGCATCACTATTCGAAGGGGCCATATAACCAGCAGCAGCATCCGTCTTCACTTCGAACTGGAGCCGTCTCAAGAGTTTCCTGACAATGAGCTGATGAATGTGTTGGAGGCATAAAAGCCCATGCTAAAGCAGGAGTTCGCCACGACTGCAGATCATCTGAGATTGTCTGGGGGTTTTTTTGTTTTTGTTTTTGCTTCATCAACACCTCACCTTGGACTTGTTTTTTTCAAAATCTGGCCGGCGTCGGGATTAAAAGATGACCTCACCAAAGTAAGGCCTCATAACACCGAGAAGGGCCTCAACGGAAACAGTGACGGGTACAACAAAACTGATACTTTTCACAAGTATCAGATAATTTCCCACAGTGCGCTGAGCACATTCACACTCCCAAGCATCTGGAGAAAAAAAATCTTTTTTTCCACTCTGTATTAAGAGAAGCATATGGGGTCATTTAGTGACACTGAAACGGAGTAAAACACAGCAGTAGTACAAGTCGTAGTCGTGCAAGTGTCCCAATTTTCCACCTAATAACCACAAACTGTATGTTGACAACTTTTCTGCTCAGCGAGACCTTGAGATACCCAACAAATTTTCTTTAGGTTTACTCAGAGAAGCCTGGAAGTTTTGAGTGAAGCTGCATGTGGCACAAACCTTTTTCATTTATTTTTAAGCATTTTAAATTCGCGAGATTACTCTTTTTTTGGTTTCCATTCCTCCTCCGCAACATGGACTTTCTTCATAAAATATTTAGGCAACACACAAAGATTCTGCGGTCACAATAGGATAGGTGTGTGTGTGTGTGTGTGGGAAGGAGGAGAGAGGAGGGAGGGAGGCTTTTGTCCATGAGACGGGCGTCTGCGGGGGCCTGAGAAAATGTAGATAAAGTCACCGTTGAAGTGTTCTCAAAGGCACATGTCGCCTCTCTGCCACACTCCAACATGGCAAAAAATGACCACAGAGCGAAGAAGTGGGCAGGTGGAATTTATAAATACAATGTGTCATGTCCAGACATGCAGCGCAGGAATTCAGTGGGTTTACAGCTCCCATTATAAATTATGTAGCATAAATATTTCAAAGAGCGCTCTTGTTTTGTTTTGAGGGGTTTTTTTTGTGGAAGGATTTGGAATGAAAACAGGAAGCCACACTAGGAAGTATTGAGCGCTAACAGAATTAAACAGCAATTTAACATTGGTTAAAAGTAATTCTCAGCTCCTGTTTCATCATCCTCACAAGACTTCACCCAGCTAACGGGCCGAGCACAATAAGAGGGAAAAAATAACACCGAGAGGACTTTCTTGGAGGCTTTAAACTTTGACTCATAGATTCAATTTTGAGATAATTTTAGCAATAAATTTCAAATGCATGTGCGTGGACAGAATTCACTCACCTCCAGTGATGCAGCGCTGATGTACCTCAGGGCCTGAATATGTCACGCGTCCTGCAACTCGGACTCAATCCGCCGCGCCGCCACCGCCACACTCTCCAGAGCCGCTCCTGGCGAGCTTTGGCCGGAGCCCCGGTGCAGACGGTTGCGCTGCGCGGCCGGCGCAGTGTTTTCAGGAGGGCGAGGGCAGCAGGGCAACAAGTTTCGTTCGCCTCCTCCAGGATGGGTGAGGGCCACGGGGGTGCTTGTTCTTCTTTTCTTTTTCCAGGTTGCGTGAGTACCCTGGCGAGAAGGTTGCGTGAGTACCCTGGCGACAGGCGAGGTGAAACGAGACGATGTGTCGTTGGCGAACCGACACGTAAGAGCTGTTTGAAAACAGCACATCAGGGAAAGTGCAATTAACAATAATCTTTATCAGTGGCGCTTCCCATTGTTCAGCCAATCAATTGATAGGTCGAGATGTCAGAAAGTTGTGAAAAATGCACAGCGCGTTTTCCTAAGGACACAATTTATAACCACAACAATAACAGCAAATCATCATAAACGAGCAGCAGGAACTGTTCAGTGACGCATGGAGAAAATTAACTTAAATGCCATGTCAATAATTGAAATAGGTGCAGATTTTTTTTGTCCCTCTGGAAATCCACTAATCAATTATGAGACAAATTGTTTTGGCTCTGGGGACACTGATTACCAACTTAACAGTGAATTCTAAAGCTTGTCAACTTACTGCAGAGTCTATTTATTTATTTAAATGTTGTTGGGGCGTTTTTCCCCCCCGCCCCAAAGTCTCAGCGAGAACCTGCTGCGCCGCTTGACCAGACGCTCTCCAAAGTGCTCGGTCCCGTCTCGGCGCGGCTCGCTTGACTATCCTTCAAACTAAACTCAGAGGGTTGGACACAGAGCCCGGGCACCCGTGGGAGAGGTCGATCCGGCGCAGAAGGAGACGCAGATGTTCCCGTTATTAAAGATTCAGAAGCTCCGGCGCAGGAGTGTGTTTGTGTATGAGTGGGTGGGTCAGAAAGATGCAGAAAGATGTGAAAAGTTGTCTGTATTGTGCCCCCCCCACCCCCACCCCCTGTCGCATTCACTCTGTATGCATCTCCTCCTGTTGTCCGTGCCTTTTGTGGAGGCACCTCCGGTAAACGCACACATAATGAACAAAGATAGGAAAGAAATGCGTCACTCACGGCAGCGGAGGGCCTGTTGACGGCGGTGACCAATGACAAGCAGAAGGTCACGCTTTGAATAACACGGAGGAGCATGAAGTTCAGGCCATTCAGCCCTCCGCACAACGCCTCTGAAGGTGAACTGTGAAGAATGGCATTTGTCGGGACGAAGTGCACCTTAAATTCCAGCCCCCTTCACTCGCCGAGATGCTCCGGCGACGTTTTTTGCTGGGTTGAAAAACAAACTGATTAGTTTCGGGTAAAATGCACCATTTTCCTGGGGAACATATGCTCTGCGCCTCCTGTCCCCGAACAAATGACACATAAGCCCTTGAGCAGCGTTCTCGCTGCCTCCCGCATGTGTCCATATCGGCGCCGAGTTCAGGGATGCTTGGTTCAGCTTAGATTCCCGTTAGGATAAGGTCCCCCACCCCCCCACCCCACCTCGCACATATCTGAAATCCCCTCGTGCCATTTCCTCTTGACACTTGTTATCTGACACCACCTCGCAGTTCGACAACTGTGGCTCTCCCCCGGTTCGCACTTTGTGTGGCGCGCGGTCTATTGCAGGTCTAATGGCTTGTCAGTCATTCACGTAAAGAACATTTCACACGTTTTCTGATGGAACTGAAACATATCTCGGGATTTATTGACACCGCAAAACCGTGAAGCGAGTCGTAAATGTCAAATGATTGGTATTCAGAAGTGGGTTTTGATCATATTTTACAAAAGCACACGGAGGAGAGTTTCTTCTTGCTTGCTAAAAAACTGAAACCGGGAATATAAGGTCTTGCAAAAAGAAAGAAAAAAAAAAAGGTTGACACTGAAGTGCTGTTGATAGCAGTGTCACATCACAGCAAGAAGGGTCGGGTTGGAATCTGTCACAAAGTCTTCTGTTGTTAAGTTGGCACGCTCTTCACTTATTCGAGTGTCCTTAAATAAACCAATGACTTCCAAAGTTGCTTAACTCTAAACAGGCTCAACGTGGACCTGTGTCTCAGGTAGTTCAGCGATTTACACAGACATAACAGATTAGAGTCAAATTTCTGGAAGCCTCCGTTAAAATAATTCAAAACTCTCACCAAAGAGCACAGATATAACCCTTTACATGCACAGACTTAAACAGGGCAAAGAAACCTGTGATGTTACTTATACATCTTAGTTTTAACAACTTTCTTCAGTCGGTTTTGTCAGTATTTTCACCCTGAGGACAAATCAGGTACTGTTCAGACAGTCCTTTTTTTGAGCCCGTGAGACGCAGCGCCAGCCGAGAGGCAAAGCTGCCTGAGAAGACCGAACCTTGCAAGGCTAAACTGAGGGCAAAGCGAAACCACTTCATCCGCGAAGCTTTGGTTAGGCAGAATCTGTTCCTAAAAACGCTGCTGACCGAGAGGCCCGTCTGAGGTGGAGGCGAGGACAGACGCGACTACGCATCCTTGTCGGCTCGCACAAATGTAAGTAAGCACATCCTGAATATATTAGCTACGCACAAATTGTTTTACGCACACACAAATCGCATTACGCACGCAGACATTTTGCTATGCGTATGCAAATCTGTGGATGCACGAATCTAAGTATGCCCTCACAAATCTGTGACGAATCGAGATCGACTCACACCACTCTCCAAGCGCGCCTTGTTTTGCCACTATGGTAGCTCCGTGCACTGACAACTGGTCCAGAATGTACCCGTGCTTCCCTCCACGAAGCATCTTTAAAAGACGTTCGGATGAAGTCTTGGAACAGCTTCAGCCCGGACAGAGACACCAACTGTATGCACAGCTGCTCTCCTCGCGCGCTCCATTTTTGGCCGCATCCGATGTAAATGAAGAAACCTTTAGGTTTGATAGTTTCTGTATCAAAGACGGCAAGTCTTTTATTCCTCACTGCTTAGAACCCACGACACGCTTTATACTCGCCGTTAATCGCTCCAATTTATGCCACATTTCTCTGTGTAGCTTTAAAAGAAATGCAGCTTGAAGAGCTTGGAAGAGAAAAACAAAAGTTGACAACATTTGCATTTGCCTTGTATCTTTGTCCATTTTGACCCTGAAGACACAGAGTTGAAACCTTGGTCAGTATGTGCTATTTACAGCCACAAGCAATCGATCAGCGCACTTTCTCTTTTTTCTGCTTTCTTCTCCCCAGTGAAGAAAAGTTACTTGTTTGCAAAGTGATGCTTTCGCTGACAAGCTATGCCGTCTGAGCAATGTTTCATCACGACACGAGCCTGGACGTCTGCGTTTGTGAGCCACAAAAGGGCCAAAACAAAGTTCTTGGAAATCAGTCAAAAATGCCAAATTTTGATTTATGAACTGAAAAAAAAAAGAAGTGAAAAACACACACGATTTGATTCGATCGTAACGAGGAGGGTTGACACGGTGAATGCACTGTGCTTTATGCTGTATCCTTTATATCAAGCATTTGAGTGGAGAGGAAGATGGCTCATAAATCTAAATGACACCGAAAAAACCTGACAGCGGCTGAATAGTGAAGCTCCCTAAGGGGCAAATAAAAAGGGGATTGAAGCCTTCAAGACGACATGTGACCTAGTTGGCTTAACCTGCCTTTGTTCAAGTTTGGTCTGTGAGCCAGCTGCGACACGTCTGCCGCTGTCAACTGGAATCATGGGATGTGGGGCAGACGGAGGAAGAGGGAGACAATCTGCGTGCCCGCTTGCACCTCTCAAGCTCGTCTGAGCGGGGCTCGGCGACGCCAGCGCAAAGTGCCGCGCGTCTGCGCGCCGCCCGGCCGCCCGGGAACACGCTGGCCATATGCGCCGTAATGGTGGCAGACAAGCGGTGTTAGCGGCGCGAGAGAAAGGCCATTCGCAGCTCTCCTCACAGCGTCTGGATTGGCTCCCGCAGCCAATGGCGGCACCTGGAGACAGCGGGTACAGTGCACGCATCAGGTATGCAGAGCGCTCTAATGAGGACGCGCGGGCTGGCAGGAGTTCACCTTTTTTCTCCGCTGGAAAGTGTTTGCGATTTAAAATGGATTTCTGCGCAGTTTCTCGTCCGCTCGTGGCGTAAATGAAAATACACAAGAACGCTCCCCATGGAGTCATTTTGTATCAGACGTACAGGTCCATTTGCAAGCTTGATGCACTCACAAGAATACACCCAGGCCCCCCGAAAGCATCCATTATCCACAATTTCCCCCTTTATCAGTGTGAACACAGAACACTTAAACACCCCCCCCACCCCCCACCCCTCGTACGACCAGGAAAAACAAAGTCTTTTGGGACTTTGGGGACTTTTGGGACGCAGAAATACAGTCTACTGTAAAGCTCAGGGCGTTCGCTTGCTCCAGTTCTCTCCAAATTGCTTTTGTGCATTGGAAAATATTCATCAGCTCAGTGTCAGCAATTGTTTCTTGCTGCCCCGGAGTTTCCTTCTAGTCACTGGCAGGATGTTTTACAGTGATACTATGTTCCTTATCTGTCATGACTTTTAAGATCCCGGTACTGTAAATGAGCCTACTTCCTCTTTTTTTTTTCCCAGTGAGACAAAGCTTCTGGCTTTAATTGGAGCTATATTTATGGGGAATAAAGCAAACTGGCAGTCACTATGCCTTTATTCATTGCAGGCGATGTATGCGGGCTCTTTTTTTCTTTTTTTCCTCCTCCCTCAACCAAGTGCTTAATTTTCCTCCCTCTGATCGTCAGTTCAAAAAAATATTTAAACTGGGAGCTGACAGCCCCGCAGCAAAGCCAGCTGACAGAATGGCTGGCTCAAAATGTAATTTGAACACCGACAGCGAACAAAAAGCAGAAAGCAAGTTTTCTAAAGACTGAGGAACAACCAGGGAGTACAAAGTGTGGTTAAACTGACCCGGAGTCAGAATTGTCTGAGGTTTTCATTCGTTCTAAATGGACATCAGATGTTCAGTGAAAAGCTGAACGCTTGGGGGAAAAAAAATGTCAGCGATACACATGAAACAACATAAAAGTAGGTTCCGGAAACTTCTCTGAATATTTGTGCCTTTCTGCTATTCTATCCAAACAGTTTTGTTTTTTATCGTCTTAAAAAAACATCATCAGAAGTGGCAAAAACATGGTTTCACATCAGTTCGTGAGGACAAGAGTGTGCGTTTGATGCAGACAAAATACAGACGAGCTGTCCGGTTGCCTTTCACACCCATTTCTGTACTTGCGGTACAATTGAGGCAGAGTCTCGTGTCTCTTTGTTTGAGACTGTTCAGTGAATGAAAATGCCAATTATGCGTCAAATGTCCTTTTGGCTTTCCGTTTGGCCGCGGCGGTTCTGGTTCAGCAGGCTGAATTACTTTGGCTGTAAAAGAACAAAATCACCTAATTACACAGTAAATTTACTCACTGATATTTACAAATAGATTTAAATATTTGGCATTATACCTCGGGTGTATATAAATATGCGTCACCATGTTGACAGGGTCTAAAATGCTCCAGCAGAAATTAGCCACATTTTGTTTCCGTTGGTCAGTGATGCAAGATAATGTAGCTGAGTTTGGAAAGAGACAGTGTAGCAGACAATAATTTGTATTGTGTCTTTTCTTGAGTTTATTGAGAAAAGATCTTTAAAAAAGGGCAGGTTTTTCGGGATTTGCTCTACTACTTTTTAGACTTCTTCTGGAATTAGCAGAGAACTGCAGTCATCAGACCTTAAAGGTCATTTTGCTTTAATCTCACTGATCTGAGATCAAACTGGGCTGCACATGGACCCCTGAACCGAAATGAATTGGACGCCTCCGAGCAAACTTTCCTTCTCGTCTTGCGATCCAGAGGAGTCAGAGAGGAGAACAGAGTCCATGACCGTCGGGCCTCACTGCAGTGTTGCCAACTTTGGCGACTTTCTCGCTGAATCTGGCGCCTCGGAATCCTTCTGGCAAACTTTTTTTTTCTTTTGTCAAAAGCTACTTGCGGCGAATCGAGCAGCTTTATTGTCTGGTGCTTTGGAGGTGCGTATTGTTCTGTTTACTGTCACTTCCCTGATCTGGATCACCTGCCCAAGTGGTTGTATGCATGCGCAGCCAATCTTCAGCTGCAGTCGGAGGAGACGGGTGGTCCACGACCACTCCCGGATCAGACTGCAAATGAATCGCACGTGCACGGACCCCCCGCTGACCCCGAGCTGGCAAATCGCCCATAATGCAAATGAGGCGACGGCGTCATTTAGCAACGTCTAGCGACTTTTAGGACGGCCAATAACGAATTTCCTTACTGTGGTGTTTGCAGCGTGGGCCCATTGTGAGGTGAAGCAGCCACTTCAGATAGACTGGCTGGCAGCCAATGTCTGCATCTAACATGAATTTCTATTGATATTACCTTTACCGCTCCAGTGGCTTCATTATGCCTAA
This sequence comes from Malacoctenus gilli, assembly GCA_032164315.1. NCBI lineage: Eukaryota > Metazoa > Chordata > Actinopteri > Blenniiformes > Labrisomidae > Malacoctenus > Malacoctenus gilli. Next base: position 18,453,355 of record JASSRZ010000001.1, read on the forward strand.
ATGCTCCTACTATATACCTTTGGAGACCCTCTGCCACTACAGATTACTGCATCGTCTACACCCTCTTTTTTTTTTGCTTCTCTGAATGGTTCAAGTTTGTTTTTTTTAAGCACCGTACAGCTGCCACATTATTCAAAGTCACATTTTTTTAACAGAAGGGACACATTTGTTCAGTCAAGCAGAAACACAATTCAAACTAAAGTGAAAGAAAGAAAGAAAGAAAGAAAGAAAGAAAGAAAGAAAGAAAGACAGAGAGAGAAAGAAAGAAAGGGGGAGAGAGAGAGAGAGAAAGAAAGAGAGAGAGAAAGAAAGAAATAAAGAAAGAGAGGGAGAGAGAGAAAGAAAGAAAGAAAGAGATCGAGAGAGTGAGCGAGAGAGAGGGAGAGAGAGAGAGCGAGAGAGAGACAGAGAGAGAAAGAAAGAAAGAAAGAAAGAAAGAAAGAAAGAAAGAAAGAAAGAAAGAAAGAAAGCTTGTTTGAGCACTGTATGAAGCAAACCTGTGGAAATCTCTTATTGGACATCACAATAAAAGACGATTAGGTTCTCATGTCGCGTTATGTAAACCCCGGCAGTAGCAAACACTGTATTATTCAGTGTGAGAAAAAAGAAGTTCTGGCTTATTAAATTTCATGTTATTTACACCAGTCCGTTGGAAGCTCTCAGCCATCAGCAGCATTTAGTTAACCTCCGACTCAGCGTCCCCGCAAAAATAAAAAGGGTCCTTTGTTATAAAAATCTGCCGAACCAAATGTCGACAGACCTAGAATCAACTCAGCGTGCGCGTTGTTAGATTACTCACCTCAACATCGCCCGGGCAGGGAAAAAATATACGTGAGCTGCAGTATACATGTGCATGCTGAGGCATCCATAATGACCAACGAGGGGAAAGGAAGCATATAATCAAAGAAATGCTCCCTATGATTGATTCAGACAGCTGAGTGTCGGGATACATTTAAATGTAACCTTCATTATGACTTTTTGAAATTGCTCCAAAAGGAAAATTGATCACGCTGATGAGGGTGCACGCGGAATGAACTGCGGCAGCCGGCCTCCTCCTCCTCCTCCTCCTTCTCCTCCTCCCTCCCCCCCCCGTTCGTCAGCGCATTCGCCGCAGCCTCAGCCGGAGAATCGCCCGTGGTGGTTTGATTCTTGAGACGGACCGCGCGTTGCTGTGATTTCAAACGAGTGGGAGACTGGCTGTTCCCAGAGCAGAGCTCCAGCTGACTCAGGCACTCTCGCCCCGGTGCCCCAAATCACACAGCAGTGTTATCTGCCAGAGGATACAATCAAGGAAACACATCAAAGTTGAGTCTCTGGAGCTGCTCCGCTCACATGCGTGCCCACAATATGGGCCCATGTATGAACACAAACCATTCGTCGACTCCCCCCCCCCCCCCACCACACTAATTGCGCGCGAACAGTCTGCATCATGAGTCACAATGAAAGAGCAATTAGGCCTTTATTGCTGGCTTTGGACTGAAAATAGCTCAGACTTTGATGTGGCAGAGCGGCGTTTCCAGGATCTGCTGGCGAGCCACGCGTTGCTTCGTCTGACCCGACCGCCAGACCTCCGAAACACACCAGCAGGCTTCCTGCCCACCTGAACATCCGTTCTCCCCCCCCCCCCCGCCAACCCCACCCCCGCCCTCTCCTTTGCGTCATCTATCTCAGCTCCTCATTTACACCTTCACTTCCACGCTCCTGTTAGTGGTTTAACCATGTGTGACTTCGGTTGGGATCATTTCCCACGTCTGGGCCCGGGTCCAACAGCGATGCGCGTTTCTCTCCTGAATAAAGACGCGCGTGTTTGCAAATGCGCCTCCGCTGCTCGTTCACTTTTCGACGGTGTTCTTCGGTCTCCGCCTCCATTTTTGCCGGCTGTCATTTCTGCCGCCGCGCGTCTGCCTCGGTCTGTCGGCCCAAACTGGGGGTCCGGTTTGTCCCAGATCTTGTTGACATCAGGCTACAGGCGAGCATGACATGTGTATACATATTAATGGGACCATTAAGTCATTTATTCACCAGCTGATTTACATTGCAGAGCAGAGAGGTCCGGAATCAAAGAGATTTCAAAACGTTTCGCGAGATTTGCAAATTAGATGAGACAAGCTGTTTATTTCTCGAGCATGTTGTGGCTTTCGGCCCCGAACAACATTTTAATCTTAATTCCTTCATTAGGCAAAAACCATCGTGGCGGCTTCTACACTAATGCAATTTGCGGGACATGTCAATAAAGAAAGAAAAAAAAAAACAGAACATTGTATGCTCGCGTGTGACTGCATGCATTAAGTATGAACTCCTAAGAGATCAACATATTCATCAGCATGCAAACACGCACGCACATGAACAATATGTAGCCCCACCCGTATTAATCTTCTCCTTGGCCGGGACTCACTAAAACGTTATCTACTTGTCTGGTCGTCTCGAGCCTCAGGGGAGGAATGTGCATTTGGGCACAGCCTGGCGGGCCACAGGAAGACAGAGTCGGGATTTGTATGCGACAGGAGGCACCTTTCGTAGGAGTGTGTCTGGTCTGTCTGACGCTCAGCGAATCTCAGCGGGTCGGGAGCAGAAGCTCGCTCGGTTGGAGGAAGAAACTTATGAGCTTTATTGATCACTGGCTCGCATGGGAGGGGGAGACAGGGGAGGCGGGGGAGGGGAGGGGCCCTGTGAATAAAACAGAGCTTTTTTGGGGGGGCGTCAGGGCTGCAACAGGTGAGGCAACTGAGGAATCCGTTAGGCTGAGAAACGCAATTAAAAACATGATTTCTAAAGGGAGTTTCTATGTTTTAATAGTTGAAAAAGATGGACGCATGCAAGCAAGCACACATCACACCCACACACACGCAACTTACCCCTCGCTCGAACAATGGCAAACAGTGACATCAGTAATGGTGGGTGTTCGGGGGGCCGCGGGATGATCATTTCACTTCCACATCGCTGGAAGAGAGAAAAAAAAAAACACGTATGCCCCGCTGCACACAACATGTGAAGATCATACGATCTGCCTTCAGGCTCACTGGGCATGAAAGGATTATTACATGATTGTATTGTTGAGGGGAGGGGGGGGGTCAATCCAGCGATGACATCTCTACTTTTAGATAATGATGTCCGACAACACGAGGGGGACGGCCACCGATAGGGAAGTCGGAGGGAAGGCTTTCTTCTAAAGCCTCTGACAAACATTATGTAAGACTGAGTGAAAATTGTGCACAGCTGTTCAAACTGTGACCGGGGGGGGGATTATATCTGATTGTGACACGGTAAAGCAACAGTCGGTGAATTGTGCGAAAGCGAACGGGAACCGTGCTGTGGAGCGAAAGACGAAGGCAAAAAACTGAGGAAAGCTCTCAACTTTGGAGCGAGCAGTCGAGGACTGGGTGGGGCCGGGGTTTTTTTTTTGGAGGGGGGGGGGGTGTCATTTTTTTGTTCTTCTTTAGTAAACGTCTGCAAATGCTGCCACCCGGAAAACAGATGTACCTGATTGGGTGGACAAGGCTGGAAGTCACAGGGGTGACTGTAGCTGCTGTTCCAGAGTCTCTCCCTTTCTTTCGCCAGCAGTCTGTGTGAGTGTGCTCCAGGTGATTTGTACAGCCTGTGGCTGGCCGAGCCGCATGCTCATCAACTCTGTGACAAAGTTCAATAAGCCAGACTCCCCACACCATTTACCTGTCTACCCGAGCTTTACCAGGCAGCAATTACTGCACACGCTGTCCACTGCTGCTGCTGGCACTAAACCTGCAGTTGGAAAAAGAAGAAGAAAAAAAAAAAAATCCAGTTAAAACGTGTCTTATCTCACAACAGGTGCATGAGTGAGTACAGAAGTTAATGCCTGGCCCCTCTAATTTGAAGATACCCAGTTGTCTTATTTCATTTGGGAGCCTGCTGCTGCGGCGGCGGCTTGGAAGAAGTAAACGAGGGCTGAATGGCTGTTGAGCACCCGGCCACAGTTGTTGGCAGTTTTCTACAGCGCTCGTCCTGGCAGGAGTCAACGCGCGGAGTCCACCCCCACCCCCCCCACCCCCCCCACCCCCCCTCCTCCTCCAGTTATATCTGTGAACTGGAAAATGCTTGTTTTGTTAAGCTGTGGAGTCATGTTGACATCAAATTTTGTCAACAGGTACTTTTACACAAAATAAAATCCGGGCAAAAGCTGGAAATCAGCGTTGTGCGTCGTCCGAGATGTAAAGATGCAGTTTTGAATGCTACGCCGTTCAAAAAAAAGAAGAGAAAAGCTGTGAAAAAAAACTCCACAAAAGCTTTGAGTGACATGAAGGCTTTCAGAACAGAAAGCTTTGCTGGGTGGAATACATTAGGATCGATGATGCTGTACGGTCAGAGTTCAATTTACTGGGGGGTCCCCGCCCCTCCCCCTTGTCATTGTGATAGAATATTTGAATCTGACTAATTCTTCCCTCGAAGTGATTTAAGCTTCACCACCAGCAGACCATAAAAAGCACATTAGTGGTTTTACATTAGTTCCTCCTCTATATGCACTTTCAGACCGTTTCCATAAGGTACAGTACCGGTTCCCAGATACTATTTTTGGGACTCCAAAACGTGTTGTTGACAGACTGCAGGCTGTTGATAGGCAGCGAGCGACATCGCTGGAATTTACCAATTCAAAAAAGTACTTAAAATTTGTCTCATCACAAAAATATCAGAGGACGCTTTGAAGATTTCCGAAAAATTTACCGATCAGATTATATATTAAAGGTTGTAAAGTCTACATAAAAAGTACTCTCCACTACTTGTTGTTGTGCCTTTCAAACCCACAGGAGATGAATCATAACAGGGAATCAGACGTGTAAGCGATGGCCCGGTTGTCTCGTTGTGACCGTGTCATGTTGCCAGGTACCTGTGCGCTCCTGACGGATGTGTTTGTGACAGCAGAGTTGGCGTCCCTCCCTGAAGCCGTCACTGTTCCTTGGCACTCTAATGAGAGACTGCACTGTTGGTGGATGAGGCTTCAGTGTTGTGGCGTCCCAGGACTAATGCCAAGATGACACAGGCGCTGGAGGCGAAACATCGGGCCATGTCACCTCCCCCTCCTCCTCCTCCTTATTCTCCTCCTCCAGCCCACATGACTCTGTCCAAGATGGCTGGATAGACAGACGGACGGACAGATGGGCAGATTGCGCAAGGAGGCATTTTGTGGGATTTCCTTACATTTCGGTGTTTTGTAAGAGATGACGTTCAAAATCATGGGGTGGTCCTCTTCAGGAGTTGCAGTTTCCCCCACTCGCGGGTGCGTTGAGCTGTCTAACCAGCCAGCCTGAATTTGGTGTGTTCCCAGCGCTGAGCGAGCTGGCACAGAGTCGGCCTTCGGTCATCTTTGTCTGACATCAACGCGTCCCTTTTCCACCAACATTCCCGAGAAATTTTTATCACGAATTGCTCATTTTGGCAAAAGAACCTGCGAAGGTTTGCATGTCCGTCACACCTCCAGAGAATACGTTGCGACCAGACGGATCCGTGGAGAGAGAGGCGGCAGAACTGACCGAAGCTCCATCGTCACTTCAGTCAGTTGCGATGCGCTGCAGCTGTCGCGGTCCCTCAGCTCCTCACAGTCTTGCGAAAAAAATTTCTCCGGCTCTTTCACAAATGTGGGTTTTTTTCAGTCGTCCGCTTGTCAGCTGTTCTTATATGAACTCATTCAAAGTGCCGTTGAATTTACTTCCTTGCTTCGACGAGCCTGGACCTCGGCGTCCGTTCAGATTTTGCTCTGGTTTTTCCAAATTTTCGAAACAGTCTCCCGTTGGTGGTTAAATGGCTAACCAGTCTCTGTCCGTCCTTTTCTCTCTGACTGTCCACAAACTTCAAACGCTTCCCATGTTTCTTTTGTAGCTGGAAGTTCGTATTCCTCTTTGGAAGCGAGTTTTCCCCCCCTTTCCTGCAGCTTGCTTCCGCGGATCAGGAGGGTTTTTCCAGTTTTTGATTGAAATGTGTGCGCTGACACAACGGTGTCGTAGCTGTCACTATTTTGAGGGGGGGGTTATTGAATTGAAAATGGAGAAAGTAACGCTGGTTTACAGCGACATAAAGCAGCTGAGCGGGCGCTTCGAACGCCGTGAGTGTGCTCCACCAATCAGCTTTCTTCAGCATGCAGCTGCGACACTCAAGGATGATCTGCGTGATCTGACAGCTCCAAGATGAGGATTTTCAAAATGAAATTAAATTGAGAAAAAGTTCCACACAAAAGGTGTTTTTGGGATGTTTTTGTGTGTCGCTCTGTCGCGGTGAGCTTGTGGGTCTCCACGTGGTTCTCATACTCAAGACACACGTGGGAACTCTCTCACCGTCATCCTTTGTATCATGCGAACCAGCTGGTACAACCGTGTTGCGAGAAGATCACCAACAAGACCAGCACAAACCTCTGGAAGTATTCAAAGTTGAGATCATGTCTTGAAATGTATACACAAGCAGATTCATTTTGCAGTTTGGTTTGTATTTTTCATCACTCCTTTTCGCTCCTGTGTACCTTTCTTTGAGTAATATCTTTCTGTCCCCCCCATATTAGCAGCTATTTGCCAATGGCTCTTGGTGAACGATCTATTTAAATAAAAACCTCGCTGACTAATTACACGCTGAATCTAAAAGCCTGTTTTAACATCGTCTTGTGTGATTTCTTGTGTTTTGCTGAGAGTTCACAGCACGTGTTCATTTGTTTAACGCATCAATAGCGCGGCCGTTAATCGTGTCTCTGTTCGCGAAGGCTTTAGAGCCGGCGATGGATACACAATGCTCCCCCCCCCCTCTTGCATGTCGCTCTGTTTTAAACAAGTGCAGCAGTTAGCTGAGGTGCAGCACCTTTTCTCTCATTAGGCTCACTAAACAGGATAATGATTCCCCCGAGAATCTGCCTGCATCGCTCCGCGTGCCCCTGTCACTCCCTGCACCGCCGTCACCATGGTGATCAAAGCCAGATGTGCGGCGCCGCTGTTGCCGCCAACAAAGCGCAACTGTACAGAGTGTTTTTACAGTTGTCACTCCGCTCGGTGCCACAGCCCGTGGGGAATCTGCCGTGAGCGGCGAGAACCGGAGCGCTTGCCACGCTCGTCCTCCTGGGCTGCCGCTCGTCCTCCAGCTGGGATGAAAAAAAAAAGTGAAATAAATAAGATTTCAAGATGTTTTTTCAGAGAACACTGTATTTCGACATCCACCCTGGGTTTTTTGGAGCGCAGCGTTTAACCTTTTTGATATCTTGGAGCACTGCTGTCTTTTCAAAGTTCGCTTCTGTTTAATGCTGCGGGGTTTCGTTGAGAAATGTACCTTTTTCATGAAAAAAATAGGTCGCCTATACTTCATATCAGGCTATTGTGATACAACAATGAACCATAACACTGTGGCCACCTGCCTTTTATTTCAGCGAGCAAGAAAACACATGACGTGATCCTCCTTTCCTTGTTGTCTCATTAATCTCACCTGTTGACGGACGCCAGCGTCTCATTGTGAGTTCTGCTTCCTTTGAAGGTCAAAATATCACGACTGACTGCTGTTGTGAGCGAGCACAAAATGTTTATGTTGAATTAACTAACAAAGCTTGGAAAAAAAAGAAGAAGCTTCAACATACAGCAACGTGATCATAATTCAACGCCCGCAGAGCGACTTCATTGTTCTTCTCCGCTCTTGTGTTAAACTATCGAGATCTCGACCAGCGAAGATCAACAGCTGCTGACAAAAACAACAACAAAGTGAACCCAGCTAATTTGTTGTGACTGCAGATGAATGAACATGCGCGGCGTTCAGACCACAGGACGCTATTCAGCTGTTTGAAGAGGGAATAATTCAGCCCATTGGGACGAATAGCAAGGTATTCAATATCTGCTGTGATATTTTTGCATGATTGCCAAAAATGTGCCATTTGTTTGAAAAGCAGCGAGGGATGAATTTGCTTTCATGGTTTTAACAACAAAAACATCAACAAACATCTCCGCGAGACAGAACAACAAAGACAAAGCACTGAAAGAGGGCAAAAATTTACACCGGTGGAATGCAACAGTGATCAAAGAAATCCAGACAGGAAACACAAAAACACCTGCAGTGACAGATGGAGGTAGCCCCACTAAAGAAAGGAGAGGGCACCGCTGCACTGCAAGAAGTGCTGGTAGACGAGAACGCGGGAGCGGGAGGAATTCATCGCTGGTTTAAGTGCTCGGTGACAAACACCGCTTTGAGTGTTGCGTCGGAGACAGGCCTGAGTTTGATCAATAAACAGGAAAGAACAGCGCCAGCCCAACTCGTCCCTGGGCGACAGTATCGGGGCGCTAGTTTACCACTATAACTGTCTCCTCCTGGATCTGAGCCCGACAACAAGGTGAGTCAGTTTGAGCTGTTCGCTGATTAGCCGGGTTCTGCCACATCGCGATGCTCTCTGGTGAAGCTTCACAGTTCAGAAGGAAAAGAAACTGAAGGGGGGGAGGGGGGGGGGGAAACAAAAACAAAAAAACGACAACACACCAGCTCTTCTCTGGTGCAAAACTGAGAAAATAAAGTGCATGCAAAAGACACAAATTCAATCTCTCACTACTTCAGTTGGTAGGAAGTGAACAACTGAAGGACTTTTGTATTAGTAAACAGCGATTACAGGAAGTTTGCCCTCACCCAGAGGTACACACAGAGACAGCCTTCAAAGAAATAAAGAAAAATTGAAGGTTATGAGCTGAGACCAGTTGGCAGGCAAACAACCGCGGTCCCAAGGAAGATAAACAACATAGCGCATAACAACTCATAAACTCCAGTTATTTTTTGATGCGCTCCCACTTGTCAAATTTGGTCCAGTGATGACGAACGTCGGTGCGAGCGCTCAGCCAGGATGATCCCTCTGTGCACGTGCGAGCCGCCGCCGCCGCCGCCACGGAAAGCCCTGGCGGAGCACCGCGCGAGCAGCCCGAGATTGTTTGATAAGCAAACCGGGCCGCGCTTCCAAACAAAGCGTATCGTGTGGCTCAATTAAATTATGAATGCTGCATGGACCACAGACATCCAAACAGAGCAAACAGGAGAGAGGCGCCAGGTGTTCGGAGCGGCCCGTCTTCCAGCAGCCGAGGTTTTTTTTCATTCCGTTTGTGGTTAACGGAGGAATTTTTTCTACCTGTGTTTCAACTCCTTTGCATGGATTTTCTTAGTGAGCCGTCTTCGACGAGGGACTGTGAGAATATTCCAACATGCATCAAAAAAATAATCCATCGACCACATAATACTCTGGTGAAATGTAGCGCATCTCCGACTGAAAGTTCTGGAAGTTCTGTGCCGAATACGACAAAGGTGCAAGTATCGATAAACCTGCTTTTTCACGTCAACTTGTTTCTGTTTGATCTTTTTCTCTTCGATTAAAAACCTTCCGCCTCTTCATCCCCCCCTAAAATGCTTGAAGGCTGGCTGTTGGACCCCGTTTTGTTAATGAAATTTGACGGTAAATGTAGTGAAGCCAAACTCTGGTAGAAACATTGTGAGTCAGGCACTCCTTAGTCGGAACTGCCGCTGAAATAAACAAACAAAAAAATAGTTGGAAATTAATTTTCATTCATTTTCTCACCTACCAGTTATTGTTAATCAGTGACTGTCAAAGCAGCTGTCGAGCGAGTCTTTTTTTTTTTTTTTGTTGCTGCAAATCTGGTCTCAAGCTGGCTCATGAATGTTAGCAGAAGTTTCCTTGTGTTATTAAAAAAAGATTGTATCATTTTGTGACATTTTAACAAACTGCGCCTGCATCCAAGGGTGTGATTCTCTATTGACTCAGTCAGGCCACATGTTTGCGGTTAACGTGAACTCCAACACCGGGAGAACCCGACTGCTGTTGGATCAGTTACAGCCTTTTGTGAGGCTGCAGCACTTTTTCATGTTGAAAACTGTTTATTTTATATGTATTTTATGATCTGCTAGAGAAGTAAGAGTAATCACTATGAGCAGGGGAAGGGGGGGGGGGCTTTTTTCCCTTCTGACTTGGTGATAAAAATAATTCAGCAGAGGGAGGGAGGATTCATTGACCAGAAAATCGCACCCTGGCCCCACGTTGAAAATGCCAGTGACAGTGCAGAGCAAACCGAGCTACAAGGCAACATCGCGCTGCACTTGTTCAGATGGTGGTCTGGACCGGGAGGGGGGGGGGGGAGGGGGCGGTCAGCCTGCGAGTGGGCACACGACCTCTCTCGAGCATCGCGTGCACGTCTGAAGGATCGGCTGCACTTTAACTTTGCGTACTTCAGCCGGTCGCTGCCGAGGCGCCTCACTGAAGCGACTCCGTGCTGCAAGAACTACACCCCCCACGCCCCCTCCACCTCCACCTAAAAAGGAGCGCTCTCTGCAGCGCCGTGGCTGAACGCTGCCACTCCAGACCCCCTCGCGCGGGCGCCTCTGTCAGCGAGACGCGCGATCATCAGTCGCTGCTCACTGACAGCGCGTCTAATCCAGGCGGCAAATACGCTCCCTCCAAAACATATTTGGCAAGGCAAATTAGGAGCGCTACGACATGTTTTCATAGGCGACGGGAATGGATGGCGACATCGCTCCAAACCGTCTCGCGCGGCTGTGACTGACATCATCAAGCGTAGATTACAAAATGATCCTTCCCAACAACCTGGAAATAGAAAGCAATTTTTGCAGCGTGAAATTCCGGCGTAGATGTGTGCAAGCAGTTCTAAATACAGTGGAGCGCTCAATCTTTGACTCTTGAGGGGGGGTGGTGACAAATCTGTTGATCTGTTTTGTACTTCCCACCCCCTTCTCGACAAATCCTCTGACACATTTTTAACTTCGTCTCTAATCAAAGCAGCCCAGATTGCAATCTGCTACACAATATGCTTTGCTCCACTTTATTAGGCCCATAGATAAACCTCATGGATGGAACACAGACCTGTGAGTGATGACGGCTCCCTTCTGCATAACAGGATCCTACTCCTCCTTATGCTCCAGTCCTCCTCTCTCAATTTGCCGCGTCTGAATTCAGCTGGTCAATTTCCGGATTTCCCTTCGGGAAAGCGCGGCGCCTGCACGGACGCCGAAGAACGAAATGTAATCGTTTTCTACTTGTTGCAAATGAAAGGCAGTAATTAGATACAGTTTCATCCTACACACTCGCAGCGCCAAACTCTGGGAATCCCTGGGTTGATCGGTGTGACATGGATTTGAGATAGCGCAGCTTCCTTAAGCCCGTGAAACTCTGCACTCCCGCGATGCCGCTCGCGTCGGCCGAGTCGCCCCGAAACTTCGCCGCGTGCGTCTTCGGGTCGATTCGGGCGAACTTTTAAGGTTGGATTCGTCCAAATCCTCACTCTTTATTGTTTTTGCTCAACCTTTGACACGCCAAATATTTAGCATTTCCTTCTGTCTTTGCAGTGCTGTGCCAACGGCTCTCGCAAAAACCCCTCAAAGCTGAATAGTTTCATACTACGATTAAGAGTCTTCAGCGTCTTCCTTTGTCAACGGCTTCCTTTAAAAAGGTCCGAGATCTTTTATGTCTCTTGTAATGACATTCGTAAGAACGGGTATCCTTGATGAGACCTCTCAGGGCTTCGTCTCAGGTAATTCATTGCACAACAACTCTCTGAATTGTCAAAATTCTATCTTTTGTGGCCGTACTAGGTTTTTTTTCTTCCCCCCCAACCCTGTAAGTGCCCTTCTGTGGGTTGGTTCACAGACGAGTGTTTGCAGGTCACCACTTGGAACGTTGCAGTGTCGAGCTGTCTTTGTTTGTGCGTGTCTGCACACTCTTCTCTCACTGCACCGTTCTGTCCTCCAACTGGTGTCCTGACGCCCGTTTCTCAATCTTGTTGAAAGAAAAAAAATCAGGTGTCATGAGCTTGATAGATATTTGAAAAGTAAATTTAAGGCAAGTTTACAGAGGCTGAACTTCAAAACAAAAATGATTAATACATATATTTATAGATTCTTAATGATTACGCCATCGAGCTAGAAACACTTTGATATGTACACTTTGTCTTCCTCCTTGTAAGTATCAATTAGCTTCAGTTTGGACGGCACTTACTTGGAAGAGTTCAGGGTTCTTGAGTGATCACTTCATGTGCGCTGAAATTAGCCGACTTTTCTTAGGAGTAAAAGAAGCTCTGAGAGGAAAACTTTGGTAGAAGGTGAATAAAAAAGAAAACCCTGCAGGAATAAAAAGGCCCAAAATGGTTTTCAACGAAGAACCTTTGGCACGAACCGCGAGGCCACCGTGCGGCCTCCCGCATCCGTCCGTCCTCCGAACCCCGGCGTGTCGCCGACTGAAATGAAAGATGTGCCTCAGTTGTATTAGAAACTGGAACCGCTTTGAAATGACAGGCATGTTCACAGCACATTAACTATTTTGAATCAACATCACCCTGAGAAACACCAATTTGCGGCAAAGGATAACACCCACGCACATAATCTCCCAGATCGAAATAAAATTCGAGAAGCTGTAAAAAAAAAAAAAAAAGGAACTTCGGCGACACAAAAATGGAGGTAATTTCCAGCAGCGGTGGAATGGAAAAGTGGAAAAAAAATGTATCTCTTATGAAGCTTACGTATATATGAAAAAATAACCTGAAATATCGGGGGGGGGGGGGGTTGTAACAGCCAAGCTGAGGTCTGCGAAAGACCTGGGTTTGATTTTAAACTGCTCTGGTAAAGTGCGCAGGAGGCAGCTGAAGCTGAATCCAGCCCACTGGGGAGGCTGCTTAGCCTTCACTGATTGCATTGCTGGGGAGATGTTTGTCTGCTTCCGCTGCTCCCAGTGCAGGACACATCCACCAGCTTCATGAGTACGGTGAGCCAGATGCAACCACACATCTAACGTCTGTCTCTGCACGCGGTAAATAACGACAAAACTAATCAATAAAATTGGAGGGAAAAAAAATCAATTGTTTTTGCCAGACATTTCGAAAAAAAAGGAATACTTCTTATTACATTCTTATGAATTACAATATTTTTAAATCCTGCAGTTTTAATTTGAAGGTCGAACGATTAAATCATTTAGAGATAATGATTAAGAATAAACTTTACAACTCCACCAATAGTTGATACTGATTATTTGCTTCATCTAACACTGTAACGTTGAATTTCCCTTACCTGAAACAAAAGCCCTGTAATTTATAATCCTCGAAGAAATGATACCAAAGGCTTTTACATATAATTGAATAAGTACAAAAAAAATGAACATCTGTGTGCTGATCCACTGATGAACTGTGCCATCTTTGCTCAATGTCGGCTGAGAATGGCTCCAGCAACCCTTCATGGAAATAAGCCTCATAAAAGCTAAGTGAGATTTATGCAACGCGAGGAAATCTTGTTTTGAATGAAATGGTTTAAAAATATTGAAAAATTACTAAACATTACACTTAAGATGGGCTCTTTTGTCTGCTGTCCACACCAGCATGGCTGATTGGTGTTAAATATATGTTGAAAACAGTTCCTTTTATTGTCCTGTTTGTTTATAAAATAGGGTGATAAAAGCTCACACATGCTGTTCATGAGCTCCGAGTCAGTTGTGAGTTTTATTTAGAGGCTTTAACGATCCTAATGCAAAGAAAACCACCGTAAAGCTGCCGTTTTATGACGGGCGCACGTGATCATGTCGTCCTTTTATGAACAAATCCATTCATGAATCATTCGAAAAACTGAGCTTGTTAGGTAGCTAATTATGTAGTGAGGAACATCGATAAAAAAAAGAAAAAGAAAAGAGAGAGCTCCAACAAGGACACTGCACAAATAGAGCACTTCCTTTCACGAGAGTCCAATTTTCACAGAGTAAAAAATGTGAAAAAATAAATTGTAGAACAGAGGAACATTCTGTACAAAGGTCACTCACAGGCTGATAGGAACCACTGATGCACATCTAAGAGGAGTCATGTTGTTACACTTACAGTGCTCTCCGCTGCAAATTATCCAGGCTATGGGACGAATACGATTATAGCGTCTGTAAGACCGTCCGGCTCCGCCTGGAAGATTTATGCTGCGTCATCCTGTATGGGAAAACCCGCGGGGCTGCAGCGGTGCGTTCCGAGCGGCGGCCGCTCCTTGTCCGGAAGGGGACGCAGTCCTGCAAGGTTCAGTGTGGCGGAGAGGCTTGTTACC
>JASSRZ010000001.1:18479098-18496639 GCA_032164315.1 Malacoctenus gilli
ACACACACACACACACACACACACACACACACACACACACACACACACACACACACACACACACACTCACAGACACAAACACACACACACGCAACCCCTATCCCAATAAGCACAGGCTATTTTACAGATACAGGTGTACAGACAGTGTGCTCCGCAGCATCTGGCATGAATTAAACATGTCTTGGTTTCAGGCTCGGCTACCTGTTGTTGTTGTTTGTGTGGTTACTGCTGGTAAATATCCCCAGCAGTCGTAGTCTAATGCATATGTATTTCCCCTCGGTGACTTCACACTAACTAAGGGTTTCTATCAGCCGCGTTCTCCAGCAGTGTACACCTGTCACACTGGGAGAGGAAAATATTGATCCTTCACACGCCTCCAGACACGAAGCTGAAACACACTCTCGAATGCATCCTCAGACACACAGACAGACACGCGCACACATCTCTGTTAGCTTTCAATCTGCTGGTGACATGGATTAATAACCTCACTGACTGAGAGGAAGTTTATGTGGCTGGAGAGGTGCACAGTCAATAGACGAGTCCTTGTACGCGCAGCATGCAGCGGATTATGGAAAACAGCTCTTTTAAAATGGAAAATGGAGTTCATTAGAAAAGATTGGGCTTAATGGAAATATGAGACTCAATTAAACCAGACCATCAACATTTATTGTCTATTCATGACATGTTTATGCCAAACGAGTTCCAGTTTTCTCCTGTTCATGTGCAAGAGATAAAACTGATCAAGTATCAACTCTCCTGAGCTGATTACATCAATATGTGTTAACGTTAGGGTTTTTTTTTTTTAAAAGGAAACCTCAGTATGTTACAGCAGTTGTCATCCTGTGGATGGTTTGGATGGAATCAGCGATGGAAAACGAAGCCTGCTCAAAAAAAGCAACGGACGTTTTAAAACGAACCGTAATCAGGGCCGTCGAGAAGCTCGAGCAAACCTGGGAAACCGGAGCTTTCATTTTCAGAACATCTGCTTTGATATGTTGGTGTCGGTATTGTTTTTTCCCCACCAGTATTTGAATTTGACTTTCCTGCAATGCAAAAACAAAAGCTGAATAAGGAGTTCGAGAGGAAATCAAGGAGGGGAGCGCCGTTTGGACCCCGCCCACAGCGTCCACTCATCGTTACTCCTGCTCCCCTCAGAGAACAGAAACGGAGTCTTAAATGTTAACCACTTAACGGTTAATCAATCCCTGCTGTTTTTTGTTGGTTTCTTTTTTGTTTTGCTTTTAGAATTTTTCTTGCCGCTTTCCAAAAAAAAAGTGACAATAAATGCTATTCTTGGCGACATCTGAGAGCGGTATACGTGCGAATGTATCCACATGAGAATGTGAACCAGTTGGGTTTGCTTTGGCAGCCGTACCCAACCTCAAGTGTCTTTTGTCGCTCGCGAGGCCTTTATTGTGCTCTATACACACGGTCATTTAGTCCCACCACTTAATCCGCGCGGCGTTATCCGTTCACACGCTTGAATACTGCACAAGAGAGAAACACTTTCTGTCTTTTACGTCAAATTACCCTGATTAAATGTTTCGGCCCGCAATAGATGACTTCCATTCTCTGCGCCTTTTGTCGTCCCACTGAGGTGTGCCTTTCTGGCCATTGTTTCAGCTGCCAGCTGAAGGGTTGTGCTTAACACTCGGGCCGACTCTGACAGCTCTCAATATGCAGGGCCAGTCCTGCCAAACAGACTTATGAATTCCAAACAGCCTGGAGTCATGCTCCATATTTCATTGAAGTTGAATATTTAAAAAGATCAACCCACTCAAAACCCTATAAAACCTATCGTTCTGGGGCCTTGTGTCCTAAAAATAAAATCGCATCTGCCATATCGCATTACAGAAAGCCACATCAGCCTCCATCTCTTAACCATTTCCCTCTCTCTCTCTTCCTCTCCCGCTCTCCCCCCTCCCCGCTCTCCCTCCCTCTCTCACTCTGACAAAAGCCATCTGGTAACCAGCCTGTCTCCATCAACACAGGTTTTCCTCTTTCAAACAACTGTACACTTCTTCCTGCCTCCTTTATCTCGTTCAACTTCTCTTTTTCTCCCTTGCTGTCTGGAAATCACTTTTTTTCCCCTTCTTTGTTGCTGCTGCGACTGTCACCTCTCAGCTGTCCTTCAACCTCCTGCCTTCCCTGAGTGCCACACAGACCACCAGCTGGAAAAAAATGATTCTTGATTTTTCTTCATACTGCTAAAGTAGCATCATTCTTTTTTTTTTTTCTCTTTTAGGTGGTCAAAATACAGTAAAATTAGTTGAGACAGATTGCGATGTAGCCTGCCGCTGACGGCCGAGTCTCTGACACATCAAAGCGGTCCAGACTAATTTAGAAAAAAAAAAAAACCCAAACAAATCCCTCAACGTTGACTCATCAAGATGAGAGAAACGGCGAGTGCAACAGCAAAAGTGACAGTGCTGCGAAAAGAGGAGTTATAGCAGCCCTGTGTGGGCTTTGTCTGGCTGTCTGTAAAATAATGATAACCCAATTAGGAATTCATTTATCTTGATATTTATGGTGTCATTACAGAACTGCAGCAGATCTGTAACACTCAGTCGTTTCACAGCTCCACGTGTGAAACTTTTGTCAGAGAAACCCTGCATAAACAGAGTGAAAATGGCAGCATGACTTTTAACAACTCGCGGGAAGTTTTTCTGAAGTTTCCCTGATCGTAAAAGTTGTCACCCAAAATTTAATTTTCCACTGGTGCGGGAGAAAAGTGGCAGGCAGGCTGAATGTCAGCATTTTGAAATGATCTTTAAATAATTTTGTCGAAAAAGATTTTATGGATCATTATTCCAAACAACCTACCTTGCCTGGGTCAAATCAGGACTCCTGTATAAACAGAAGCGAAATGCTTAAGAAAGTTTGACTGGGATTCGATATAAAATGAATCAAATAATGAAAAACTTTTGATGAACTCTAAATTTTTCTTAAACTGGAACACAAACGTAGAAAATAAAAATTGTGATGGGAAAAAAATCATCATTATTATTCAATCATTGGCCTCCAATCACAGCAATGTACAACAGTAAACTACAACAGGAAACTACATTTCTCATTCCAAAAAATTAGCTTCCATATTGACAAAAATAAAACTCATTTTGACACAATTGTGCTGGTCGTGCACTGGTGTGCACTGATATGCAACACTGGGTAAATAATCAGCGTCTCAGCTAATTTTAGTCAGATCATGATACATTTACTGACAACATTGCTAGGAACTATAAGCAGTCCCACTCATACTTACCACAAAATAGGGTCTTTAAACCACGCTGAAATTTACAATATGCAAATTCTACGCTTCCACTTGATTTCCGATAT
Source organism: Malacoctenus gilli (assembly GCA_032164315.1). NCBI lineage: Eukaryota > Metazoa > Chordata > Actinopteri > Blenniiformes > Labrisomidae > Malacoctenus > Malacoctenus gilli. The sequence goes on from JASSRZ010000001.1 coordinate 18,482,435, forward strand.
ATCACTTGATGAATAAAAAAGACTCACACAAGAGCCCGAGGGCAGAAACATGCGCGCACACCCACCCACTAGTTGGCAGGAAAGAAATTTGATCAAATCAGCCCAAATCACAATCAAAACGAAGAAGCGGGCTACAGCAACATGAAAACATGTTGCGAAACTGAACGATGGTCCATTAAAAAGCAATAACCTAAAAAGCTTTTTTCCTCCTTTTGCATTCATTGCTGATTTTTATTAAACTGTGGGATCCCAAATAAAAACAAAAGAATAAATACTCATCTGACATGATACATCAAGGTGAAAAACAGAGAGCATCTGTTCATCTTAGAGGCCCCACATTATCAGAGCCAGATTCATAGGAATTCTTTCGCAGCTGTTGGACTAAAACGGGGTTGAACGATGGACAGTTTCATGTGGTAAAAGAGGAGTTTGCAGAAGGTGCACGAGAACGAGCATGACTCTGGTCGTCACCATCCTCCATATGTCAATTCAGGAGTTTGAGACTATTTTATATGGTTAAAGGGGGTTAACATGGCTCTAATATGAACACAGCAAACAGGGGAAGGAGGAGTTCAAGATAACCATCAACATTCAAAGCAGATGTTGCCAAGACGTTTGCGCCACGACTGCTTTTACCTGGATGAGTCAGGTCTTTGCTAAGTGGTGTATCAAACAGGTCGCACTCCCCTTCTTTGCCGAAAATCAAACTTTCCAAGTGTTGCAAGTAGCCTCGGTATTATTTTCCCCGTGAAATACAGTCAAGCTCCTCTGCCTTGAAACCATGTTCACAGGTTCAGAACCAAAAACGCTCTTCTCACATGTGAAGTCGCCGCGCATAAAGATGAAATCGGAACCGGTAAGCGGGATCGTCCGGTAAGCGGAACTCGCAGGTGAATCTCTAAAAGCCACCTGGAGAGGGGAAACAAGAGTAGCCAGGAAAACCACGAGCACACATGTCGTGAACATGGTGACGCCACACAGGAGGCCTCCAACCGCTGCAGCAGGCAGCGGGGAAGAGAGGCTGGTATATTCTCCTTCGATATTGTGTTGCTTATGCAAATCAGAGACTGTTTCAAATTAAAAGCTTTCATGCCTGTGGTACTCTCTGGGAAACAATAATGAATGAGTCGCGAGCAGAGATAAATTTGAATTTTTCAACATAACTAATAAGAAGCGATAGCAGAAAGCACAACGATTTCATTCTGGTAAAAAAAAACACACATATTTTGTTTATTACAGAGGCATAAATGCCCGTGTCTGATATCTACTGTCGGGTTGAAGGGGCTTTGCGTGCTCACGGCAAGCTGCGTTCCCATTGGCCACAGCTTGAGCATTTTGCTGCGTGCAAATTTTGGAGTGCGACGTGGTTTTCAAGCTGTCCGTTTTCCTCCCGGAAGGTTTTTATTCGGTTCGTCATCAGTGAGAAGAAGGCAAAATTCACATGGCACCACCGCAGTGCTTTGGGATAATATTGCTATGCTCTCCTGCAACCACTGGAGCTCACTGACATATCAATGCAATTAGAGTCATGGCTGTGTCCCAGTGAAGGTCAGCTAACACCACTCAGACTAACAGAGAGAAACAAAGAGACAGCAAGAGAGTGAGGGAGGCAGTCGGGAGAGGAAACAAATTAAGTGACAGGACGGCATGGCTGACTTTAGCTCAGCCTCTGTCCAGAGGCCTCTTCCTCCAACCCCATCGCACTGGGCCTGGCAATTAAAAATACATGCATCAATGCTTTACCCGACTTTCTGAGGAACATATAATCATACATTTACACAACCCACACACATGTAAATGGGAAGAGCCATTCAGTGTGTGTGTGTGCGTGCAGGGAAATGCCAATTGTGTTTCATATTCCCTACGCACTCAGAACTGATGGCACAGCCAGCTTTGTTGCATTGTTGCATTCAATGAACCTCTAATCAATGTGGCAGACAAATGATGCAGTGGAAAAAGGAGGCTATACATATCATGGCTCAGGGGAGCACGTTAACCCAATCACCTCGAAAGGAACGGATCTGCCCAAAGAGAGCCGTAGTTCATCACCCACCCGGAGCCCGCTGCAGGACAGACAGCAGTGAGCCAAGGACAGTGGTGCTGATGAAATTGGACCGCATCGATTTTAATCAATAGCGGCTTGAAGGGAGGTGCCGTCCCTGCGAAGACGACGGAGCCTGTTTTAATTGTGGAGCCACATTTTGTAGCCACTCGTTAGCAAACACTCCGGGGACAGCTTTCAACTTGAGTGGGACCTGTAGCACTGACCTCAGCGCATATGTATGTGAGGAATGTGGAGGCAATAAAGGATTATTTTAGTTTACTTTAGAGTGCCTGAAAAAAAAAAAAGGAAAAAAAACAACATTCTGTCACTGGTATAGCACATCTGCGTAATATCTGTGCATGTATTGATGGTTTAGCACAAAAGCATCCTTAGCAGATCTGGCCTGAGGGAAAAGTGCAGCGCTTTACTGTAAGTGTGTCATCCATCTCATTCCTTCTGAAAGCTCCCATGGGGCCCATAGCAATCCATGTTCCCCTCAGACACGTTCGATGTCTCGACGGTCCACAGAGGCCGCGGCAGCGTGGACGACACAATGGGTTAATATTGGAAATGGCTCGCAGAGGAACGCGGCCAAAAAGGTTACAACTCGGTTGAAAAAATGGGCCTATCGGAGAAAAAAAAAAAAAAGACGCGAGCAAAGAAACGCATTCACGCAATCAGGGTTCGCGAGAGCGCCTGCTGACAAAGCTGGATTCGCCGTGCAAACCAGTGAATAGTTTTGCCAGTTGACTGCTCGTGTGAGGGGTTGACCTGCAGAAGCGCGGAGCAGATGCGAGACCGGGAGGTGTTTATTGTTTGGGGATGCCGTTGTGCTTCCTACATGATCACGACAGAAATCAACATCTGCCATGTTGTTATATACGAGAGAAAAATGACAGGATATTAAAGCAAACATGTCCAAGTCTCTACACGCACACACAGACACACACGCAGACACAAGGGGGTGTCACAATTCACCAAGTGGGATCGATTTGCCGGGCTTAATGTCTAAGATACAGCTGCATCGATTCCAACTGGTTGAATCAGGCCGGAGCTGGGAGGGAATCACAGTCGAATCGATGCAGGCCCTTTCTGTATCAGAAAAGCCTGATGTGACAACCACATTTCCCCCCCCCCCCCTTCCTTAAAAAAAAAAGCGGCTAATCATGTCTGTTATTCTGCGCGTTTCCTTCTCTCGAGTCTGCCAGTCTTGTCAGCTCAGGGAAAGTTTAGATCCATTGACGACCTCTCGCCCCAACGAAAACGCCAGTTTAAAAAAACACAACAAACCTCAGGTTATATCACGAAAAAGCAAAATCCAGAGCAATTACTTCTCTATTTCCCTGCGTCTGTCTCAAAGGAATTTAAATTCGAAAAGGGAAAATCAAGAGCACACTTGTTTATTATCTCACAATTGTAATTACCTGCACAAGCTCCACCAATGACGGCCGGATTCAGAAGTAAGAGAAAGCATGACAGCATCTACTTTGAGACTTTTCCTCGTTGTCCTTTTTTTCCCCCCTTCAGGTAGCGACGACTCCACAGCAGCTTGCGTCTGATCTGTGGCTACTGGCCTCACCGGCCTGACCGGTGTTTTTTTTTTACTGTCTGTTGTTGCTTTACGCGGCGCCTTTTCTTTTTTCCCTCGCTGTCCTCTCACCCTGACCGGCTGCGGCAGACGGCCGCCCACCTTTCGGATCGGCTTCTTTTATAAGATTCTTCCTGTTTAAAAGGAGCTCTTTCCTCCCTGGTGTTGCTCATGTCAGAGTTGTTGAATTGTTGGGCTTTTCTCTACTTCTTGTTGGGAGTGTTGACCGCGCGCTGCGACCTCGCCCTCAGATGACTTTTGGTCGCGATATAGCGTTTGATGAATGGCGCGTAAACACTTGGAGAAATTAAACTTTCATGAAAAGTCCGACCTGGATCCACTCGGCAGGCTGGTATCATTTAGGCAGGAAACTCATTTTTAGAAATTAACAAACATTTCCTCGTGGAGTTTTGCAGAGTTCCAGCATATCTGAGACACACCTGTTTTATGAACCTGCAGTTGTGCCACCCCCCCCCCCACCCAAACACCGTCAGATATACAAAATAACACCTAGATGATGCGTGTTTGTTTTCTTTAATCAGCCAATGAAGAGAACAATGGCTCAGTGTGAAACATCAGAGTGTACAGGAGCGCCTGCAGCAAAATCCTCGTTGTAATTATCACAACACCAATCAGCAGACACACACAAGACAAACACGGGGAACAAAGCAGAAATCGAGGGGGGAAACAAACAGTAAATAACTTCAGAAAAAAAAAACCCAAAACAGACAAAGCGCCATGACAGCATACAACACCCTCTGTCTGGGAACAATCAGGGAAGCTTTGGTGCTGTTGTCAGTTGCTCGCATTGATCAGACAGGGGATAAAAAACATAGAGGGCGAGAACAGGGCTGCGCTGGCCCCTGTGTGCATGTCTCTTTGCTGCTTCGGAAAGTTAGTTAAACAACTGTTTGGTTTTTTCCAGCGCAAACCGCCTCATTATGATTTCTAACTCAAACCTGAATATTCCTCATGAATTACATTCACATTCAGAGTCCGCCGCCACTGACCAACCCAGAAAACATAATGCACAGCCCTCTATGTTTACCTAAAAACGTATTCAAGCATAAGTCAACACACACACAAAAAAAGGCCCACATCAAAATGTATTTATTTCAGCAATGTGTGCTGCAAGAGTAATGGCACAAACAAAACAATGCCAAGTGTAAGTAGAATACGGGGCTGCGGGGCCGAGGCTGACGGCAGGTATTCAGTGGTGAAAGATCAGCTCAGGGAGAAAAGCGAATATATTCTCGGTCAAAACATGCTACATTAGGAGATGGAACAACAGGCTGCGGCAAAAGCAATTATGCAAAAAATGCAGGAGGACTCCACTGAATACAGTCCAATGCTCAGGTGAGGTGCAGACATGTCTTCCATAAATTCAACAAGGATCAACAAGAGCTGTAAAAAAGGGAAACGTTTGAGTGGAAATGTAGCTGATGGTGAGTCTCCTTTAGACTAAATGATCCTGTTTAGTTGCACCTTCATGCAGGTTATCAGAATGTTGCTTTACATTGGAGTCAGGGTTCAAACTTGTTTGCGTATTTGTTGTGATCGGTCAGAGCTAATCAGCTTTTTTAATTACAGCGTAGCTGCTTCAATACAGTTGAGTCACTGGCTTTATCAAAGTCTTGATGAGCGCTCCTGCTTCCACTTCCTCTACTCAGACAAGCCAGCCAAGCTCGACTATTGATCGCAAACCTGCAAATACATGCTATTTGTTTGGAGGAGACTTTTTGTCTGCGGGTTAATTGAAATGAACAAATCCATTCTCTGACACCAGCAGACACCATTCATCACCGAGGTACAGAAAACTGATCTACTGACGGCAAGATTTCTTGCAAATCAGTTCTGCCTCCCACGTTTGAATGCGGTAAACACAAGGCAGGACACACAGCAGCTACGTGATAGAGCGGCGGCATCGAGAGAGCAAAAGTACAGTAGATAATATAAAGAGCCAAAATGAAGTTTGGGGGAAAAAAAACCCCCACCTCATCCTAGAATTTTACTTCCAATACATCCATGACCACAATTACAGCCATCGCTTCGGTAATGCGGGGATGTAGCTCTGGGCATGCACAAATCTGATTTTGTTTGCACTGATTTCATATCTGCCAAAACACTTGGCGAGGAGGCCAAGCTTACATTGTTATTGGAATTGCTTGACTCTGGACATAATCAGACATCTCTAAACCCAGAAGGAAGATAACGGGACAAGAACCAGCTTACATATCCGGTAAGATCCTTGGGTGTTATCCTGTCGTACCGCGGACAGACATTCGGTGGTGGTCCGTGGCACAGAATGCGGTTTCGACTGGAGTTCGTCATTTATTCGAATAACAACAGAAACCGAAATGCATTTGGAAAGACAGTTTCTTGGGAATTTAATTGGATCAGTTAATAAAAGGGGAAATTTCAAGTCAATTATCATTGTTTTGAAGCCGCACATCAGGCTTATTTAGCATGATGATGTTTGGCTTGTATCGCAGTGACATTTCTAAAATCGTATAAATTTGAAAAGACTGCAATGATTTGCAGTCCTTCACATTTTGAGGAAAAAAGCACATTCAGCTGATATTCGCTGGTGCTGGAACTGAATCTAACTGGCAGCAGGCGAAAGGCAGGGTACAGGTTGTCAGTCCATCGCAGGCCTAACATGGAGAGACACACAACCACACACACATATATATTCACACCTACAGGCTATTCAGAGTTACCAATTAACCTAACAAGCATGTCTTTGGACTGTGGGAGGAGGCTGGAGTGGAACAAGAGAGCCCACACATGCAGGGCGAAAAGCATGAAACACAGAAAGGCCTCAAGCCTAAACCCAAGCCAGGGGTCTTCTCAGTGTGAGGGAGAGTGCTGCCCACCAGCCACTACACAAACCAATCCCACCCCCTTCAATTTGAAGGCAGAAGCACACTGAATTTAATCCACCAAGTAAAACTGCATCAATATTTTGCACAACAAATTATAATTTAGTTCTTTTTTGCCATGCTCTCTACCTTTATTAACACCATGCAACCACAACCTTTATAGAGGGATTAACCCGTGAACTATTTGGTCCTGTCCTTTCGGTAAAAAAGATGTATTCTTTCCAAAAGCAAAAAGTACCCACAAAATATTTGCATTGTTTCGCCAGCACAAATACCAAACAGGCGGTGCTACGGCTCCTTGGAGGTTTTCATTGCAGCGTTTGCACATGGGCTATTTTGGGTGTTCTCTGCAAGCGCTCACAAAAGCACAATTTACGGAGACGAGCATCTAACACAAACATAAAAACCTAAAAGATCACAATGAAGAAACGAACATGGATGCAGGTCAATCCTGACCCCCCCCTTCACTCATGTCAGTGTCAGAAATACACTGACAGGATACTGCGATATGTCATGAGTACCACATCTAAATACAGGACTACATGTCCTTCCTGAATATGATATAAAAAAGCTTTACAAATGAGATCTCTTTTCTTCTTCCCCTCACTCTAATTATAGGACGAGCCGCAAACGTCTGGTTTAAAATACTGGTTTGAAATCACCAAGTGGGACACGAGGCTGAGGTACAGAGGCTTACACAGCCTTAAGCACACATGCCTGAAAAGAACCAGTGCAATCAACACGTACACCTTCTCCAGCAGGCTTGCGCGTGGCGCTGGTCTGAGGCCACTAATGGTTCATTGACATGGATGAGTAGAGGAAACCAAAGAGAGCGAGACACGATCTCTGTAGAGCTCATGTTTTCCACTCAGCATGCACAGAGGCACCGCTGAGAATAAAACACATGGGATGGAGAGAGGAAAGGAAAAAGAAAAGACGAGCCAACGAAAAAAGCACATTTGGAATAAAGCATTATTTTTCCCTTTCTTCTGGTGCCGAGATGAGCGCCGCGTGGCGAATGCCATTTAACAGCAAAAAGCATGCAAATTTAGATTGTTAGTTTTCTGCATCCTTGCATTTGACATACAACCTTCTGTATACATCAAATTTGCTGCTCACCATGGCAACAGGAAAAAGACACCAGGTGCCTCGCGTACAGGTCGAGCTTGTGATTCCTTTATATCGAACTACCTGGATCTTATTACAATCTGATTAGGTGACTTGTTTCAAACAGCTGTAACACATGCAGAGCTGCAATCATAGGATGGCCCTGAGACACAGACAAGCATACACAGACACGCATCATACTAATGTCGAGTCCTCTGTGGCTCTCTCTCTCGCTCGCTCTCTCTTTTTTCAAAACGCTGGTGGCATTTTATACACGAGAACTGTGACGAATCCTGACAGTATTCCCCTTGTTCCTACCCCCCCTCCCCCCACACACACTCCTTCCTCCCCCCTCCTATCTGTCATGCAGAAGGTGTTTCAGCAGCAAATGGGCAAAGAGCCTTCAGAGCAGGGGTTTGGCATTTGTATATACTGACAACAAGGAAGTCAACGACTTTATTATGCAGCCACTGGACTACAGATGTGTGTACGCAAAAATTCTAATTGTTTTGTATGAATTAGAATGGCTGTGAGGACATTCCTGCAAAATCAGCATGCATACAAAAAGAAACACAGGCCCCTGTGCAATGTCGGGAGGACACAATGAGGATAAAATGAACACCAGAAAGGGAAACCGGGGTCGTACGAATGATGGAAGCCGACGAGTGGGAGAAAGAAAGGAGGATGGAAAGCCCACTGTCTGAAAAGGCAGAAGGAAAAAGAGAAAGAGAGTGGGATTTATTTTCACCTGTCAACAGCACTTAAGGCCATAAACACATACAAAGCTTCTGCTTCAGGGCACTGGGACAATATTGGTGTCAAGCTGTGTCTGTGCGTGCGTGTGTGTGTGTGTGTGCGCGCGTGTGCGTGTGATGAATGATTCTTCACGTTTATGTAGTTTGTCATCGGGGTGTTGACCATGTCAGAACCCGGGCTGAGTCTAATCCTCCTTGAGAAATCACAAACATATGGCCACCACTTCTCTGCCTGTCACTGTAACTCTGGTGTAAAGGTAACGGCTCCTGGTGACATCGTGTGCACCTCAGCGAAAAACGGCACAAGTCAGGAGATCCTGCCGTGAGACATCGCTCGACCCTGCAGCCCCCGCCCCCTCCCACCTCCCCCCCTTTTTTAATTTAAATTACTTTCAAAGGCCTCGTTTACAGCTGACAGCTGGACACCCTCTAATCATCTTTCAGGTAACATCCAGAAAATTATACCACAATAAAAAGACATCGCGAGAACATTTGCGTTTAAATGTCTCCTGTTTCATTATTGCAACATTTTGGAATGAGAGGATGATGCAAGCCGAGCACAGAACTAATGCTAGAAAAGACAGAAAGGGGAAAGTGAACCTCTTTTCAACGCAGGATCAAAAGAAACTGGAAAATAACATGGCAAAATGACTTAATTCATCAGCTCCATGGAAAGTTTCCGTGAAGGCTTAGTGTCCAAACTTAGTTTAGGTGAAACAAATGCCAACACTGAAATAGATGCTGAACAGTGTCTGCGCGAAGCTTGCTCCAGACAGAAACGAGGGCGATGACTTTACGAGATGTCTGCGCCTCTTCGGGGTCCGCTGTTATTCCCATGTAGTTTCCACAGGACTCGGCACAAAAAAAAAAAAAAAAACGGACACTAACATTTTAAAAACGGCAACGTCGTCTTCACTTCACAATGTGGCCAATTAAGAGTAGCAGGCAAACATGAAATTTCCCGCCGAGGGAGCCGTAACTCTGCGTGCGCTCGCATGCGTCTGAGAGAGAGGCTCTGACAATTACAAGCACGCATGAGAAAATGAAACTGAAACCGCAGGTGTTTTATATCATTTGTCATCACAGTTGCAAGCAAAACATGCATTTGTGGTGTGTGTAATGAACAATATGCAAATGCCGCGCCAGTTTGCAGTTACTCTCTTTGATTGGAATGAAAGCCGCTGTTAAGAAGTAATAAATTGAGTCTCCAAAATTTACCTCGGGAAAAAAAATCATTCCTTCTGGCCAGATGACTGCGTTTAGCAGTGTCGAGAACGAGCTGCCGATGAGACTTACGAGCGCTAAAAGCACCTGGTATTATATTGAAGCAAATGGCTCTCAGAACTGAAGACGAGGGCGCCAGCAAATATTAGGCTCTAGTTGGTCAAAGCAAAGACTTCATCCGCTGCTGATCAACATTTTTGAAAGTCTTTCGCAACATTTACTGTCATTTTCGCTTTCACAATTGCCTACAACAGTGTGTAAATAACTCTGTTCCTTGTCGCCGGGGTGGGACCCTGCCTTTTATGCCGTGTGCAGACTTGTACAGGTTAATGAACCTTTATATCAACGGTTAATGATTTTGTAGATGCAGATTAAAGTCGATCAGAGTCTGCGTTTCAGTGCACACGCTTTGCCAATGAAGCTGACTGATTCTTTTCTTTACTCCTGTAAAATCAACTTCAACACAATGTCCACGTTCTACACTGCAACTCAACTTGTGGTCACGCGTACGACAAATAGATCATTCCAAACTGCACCATAGCAAAAGTAAGACAATAATTGTCAAAGATGTGTTGACAAAGCTGAAAAGAATCGCTTTGATGAGCTTCTCGTCTTTCTGTTGGGTTCTGCACTCCTTTCCAAAGACAAACAGTCCTTTCATTCAACTTAACAAAAGTCGAAAACCACAAAAGCCGATTCGAGTTAGAAGTAAAACAAAACACTACATCTGCAAATTTGAGAAACTATTATTGCCAAACACTCGCATTGTTTCACAGCTCCACTTGACAATGGTGCTGGGGAAAAAAAGACACTTTATTTTCACTGTCATCGCGATCGCGTGATGATTGCAGAATGCATTGTGATAATAATGTTACTCATGTACTGTATGACGATTGATATCTTTCATGTTCAGCTGCGCCCGCTTGTGTGTGGCTTCTTGTATGTCCAACTGATTAACCGAGTGGCCAAAACAGCAGGACGAAGACACTGCAAGGAGAGACGGGGAGAAAGTGAGGGAGCGAGCGAGTGAGGAGCGATGCCTCAGATGCATATAGCCTGCCAGTTTGGCTCCGGCAGACAGTGACCTTGTTTGCATGATTAGTAGAACCACTGAGGCGTGATTGGCCCCGTTACATTATTCTCCCTCTCCCCTCTTCCTCGCTGTCATCTCTTATTTATCAATCTTACTCTCCTTCACTCCCCTTTTCCTCTTTTGGCCTTTGTTTGAAAGCAGTTTGACCAAGGGTTCAATTTATTTAACTACACAAAAAAAAAGGAGCGAGAGAGAGAAAAAAAAAAAGGTTTCTCATCTTTCCGAAAATGTGTTTCCATTACACTATAATCCATTCTACTGAGAAATCCAGATAGTATTTCAAACATTTTGGTCATCGTGACAGAAAAAGAAATGTTCTGACAGGCAAAACCAGAACTTGTATAAGTTGTCTTTTTTCCGGGGCAGCAAAATAAATAGTGTCTATGAAAACCATGAAGTTGGACAAAGGTGACAGGAAGGTCGTGGAATAATAAAAAGGAAATCTGACGCAAAGTCGAACCGTAAGAATTTTTTGTTGAAGTTATGAGAGGACAACGGAATGGCAAATTATTCTGTCTGTGTACTGGGGAGAAAAGGATGCATCAATTTTACACAGCTCCTTTTTTGTTATACGGTAAAATAAAACGAAAGTCATACGAATGCAGAGCCGAACTTTCAAAGAAAGGTTTATCATTCAAAAGGACGCGAGAGTTTAGCGTTCAGGGGCACCAAAACGATGTAGCTATTCGTCAAAATGAACAACAATGGAGCATCGAGCGGATGCAGATTGTCATGAGTGAAGTTTCATGAACAAACAAGACTCAGTTCACGGATTTACTTGTCTGGTCATAAGCCTTAATACATGAAACCGGGTAAAAATGACATCAATCTTTTGAATCATCAGGACCAAAATGCGAAAATTTTGAATGAGGCTGCCTGCACTATGGCCTCTTTTTACACACGCTGGTGCTTCCAATGTGCAAAGATCAGAGGAAACTCGACAAGTTAAAAAAATTCCAGATTAAAAGTTGAATTTGGTGCTTTATAAATACAGCAGAAAAAGCAACAACATGCTCAGTGTGTTTCTGCAAACACACAAATGTGTGCAGTCCCGGTTGTCAAATGGGCTGTTCACATTCAGTATGGAGCAGCATCCAAAAAGAGGAAAAACCCTGACCGAGTTGGCACGCAACAAGAGAGAAAATAAAAACTTTGGTTGACCTGGCCGTGCATTTTTTTTAGAGAGTCAGCAATCAAAAAGGAAAAGGTCACAAATATCAATGTATCTTGAAGACTCAAGACAAAAAGCGAGTCCTTTTTTGGCAGAAATCCAAGAAAAAGCTCGGGAGAGAAAAGACGCAGCACAGCAATAAGACACTGCTAATAGATTAAGAAAGAAGAAAAAAACTTGAAAAGCACAAACCTCCCGCCAAGACGCCTGCTAACCTTTCTGACTTCATCCTCTTGCACAGCAAACCGTCCCAAAAGACCGCACAGCCTTTTGAAGCGCCAAAGAAATGTCACTCTTCATCGTTTTGAGTCACCGAAATCAGTCGAGAACTTGCTGAGTGATTTGGCAGACGGACGAACAGACGGACAGGTAGACGAACGCTGGCAAGAACATCAAAACGAAAAAGAAATGACCTCAGAAAGTCACTGAAAAAATTTGACTTTAAACAAATACATCGGAATGTTTAAGCGAAGTGACAACTTAGTTAAAATACTGGTTATTCTGTGATAATGTGACAATAGCTTCAATATCTAAAGAATATTCTTTTTTGATAAGAGGTTTTTATCATACAAAATGTTATAATCTAATTACAAGCTTGGTGTCAAAATTTTACAACTTAAATGACTTAATTAAAAGATTTCTTGGTGTTCCATAGTAAAAATCAGCTATAATTCAACATCTTTTGTCCAGCTTGAGAGAAAATACTTTTCGTGAAGCAAGTTCCTATGAAGCTGTGAGACAAAAGATCTCAGTGTAGTTGCATAAAGAGGACATCCTCGTCAATGTTTGGTCAGTGATTACATATTGAATTTCTTTATTTTTCTGTGAAGAGCACAGTCGTCATGAGACTGGAATGGAACAGGTGTGACCTTGGGGTAATGATTTGAGATGGGTTGACACAGACGGAGTCAGGTGAAGACATTTGAATGACAGGGGCAAAATGGTGCTTGACGGCCAACCAGTAAGGGGGGTGGTTTCAACTGTCATCTGTCAACATGGGAACAGGAGCGGGATGGAGGGGGAAACCGTGTGTGTGTGCGAGAGAACGCGTGGATGAGAGGAAAGCGATACGGCAGGTTGGCGACAGCGTCCTCTTATGAAAGAAGCGTGACGGCCACAGCGAAGTCGCGGGCTCGTCGTCCCTCAGCCTGTGCTGCACTTCCTGCGACGTGGGTAAAACGCGATAAAAGACGAAATATGTACAGCGACAGAACATGAAACAAAGGTTGATACAATGAAGGTGGGAAAGACAAGTTTCTGGTCACATTTCTTTGAAGTGACAACCATCTATTTCAAAGCCTGAGCTTAAAAATGTGTCGTGAACATCCGTTGGGTTGTTGAGCGTCCTGTCTAGTTAGTTTTTGGCCCAACTATTTTTTCCCCTCCTGAGTCACGAGAGAGAGAGCGAGTGAGAGAGCAAGCGAGAGAGAGAATGTACTTTATGCGGTGTCAAACAATTGAAAACATTTTTTTTCCTGCCGCACACGTAAATCCACAGAGGATAACCAGCCAAAACGTGTCTTTATTACTGCCTTTAAAAACTGTCAAGCAGTAAAATGTGGCGCGCCACCGTGTTACAGTGTCTTCGACTAAAGCCCTTTTCTTTTTTTTCTTTTTTTTACTGCTCGCTGATTTCAGACGAAGCTTTTGAAAACATGAATTGGGTTAACACAAATTGGACACATCTATCTGAGACAAATAGCTGCTAACACATCTTTGGACGACGTCCATGTGCTATCGACCTTATCTGTTTATGCTCTCTCAGTCACGTCGCTCTTAGCCAAGGACTCAATCTGTCTCCAATCTGCACTTTTTATTGTGTCAATGATTTCTACACAGCCCTGGACTACTAAAGTCTCTATTCACAGGTGTCCAGACGTTCGCCTGTGCCGCGCATCTCAAACAGAACGCATGAACTACTTTGTGTCAAGAGACAATACTTGGGAGACTTGACGTGCTTACGCTTCCTCACTTCTCGATGATCGTCCATCGCGCGACATCTTTAGGGAGAGTCAGATCAGTCTCAACTTGCTTCTAAAGCATAAGACAACATTTACAGGCCCGTCTCCAGGGCCTCTTCCTTGTTCACTGAGCTGGGCAACATGCACACTGATGTGCGCACCTGCAAACAAAGACAGACAAACATACAACCTCTGGTGAAGATAAAGGTAATGTGGCTTTAGGACTTCAACTATAGCAACGTACTGTATATGCTGTACACACGCACACACGCACACACGCACACACGGACACACACACGGACACAAACACGGACACACACACACACACACACACACACACACACACACACACACACACACACACACACACACACACACAC
>JASSRZ010000001.1:18497848-18530592 GCA_032164315.1 Malacoctenus gilli
CACACACACACACACACACACACACACACACACACACACACACACACACACACACACACACACACACACACCGATAACCCTGTGTCCAGACAGCCAGCCATGTGCCAAATGTTTAATAAACATCGGCTGGCAGACCATCATGAGTAAACTCTGGCCCACACCACTGTTTGATGATTAGCTACAACCCACGGGGATACACACACAAACACACTCATCGACACCCACGCGCAAACACACAGTTTGAATCAACGGCTCGGCGGCAATAAGGCGCAACGTTCAGAATGGAATATGTAGAGCTCATAATGTCTGTATTTCCCTCAACTCACCAGAAAATAAAACATATTGGTCCATTTTCTTTGTTTCTTTCATTCTCTCTTAGTGAATCCTTGTGTTTGGCTTGTCTCCTGATCTAATGTCTGCTCACTTCTACTGTCTCATTATTGCTGTCCTTCGTCCCTCGATGTTCCTCTCTCTCTCTCTCTCTCCTGACCGTCACATTTCCTCGTCTCTTTTCAGATTCCTCTTCCTCCTCCCTCTGAAGACTATTTCTGCCTTCCCACTTCATCGCCATTATTTTCCCTGTGACAGACAGCTACTAGTCAACTGTGACAGCCAAACAAAGAGGCTTTATTTCTCAGCAACGGAAAAAGTAATCTCTTTTGCAGTGAGAAATAATAACAGGAAACGGGGACCCTCACATACAAATAAGGATGAGTCGCACACGGTCCATTTTAAAAGTCCTTCAAGTGCCTCGATTTGTAATTCATATTAGCACCAAGTCAACTTCACAGGCGCTGTACACTCGTATTCCAATTCAGTTTAACTAGACTTTAAACAAAGACAACAGTCCGCAAGCAAACAAGCTATTTTGTCAACTTGTGTTGAGCCCATGAAACTACCAGCTAATGATGACAATATGAGGTTTGTTAAGCATTCAAGCTTTTTTTCCCCCCCTTTCTTTAGTTTTACCATGCTGGTTTATTCATGTTTGATCATCCAAGGCCTTCATTGTCCATATACTAGCTTTATCAAACAGAGGGTTGAAGGGAGCTGGAGCCAATCCCAGCTAACTATTTGCCAAAGGCAGTGTACACCCCAGGCAGGTCACCAGTCCATCACAGCGCTAACACAGCGAGACAGACAGCCCTCCATTGCTGGGGGAAACCATAATACCTGGAGAAAAGCCACGCATGCAAAAGGAAATCATGCAGACTGCACGGGCCGAAAAAAGCCTCAAGCATGTCATCGAACAACGTCGTTCTCGCTGTGAGGCGGCAGTGCGGACCACTACCCCACCCCCCCCACCCCCATAAACATTGAAACTCCCCTTTCTCAAAGATAATAATTACATTTGATCGAAATGAAGGGGGGGGGGAAGTGTTGAAAGCGTGAGGTTATTCTGATCTTGGAGCCACTTTGCCACCTGAACCCTCATCTCAAAATCTCGACAAACGCCTCGCACACAAACGCCTTTAAGTTGCATTCAAACACGTCAGAGCACCTTCGAATGTATAAAAGCACCAGGGAACTCGTTCATTAAAGCTTGCAGTGGAAGAAATGCGCGTGCTGCTGTTGCATCAGTTTGCAAAGGATTAAAAGTAAAAGTGAGACGTGTGTTAGGGAAAAAAAAAAAAAAACTAATTCAGATGAATCGATAACCTGTGTAGTATGACAGTAATTCCCATGACTACAATTTTAATGCCGTCTCTTCCTCCATGCATCAAAGTTCCCGAGTCATTTCTGAAAACTCTGCCGCGTGAATGATTTCATCCTTGTTTCAAAATAAAATGGAACACCAAACAGCTCTGTGGCTCTTACATATAGAGATAGGTAAATGATGAAATAGGCTGCAAAATAGCTTGAATGCACGCTTGCTGGGTTTTGCTTGATTTATACTTGTGCTCAACTGTGACTTATTTATTTAAAACAGTGCAAAGCCTTCCTTGTACTTGAGCAGAGGAATCTTGGGCGGAAACATGGTGAACAAATAGAGAAACAAAGACTTAAAAAGGTTGCCAGCTGGGCAGAACAGATATCGCAACAGCGAGATTTGGTGTGAATAAGGGGTGATTAGGGGGTGAGAGACTCTGCCTGTGTTAGGTAAGTAAACTGTAGCAGCAGGTTGCCCAGGGTTGTTCAGCTTAAGCTCTTTATGCTTCTGATTACAACAGTAATAGATTTATATTAAGCAGTGTTTTCATTAGCAGGAAAAAAAGCAGGATTAAAATAAATGTATCACACTTCAAGGAGCAGGAAAGGCTTCATTTGGGTTTTCTAATGCTCCCATTACTGACCATAATTTTCTTCCTCCTTCCCAAACGCTCCTTTTTTTTTTTAAAACTGCACTTAGCCTCAGCAGCAGTTATTTCTCAGCCCCACTTGCGAACCAACCATCCAACTTTGGTAATGTGTTAAAAATATATATATGCAACTGCAATTAAAAGGTAAACCTAGTAACAGTTGAATGGCGATTAAATGCAACAAAAAAGCGTATCACTGACACAATGCGTTTACTGCTTCGATGAGTAGCATCAGCCTTACCTCTGAGTGTCAGATCCTCCTGCTAAAAAATCAGTAACTCTCTGGAAATGTTTGACTTTTGATTATACTTTGCAGCTGTTTCACATTTAAATCACACTGTTGACTGCGAGTCAGACTTAACAAATAACCAGCTGACGATAACAGAAATAAAAAGTACTGAATGCAAATTGGATCTGATCTTAATGTGCGTGGCTATAAATATCTATATGTTTCTCTGCAGTGTAATTGGCAAAGGATGATAGATGATGGTGGTTTGCATCATTGAGTCAATTTTGACCATGAATTAAAAACACATATTATACAAATTTACCACTCACGCAAGGGGCTTTTCCTGAAAAGGCTCAAACATGAGTTTGTAACCTGGTAATGTTATCTGCACTTTATCTTTTTTGGCATAAAAAAAGGTTTTCTTATCTCAGCTGTGATAAAAGCTACAGATTTTTCCCCCTCCAAGTGACATTTGGTTCTCTTTGTTTTTAATGAGTTCCCTTGAGAGCCTACTGCCCACACATATGTCACTCAATCCATACATATGTGAGCAGAGAATATGCAGGCAAAACACAGTTAGAGCTTCGAAAACACACGGTTAGCCAAAGATGTTATTGTTCAATAATATTCTATCTGCCGACAGTCGGAAGGTTTCTCAAATATGGTATATTTTGCTTTTTTTTTTTAAATCAAAAGAAAGGAGTTGTTGAATTGATTTTTTCTTGACAGACTACACCCCCCCAACACACACACACCCAAAAGTAATAAAACAGTTGGTTTGTTTCATTCTACCCCACCAACACAAAAAAATGCACAAATTATGGGACTAAGTATGAGATGCTTTCAATTTGTTCGACGTTAGAGTTAATGCTAAAAGACCAACAAAAAAAAATGTACCTGCTCGATTAAACAATTAACTTTAAGTCTGACCCTCCGTGCAGTGTGCAGTGTGTGCTCTACCTTATGAATGACTTTAGGATACTTTGAAAATACTTTGCATCATTCGTTTTTGTGCTCACAATGTTAAAAATAATCCCATATAGTTCAAAACTCTTCAAATCGATAGAGCATGGGGGGTGCCTTGGTATTTTGTATCAATGAACAACTGTATTTCCTTGAGTTTTACTATTCATAGAGCATATGAGCAGTAAATCATTATTGATCTGAGATATGGGAACAACAGACATAGAAACCTATCAGCTGACTTTTCTGCCCCAATTTACCTGAGGATAGTTATCTGTGTCGCACAGGATGAAAAGTTTCTATTTCTTCTCCAAAACACTACTGACAGCCTTTCATGGTTCACAGCCTTTCATGGTTCAGGTCATTTGTTGCTGTTTTCTTGCACAAGCTTTGCTTTGATGGTGGAGACCAAATGACACCAACCTCACCCTGCTGTCTTCCGTCTGACAAAACAGTCTAACAAATTAGCTCCTGCTAGGCAACGACCTTTCAAACACATCTGTAATTAAGCAGCAAGACCTCATTGTGAGCTAACTACAGGGTATGAATTATGAAGAAAGAAAAAAGTAAATTGTCTGTAAATGCAATGTCAAGGGTTTGGAAATGATGGACAATTAAGGGAGCGGGGGGGGGCTCGACGTTGGCTCTTCCTTGTAAATCCTCAAACAATCAGCTCAGTTAAGTTACTCTGCATCACTGGCTGCACTTTCAAGAGAGCCGAGAGGCAAGGCTGTGTTTATGCAATAACGTGACTCGTGGCATAAGTCACCTGTGAAATCTGCTTATCAGTGAGTTTGGAACTTGAAGGCACTCTCGCAAGCGGAGATGGTGGTATATTTATCATAATTACTCAAGCACAACTACTCCTCGGTAAATGCAAGTTAGAAAAGGTTAATGCCACTGTTTAGATGTGCAAGGACTGACTTTCGAAACCCAGCAGACAAGACAGACACCAAGAAAACACAGTTGGCACCTAGCAATCTATAAATAAAGTGGAAGTCTTCCATCAGCAGGGTGATAACTTTAAGTATTAGCGCGACTTGCTGCTTGGTTCAGGGTTTCTCCCCCCCCAACCAGATGGTATTATCTCCATGACAACCATGGTCGGCCCTGGGTTTGGGGAGCTGGTGAACCAGCGAGCTTTGTACTGAGTGGTGGCGGAAGAGAGGGGAGAGGCGTTGATTGATAAGCAAAGCTGCCTACCTCAGGCTCTACTCGGCTCTGACAGGGACAAAACAGCAGTCTGCTGCGCCTGCCACTGACATTTGTTATAAATCATTGGCAATTTCATCATTCAGGAGTGAGAGAGAGAGGCGGAAGAGTGACAAAAAAAATAGACACCTGTCTCTTAACATTGTTTATTCCATTTGTTTCTACTTTAAGCTCAGCCGCCATGTCCCTGGCTATTCTGCTTTTCACTTTCCATCCTGGTCCTGTGTTCCTACCCAGCAACGACTATCAGCGATGCAGTACGGAACCTTAAGGTCAGGACAGCTTTACTCAAAGGAATTGTGCTGTAACTCACCTTGAAGGGTCAGTTCACACAAATTACAAAAGACATATTTTTCCCTTTCTCCCTGGTGGCATTGAGCCATGCACACTTCCAGCTTTATCTGCTTCGGCTTGGATTTAAGAGCTTTTTTTTCTCCGACTCTCCACTACCACATGCCAATAACATGAATGAAAAGTGAATACTGTATGATTTGCCCACTCCGACCCTTTGACCTTTGGGAGGTAAGATAAGGAATAGAGGTGCACAATTCCACAAGATATAAAGTGGCTGCAGACTCGGTAAGTACTCTGTTACTCAGTATTTGTGTGGACTGTTGCAGCAATTTTTTATGGAATTTCAGGGCTTTTGGTAAACAGTACAGTAAATAACTAAATATAATAATGAAAACATAGCATAGCTTTCCCCCGAAACATTTTTTGTGCTTACGGTGGCACTAATATAAGAAAACATGCGTAGGAAGTTTCAGTGTGCTTGAATGTTCTTATTCTATTGACAGACAAACAAGCTCGGCAGCTGTTGTATGAGATCCATGCTGATGAGTTTGAAAGCTGGTGACTAAAAACCAAGCGTGCAATACACAGGTGGGGAACACCAGAGTGTAGCAAAGGCTACAGGGATGGATTGTCTTTAACATTACGACTCTGAATACTATGGAATTTTGCACTTTGCCA
Source organism: Malacoctenus gilli (assembly GCA_032164315.1). NCBI lineage: Eukaryota > Metazoa > Chordata > Actinopteri > Blenniiformes > Labrisomidae > Malacoctenus > Malacoctenus gilli. The sequence goes on from JASSRZ010000001.1 coordinate 18,503,525, forward strand.
ACAATACATCCTAAGCACTCAGCGACTACAAAGCTCATATTAACTTCCCCCTCCACATCTTTGACATTTGAAAATCCTACAGCATGAGGCCTGAATCTGACACACTTCTGTAATAGCCTTAACATACATCGGCAAGTACAATATACTCTGGAAGGATCAGTCATATACTGTAGGTATAAAAGTACACCTGCAAAAAGAGGGTAAAAAAAATTGAATATCGTCTGAGCGCAAACACATTTTATTGCGTCTCTCTTCCTTTTTCTTCTTTTCAGAATTCAAAGCGTTGATCAACCACCACTGAAATTCTGGGGAAAAAAAGCTGTAGCAGAGGTGAGTTGGTCTGTAGTCATTGTTTGTTGATATTTATTTATCTCTATTTGGATCTTCAAAGCAAATCATTTAAGCCGACTAAAGTGGATGTCAACTCCTTTACCCCCTTTCATCGAGGTACGAATCCTTCACGGTCTCCAGAACTGGGACAAAACAAAAGATAATGACTTACATCTAATAAAAAAAAAGAAGAAAAAGATGACATAAGTAAGATTCAAACCAGTCATCTACAGAACTGGTGTGAACTGTCAACGTGTGAAGTTGAATTTGCACATGAAAAGAGCAGTGGTTTAACGTTAAGTGTTTCATTTTTGATTTCACTACACTTGCAGGAGAAGATCAGAGACTTTTCTCTTTCCCTGATCTATTTTGGTGCTCATCATTTTCGCCTCGCTAACACCTGAGACGGATAATTATCCATTAAAAAGGAGAAAAGTGCTACGTTTTGTCGTTTCGGTCCCAGGAAGATGTTTTTAAATATGCCACTGTGGAGTGACAAGCTGGACGGCCAATGATTATAGTGATTAACAAGAAAATGGCACAATGTGATCGAGGATTGTTTGGCCTCTGGCAGAATCTTAGAAATCCCTTTCCTCGGACCCAGTTCCTTTTCAAGTTGGAAATCTTTACAACGTCCTCTCGTCACTTTTAAGCACATCTATGGTTCATTTATCTACATTGTGTCCACGTGACTATAATTCACAAGCGCTCACGGACTATTCTTTGCATGTTTCATGAAACGAAATGGGATCATCTTTTAGTCCTGCCCGTCTCACACGTACAGAGGCTTCGCGTAATCACTCACCTCCCGGATAAATCATGTCTCCTCCGCTGTAGCCCAAACACCCTCCATTGTCAGAGCTCAGGCTCAACTCGCTGCAGAGCCTGATGGATGATTTACAAGCAGTCAGCCTCCTCCCCCTAAAACCTTCCAAGGTGGATAAGCCTTGTTCATTAACCCTCTCACTCTTCTCAGCTCATGGTGGCTGCCCAGTGTTACGCTTTGTCAGTGTAGTAATACAAGAACAATAAGGACAGATGTTATCCACAGGCCCCTTAAAAAGTGTGTGTGTGTGTGCGCGTGTGTGTGTGTGTGTGCGTGTGTGTGTCAGGGCAGACAGGGCGAGAAGGGGCCAGCTACTATCTTCTTAAAGTCCCCCCCCCCCCGCGCCACCGCCCGTAGTCTTGTCTAAGTCACAGAGCTGAAAAAGCTCAGGCTTACTCCCAAAGACTTCATTGAAGAACCTCGAGCTCTGGCTTCTTCCCCTCTCAAACAAACAAACCAGCAGGAGAATCTCGCCTAATATTTCTATGAAACGGTGTCTTTACAATCAATAATCTAATTTTATTTTTCTTAAACTTTCTTCCCGACGCAGCAACAAACTCAGAAATGACTGTGAGAATCCTCAAATCATCTCTGGTATATCTTTGCTTTTCTGACAGTCATTTCTTTGCAGGTATCAGCATGTTTTTACTTTGATTAGCAAAGTCTATGATTCCCTATCTCTTCAATGGAACCACTGCCAGGATTTAATCTATTACTGTCTGATTTCCTGTAACAACACTCCAGCTTTAGGGGTCCTCGGGAGTTACGCCCTGCAACGAACTCATGATTACCACATACATACTTACAACTGTACTGCTGTGTCATACATAAATCATGTTCAACATATTTAGATTCTGTGAATAAATAATAAACAAGAGAGCTTCCAATTAAAAAAACAACAACAACGCAGCGATATTACAAACCATTTACTGTAAGTAGGAAAACATACAACCGGCTGTATTTATGTTTTTGAGAAAATTAATTGACTTTGTTCTGAAGGCATTTAGAAGCACGTCTCAGTGTGCTGCAGACACAAACTCAAAGTGAGAATAATGAGGTACACAAAACAATAAAGTTAATATATTCAAATACATCTCGACATCCCTTCTCTTCTCTTTTGCTGGTGGAGTAAAATGCTATACTATGAAGTTGAATAAGCAGTTTTTTTCCCTTTATTATTTCACCCGGTAGTTGTTAGGCTGTATCATAACAAACAATAAAAATAATAATTCTTTTCATCTATAAAGGTTCCTCTGTGTGCTTGTGGGTGTGCATGCATGCCAGCCTGTGTGGACACTATCTGTGAAATACATTTCGAGAGCCCCTTTTCTCCTTGCTTGACATTCTAATTACCATTCAAACTAGCCAGGCTAATTACCTCTCTGTTGAGAAAAATAATCAAGTTTGTACACAAATCAAGTCTGGCCACACACGCAAGGCCTGAAAACCAAAACAATCATCAAGTCTATTAGGCGTGATCATTTTGTATGCTGTTCAATCAAAACTTTCAAAATGACTTAATGCAATTAATTATTTGATAATTTACATTTCAACCTAACATCGCACAAATTCTGGAATTAGCAGCTTCATTTTTCCAAAAAGCCCATTTAGATCGCCTGTTTTGAAACCGCTTGGCTCTGATGTGACTCATTAAGCAAAATTTCATACGAGCCAGTTCGGTTAAAAACGGTCTCATTAAGTTCCGACAACTTGTCAGCAAACCTGCATGGAAAAAGAACCTCTGTGCAAAGTCAGTTCCTTCAACAAACGATGCTCCAAGGGTGGAAGAGGAAACGCAAAGAGCAGCAACCTCCAACAAGTTTGACTGACTGCTGAAGAAAAGTTCACACACTGACCATCACGGCAGATTTAAAGTCGAGTGAATCGTCTGGGAAACAGAAATGCAGAAGATGGGTGGGGGGGAGGGAGGAAGCCCAGCGACAAGTAGCGAGAGAGCAGTGGTAGTCTTTTTTTTTTTTTTTTTTTTTTAAATCTTTTTGTCCATGCCCTTTGCCAGCTAGTCATTTCCTTTCCTTTACTCCTCTGCCCCATATCTGCTTTATTGTGATGCTAAACAGTTAGTTTTGACATTCAGAAGGGCCCTGCCAAAGGACAGGCCAGCGGATGCGGTAGAGAAGAGAAGGCCTTAATGGGTTCAACTGGAATGGAAAGCATCTGCTAGTCTCCACAGGCTGGAGGAGAGAGAAATGTCAAGTATGGTTATTACAGAGCAGGCAGCAGCTCTAGGAATTTCACCTGAATGGAAAAACAGTCTCGGACAATGCGCATATAGAAGCTACATCTCCACACACTAATGCTCTTTGCTGAGGCGGGGAGATTAACTCATTCACAGCCAGAGTAAAGCGACTCATGTGTCCAAAGCCATGTCCCAAGCTTTGGTGGGAAAGAAGCGAGAAATTCCCGATTCATTAAACACGCACAATTATTGTAATAAGCTGAATATGTGTTTCCATGTAAGACCAGTGTAACAAGAAGCGTATATTTGCACACCAAAATGAGAAAACACTCGACAAGAAATTGGTTATAATTGGTAATAATGCACGTGTGGGATTGTGATTCAGGAGTACAAAATCACGCCTGCAGTTCTCGGTGTACTTTTTCCATTTAGCACCAGCATGCTACAAATTTTTCTCTTACAATGCTGTAAAAATTTTTATTATTAGAGACTGCAGAAAACCTGTGTGAATATTTTTAAGAGGCAGAAAACTACCCCTATGCAACCATTAGTAATTACTCCGGGCGTGACAAGACCAAATCGTGACCGTATTTATTGAACATGGCCAGAGTGAAGCAAAGCAAGTTGTTGGTATAATGCTTGAGAGAAACGTCCAGTCACCGTTTGCACTAGTTTTGCACTCTGTATCGACAGAGTAAAACTTCAGTTAAAGTTTTGAACAACAATTTTAATAGATTGTCACAAAGTGTTTCATCTTAGTTTGGTTTAACTTTTAGGACTTTTCCGTTTGTGAGCTGAATGCATTACGAGTGCAAGGCATAATGCAGCTCGACCTTTGGCCTAGAGTTACTTTTAAAAAATTATCCTCCAATGAGTCAAGTTCAAACAGGCTAGCCAACAGAATAGTTTCTGACGGCTTAAAAAAAAACCCCGTCACTGACCACAAAAATTATTTTCCTCCCTCCGCAGATGAATATAAAAAACCGCCTTCTGGTTTTGAGCTCCACTCAAACATTCAACTGGAGGAGCAAGGTAGATTTTTTTCCTTCCCCCCTGTGTGAAGGGGGACTTTAAGGTAAAACTGTCATCTTCTGAACAGCAGGCAAAATCATATGCTTGTGAAGTGCTCAGATATCAGTAGAAAGTAGCAGAGAGAGTATTTCTTCACAGGATCACTTGAGCTTGTTTGCTAATTTGGACCCCCGAGGATGCTAATCAAAGCCGGTGCCAGACTAATGAAGCTCTTTAGCCCAGAGGCCAGAGACTCATACATGGCCCTGTGCCTCAAGGCTGAGTGTCTACAAGGGAGTGTGTGTGTGTGTACGTGCTCAAGTTGATGCATACGGCTGTGTACAGTCAAATGTGAGAATGAGTGAGTGTATGGACATAAAAGGGCGGTATAACAGCAGATCAGCAAAGCCCAAATCCTGCTCTCTAAGGGGAATTCAGCATCAAACAGATCTCGCTGCCTGCGGGTTGGCCTTCTCGCTCTGTCGGCATGGAAACTCTTGTCACTGCACTTAGAGCTTCTGGATCAGTGAGGAGACACATAGCAGGTAGAGTGGCAGCAGAAATGACTGCCAGAAAGAGCGACAGAGAGACGAGGCGGTTTGAAAGAATGTGATCATTTTATCACCGCAGACTAAAGTGGTCCTGGGAATCATCTGCAACAGCAGCCGCGGTATCTCGCCTTATTTCTGTGGGTGTACGGTGCACAAGAGGATGATACCTGGATACGGGACTGTTTACAGATTTGTTATGGCAGGGAAGGTGAGAGGAATTTTAAAATATCACATTATCCCCTTTTATCACTCCTCCCAAACTCCTGTCTTTCTCCTTTCAAGTCGAGGCAGCTCAGAAGTAGCAGCCACAAAGCACATAAACACAGATGTGGCTGTTGCCTTTTAAAGTCACAGTGTGACCAGTTACAAATGATAAACGCCTGCTGAAAAGACAAACACACCGGAGGATGAACCGATTGTTTGCCATAATGGAGGCAGAAAGCCTGTAGTGAAACATATTTCTATAGCTCGATTACCAAAAGTATTAGGACACAGACATGTAAGTCGTGCATCGCTCTTTATCGCTGGAGATGTGAAATGAAGATAATAATGCTTATTATCTCTCATAACAACATAAGTTCCTATAATTATCTCCCAGCGATTTCTCCCTCTAACGGCGATGTGATATGGCTGCTGCCGTTGGTAAATGTGGAAGAACCAAGAATGTGTGTGGCTCGGGCGATAAGGCTGCTGTAAAATTTAATTAGCGCAGAGCCATGGTGAAAATGACTTTAATTTCTCACTGCATTATTAACTAAAGCATCAGTGAGAAGCCCGTCTCAATCAATGTAAATAACAGGTTTGTGAGGGGAAGGGATTTGGTGAGGGGAAGAAAAGCGAGAAAAAAATGCCGGAAGGAGAAAAAGAAGAAGAAGAAGAAGAAGAAAAAAAGAGAACACATTCGAGATTTGGAAGGGATAAAACTACAGCCCTTTGGTCCTCAGAGTCGTATAAAAATTCAGACGTGTATTTAAACCAAATCCCTAATAAATCTCCAAACTTTTGTGCATGGCTTTTCTGTCTCCGTCCTTGCGCGTAAGGTGTATATCAAAGTAGTCTGAAGGAAGGACGGTTGCTGCATGTGAAAAGGAAAAAGAGGGAGGATCTCAAAAGCCGGCTGAATAACAATCTTACATTAGCAGCTTCACCTGCTGTTTGGGGCCTGAGCTGGTGTGAATGGACTGATTAGGGTCCTTGGCTCGACATGCTGAACACCACTTTCTATTTCACGATTCACAGCCTTTATTACAGCCCAGCTTCCTCATAATCCAGCTAAAAGTGGATATCTGAGGAGGCTGATCGGCTTAGGACTTGGCTAAAAATGTGGGATGTACAGCAGAGAGACATGGAGCAGAGTGCAGAGATGTTCCTTATCATCTGTTTTCTATATGGGGCTGAGTGGGAACAGTGAAGCTCGGTGTCGGCGCGTGTGCATGCATGTGTGTCCGCTCCGTTCTCATCCTTTACATTGACCTCTTGAGCCAGTCAAGAGGACATACGGCAAAAAAATATCACGTTCTCGTCCTCTTCCGCTGTGGACACCGCTCGCTCGGCCGACTACAATTTTGAGACGATGGGAAGTTTACTCGAGGTGCTTCAAGTTTTCTTATCAGCATGCACTTACACCGCTGTTATTACTTTCAGTAGAAGTTGTTGTGTCCATGCATTAAAATTCAACACCTTTGGTTGAAAAAAAAATACTCCTTAATATTCAAGCAGCAGCATTCTTTTACAGAAGCCCAAGTGGGAGCTATTAAAAGCCCTTTTTCATTACCTATGGCCTTGCCTTTAAGGCGAAGCCAGGAGTAAACAGCATCGTGATCACACACGCAGTGTGATCGGCCACGTGGAAAACTAAACTTAATTACTGTCTGTGTTACACATGTGGGAAATCATGTCTTTGCAAATAAATGGCATTTAGTTGTCCAAAGATAGACACCAGCTGCTGCTTCTGTCAAAAAAAAAAGAGAGAAAAGGGATTATGTCTTCAACCTACAGGTATAATCACGAGACAGGTAAAAATAGGAGGGAATGAATCACGAGCAGCTAAAAAAAGGATGGTCAACAGATCAGACTGTCTCGTGATGGACATCTTCTGTGTTCAGATTTGTACTTATGAGCTGGGTATTTTTCTCAGAAGAAAGCGCGCGTCTGCAGCTTGGAGAGAAAAAAAAAAAAGGTTCAGAAAAACTCTCTCACTGCTTTCCATAACCCTCAATTACTATTCCACAAGTCTCACTGCACAGGCTATACCTAATTACACCAGCCACTTTGTTAAGGTGCCCTCTTGCTCCATCTGTTCAATGCAAGCGTGCGCGGGCTCCACCGTGCGCGCGCTCAAATACCAAGTGCAGCACTTCAGACAGACAGACAAAGGCAGGTCAAGGTACGTTTTCCCATCTGGATATACCTTTGTCTACAAGAAGAGTTAAACATCGACACCCCACCAATCAAGCCGGGCGATAAGAGAGACACGCTGACTCCAAGTGGCCACATGACTAATGACATGAATAGAGAGAGGAGTACATCTGTCCGAGGTATAGACACAGCTCCTGCCGTGACCCCAAAACGGCTTCTGACCTTCTGTGTGCACATGATTAAAACACAGGCTTTGAGCTGACAATTTTATGCATGTATGCAGGAGTATGCATGTGTGAATGTCGGAGACTGAACGCTCGGCTCCGTAACAGAAGCTTCTCGGCGATAATCTGTCACTTTAATGAAAAGCGCACGGGCCGCATGTGATGTGTGGATGATCTATTATGACCAAATACAGATAAATCAGCAACTTCTGCGGTTAAACTTTGGAAACAATGACGCGTTGCATCAATTGCAATAGATCTGGGAGGACAAAATCTGTGCTCCTGTTTTTGTCTTGAGCTCTCTAAAATGATTTAATAACTCCCTTTTGTGCAGCTTATGCCGTGTCTCGGAGAGAGCAGAAAGGCAAGAGATGAAGTGAAGACAAAATAAAGTCAGAAAGTAAAGTGTAGACTTAGGAACTTTTGAGCGATGGGAAGCTTCCTCCCATAATTGACACTGATACGAGGAGACAGAAATGTGAAAGAGGAGCGAAAAAGCACACACGCAATCTGCAGGATACAGTTAGCCCGCAGTGGAATCCTCATATCGCAGTCTATAAGAGGCCCAATCAAAAAGCAAGCATCTAACAGCAGATTCCACTGGAGTACTTGAGCCTCAGGAAGCTACAGTGACTGACTCTCACTGCAAGTTTTTCATGAAAGTCTCACATGTAAGCACACAGACCACACAGCATGGGGTGAAAACAAAACTCCCTTTTCTTTCCTTTTTTTTTTTTTTACGCCCAACTGTTTCTTGACTTTATTTCTCAACTCCGTACTCTCTATAGCTTTATCTCAAGGATTTTCTGCAACAATCTCGAAGAGACACCACGAGTTGAGTTCCAAATTATCCGTATTACTCATATTATTCTATCATTTGCTCCTATGCTCAAGCCATTTAGAGTCGGCGCTGAATAGCTGCCTGCAAAACCCCAGATATAACATTATATACAGACACTAAATTCAGCAAAAAGGGTCAAAGTGTTGACTGGGCAGACGCACAGCGCACACAGTCGAGGCTCGTTTTTCGGAGCGAAGGCAGTAATGCTCTTAGTGGCAAGTAAGGAAAATCACTCCTTTTCTCCGTTTGGTAAAAGGGGTTCACTGACTTTGTGAAGTGACCTTTACATCAATTTCAAGCTCCAGTTCAGAGCTATATCACACATGATAATTGTTAGGTCGGGTGTCACTAAAGACATCTGAAGTAATTGCTCCTAAAGACAAAGACATTTACTCCTTCATGGATCTCATTCCAGCCTGTACTTTCCATAATATATCAATCCAAGACAGGGGCATTATCACATGCACATACACTGCGATGAGCTTTCTCTTTTTGGGCCAGCACACTATGGAAAGTGTGTAGTTGCAGAACTCTGCTGAACATGTAGGAAAAAAAGGCTAAGATGACCAGAATGCGCCCGAAGATATGTTTCAGGAGGACACCGTTAAAAAGCTATGGCTGCTTTATAGATTCAATAAGTATCTTACACCTGTGTGGCTAACCACCATCGATCCCTCGTTCTGTGGAGCCCAATCCAATTTAGAGAGTTGAGGAGCTCCAGACTCCCACAGCCTTATCCTAACCCAGGCCGCAGCCACCGCAAAAAGCCTGCTTACCTTCATCCCCTCAGGTTTGTGGGTGTGACTTTGTGCCGGTGGAAGAGTGCAGACCAGGCTAAACACCTTAGCTGCTGGCTCAGGTTAAAGTGTGCTGAGCCAATTGAGGGGTAGGGTTTGGGGAGGGGGGGGGGGGTGAGAGACATTGAAACCTGAGAAAAAACACAGGGAACTCCAGGCCAGGAATCTACCCCCATATCAAAGGCCATGGGAAGGAGAGGAAAGGAACAAAACGTGAGAAATACGCGCATGCTGCGATGGAACGGTAACCGTTGAGGAACCTTACCTGCAGGGCATCTTCTGATCCCCTTTCGACTACATGGCAATCACTTTCATCATGACTACAAAACATGATCGCCATAATCAAACTACTCCACAGGCTGGTGGGGAGCACTTTGTAATCGACCATCTGATTTGTTTGGCACAGAAAACAGACTGGTGCACTTGAGCCTCCCTTGGTGCGAAAAACCTAATGGCACCATGCATGTCCACATTGACCGCTCAAATCTCTTTCCTTCACCACTAATTACAGTATCTTTAGGCGCAGATGTTTCTGTTTTAATTCTCTCTGCTGCTCCACTGGAGTATTGCAACACCCCTGAGATCAATTATTAAAAGGGTATTTAAAACAGTGGGGAAAGGAGGTGGTATGATGGTGTGAAAGTGAAAGCAGCTGTTTAAGTGCTTCGGCTGACGACTAAACTTCATCACCTCCCAACTAAACAGAGAGCATCCTGTGGGTTTCACTCACTCCAGTGACTCAACCCAGGGCAATTAAGGGCCGGATCACTGTAGGAGGAAAGGAGGAAAGGGAGAAAAAAAAAAGGAGGAGAGAAGGGGTGAGGCAAAAGCAATGGAGAGACTCCATACCAATAACAGGCAATTATGTATGGGAGGGCCATTGCTTGGCCATGAGAGTATAGAAGAAGACAGCAGGGATATGGGATGGTAGGGAAATGAGGAGGAGTGTTATTTAGGAGGCAGATGGCAGAGAGGGGGAAATTAAGATGAATGGGCACTGAGAGGGCTGAGCTGGAGCTGGTGCTGGGGCTGGGCAGAGAAAAGTAATTAGCTGTGTTTGCTCTGGGAGGCTGGCAGTGAGTATGATGCCTACAGTGACAGGCTAAAGCCTTGAGCTTTATTAGTCAACACGCCATGTCTGAAGCTGCCAGCAGGGGGCAGCTAGGTCAGCAACCTCCCAGTACATCCTCACCTGCACAACTCCCCATGTGGTCTTCTCTGGAGGTGGACGCTGAGCTGCAGATCCTCTATGGTCTGCCGTGTTTTCGCGAAAAAGGCCTGATCTCCTGCGAGTATGATGCGGCTCTGGGTTGTTCTTTCTCATAGTTACTGACTCACGCTCACACCCGTTCTCTCTCACACGCACACACACACACACACGCATTCGAAACAGCATCTGAGGCCAATTCTTTTTTTCTCCCACATTATTCCTTAGTTTCACCTGACCAACTGGCTCTATCTTTCTTCTCCACACCATTTCTCTCCATTTCTTATGTTACAGCCACATCTATCCGTCTCTTTCCTCCCACCCTATATATAACCCTCCCCCTCGTCCCTTTCCAATCTAATTTCAGATAAGCCATAGCAGAACAACAGAGCAAGGCCCTTTATCATTGCCATCAATGATGTGGGTGGATTGAGCGTGAATAATTTTATTCATGTGTGCCTGCACCCAGCCCACTGGGATTCCAATTACAAGTAATAAGAGGTAATAGGGTTACAGCATAATTTTTTAAGTGCCACAGTCATGATTGTAGAAAACCTTTGACAAAGGGAACCTGTTGTTTATCCAACCAGCAGCTAACGGCACAATAAATGTTCACAACTACAAATAATAGAGCAGAATTTAATTTGCCATAATTAAGATCACATCTAATCTCCATGCCCAAAGAGTCATACGGCTATTCTTGTATACATTAGAATAATAATGTAAAGTTAACACGATGTAAAATAACGCCAAACAGCTGAAGTGCTCCGAGGTACAAGTGGCTTATATCCAATTAGTGCCACAGCATCTTGTCTGTATCATACGTCTTGGGTATGCCTCGCAGCTCTCGAAAAACATTCGGTACGGGGGGTCAGCAGTGAAAAATGAAGGAAAAAAAAGCGACTCTCAGAAGAATGTACAGATCCCCACTACGTTCAAACACGCAGGGTTCAACTCAATACGTTGCAGTTGGTTAACAATTTAGAAGTCTTTTCAAACGGAGCTACCAGAACAGCCCACACACCACTTTCAAGGCATTTCACCCCTGCCTCGCTTCGAATCCAGACAGGCACTGCCTCACAATGGCTCACAAATGCTTTGTCACACTTTGCGGAGACACACAAGGTCACAAAAAGGCAAATAACCAAGAGAGTGAAGGGCACTGAACACACACAAAAAAAAATAGACAGGGCACGCAAAGTGTCAAGGGTAATTTGCATTACAAAACATGCAAAAGATTTGAAGCAGATTTCCATCAGCAGATTAGAGACAAAGCGGTGCATGCTTGAGGTTATAGCTGTAGGGGGGTTCAGTTTTGTTTTACCATAATTAACAGGCCTGAGGACCTGGCGGAAGGAGCTGGGACTGATCGTCTGCTGCTGGGCATCTGTAAGGAGGGCAGTGGAAAAACAATGCCAGCACATTGAGTACTTGGGAAGAATCAGAGAAGATGAGGAAGGCGCTTTGACCAAGTTGGGAGCAGCTGTGGAAAAAAAGTGGATTACAAATCCTTTGTTTCATAAACCAGGGGTTAATTGCCCTTGATGCTTAATCAGGGCTGTAAAGGAGTGGAAATCTTGTGTTAAAGTCACAACATATGCTCAGTTTTTTAGATATGAGCTCAAGACTGCCAAGAAAAAAAAAAAATCCAAACATCACACAGTTGTACTTCTGTTGTCGGGCTGGGGATTCTCTGGCATTGTGCTCCTAGCGAGCATGTGTACAAACAACAAACCAGTGTGTTTTGCAAGTGGCTGAGAATGAGAGTGCGCAGAGCCAAAACATAAGAACCTGGGGATGTATTCAATTCACTCAAACAAAACAAAAATGCATTCAAACTGGTAGGGATAGGGTGTGAATTCATTGTGAGCTTTATCATCCCATTGGAATTGCGATATTGTCCACAGTTTGGCCAAAAAAAGTATGAGCAGGAGTGTTTTGTTTTTTTCTTGCTTCTGTATACAATAAAAGTGGAATACAAGACTCACCTCTGGGTCTTGGCGCTCTCTTCCTGCGGTCCCTGAATGCAGCTCCTGACTGTAGGGCTTCGAGCAAACTATCCATCACACCTGTCTCATCATTCTCTGGAAAACCACAGGAAGAAGACAACAAGAAATGTTAGAAGAAAAAAAATGAAGGTAAAGAATCAAAAACACTCTTTTTTGTTGGTGTTTTGAAAGTCAAGCACAAATTGTAGATCTACCGTGGAAATATAAACGGTATGGAACAGAAATGCTTCAGAAATGAACTTTTTGCACCCAGTTCCGTCAAGGTAAAGCGGTAAAAACCTTGCTCCAACACCTGCAGCAGAAAGACAGACCTGACCAGGGAACTCGGTGAAAACTGCCTCTGGGGAATCCATAGCTAAACAGTCAGCAGTTACACTAACAAAAGTGTTCAAGGACAACACACACATTATCAATAAAAGACTTTACTGTGCGTCTGTCATGCAAATGTGAATATGTGAGCGTAGGTGTTTCGTTTTCAACACAGCTTCACTGTTGCCTTCAAGTTTCAGGTTTTAGGCAACTATCCTGAAAATGTCAACAGCTGGGCTACACTCAGCCCGGGTCAGTTTGGGCCTTTGCATTCAAATGTCGCGCAGGCTAAAAACAATTCATATGTGATCACAACTCACTGTCAGGACAATGTGATGTGAGGCCATTTGAGCTCTATTGGTTAAAAAAAAAAAAGTGCCCCCAAAAATTTGAAAAGTATGAAAGATTCGACTTTTCATCCAAACACTGCAGGTGCAGCCGTGTCACTTTCAAGGGAAGCTCTGACATGTGTGACCACATTTCAGTGAGCAAACACAGCCTCCGGCACGGCACAGCCCGGATGGCCACTGATTTGAAAGTCACATCGGCGCGGCCATTGTCAGACTGTCTCCAGTTGTCAGACCGGTCATATTTTACCCCCCCAATTGAAAGTCAATTGCACAACAATTTAGGTGATACTTTTTGTTTGTAATTCATCTTTTATTCTGAACACTTTGCCACTGACAAGTTTTGGCATCTTCGATTGTTCATAAGGACAAAAATTCTAAATCTTCAGACGTTAAAACTGCGGCTCAGGACGTCACACAGGAGAATCCTTGAATCACGGGTGAGATTCACCACTGAATTGGATGCAACAATATGCAAACTGTTGATGTTTAGAAAAGTTCAAAGGAACATGCCATCTTATTGATTACTTTGCGTTCCAATACCGAACCCAAAAATTAACCGCACAATGACCTTTAAACGGAGGTATGTATGTAATTGTATTTGAGCACGTATATTTTTTCAAGTTTTATTTTGTGTACAAGTCTAATTCTAAGTTTTGGAGAAGACCTATAAAAGTTGGCACCGCTTTGGCTCCAAATATTAGCCAAGCTGCACGACTGGCCAAGGTGTGACTGCAGATTCCCACCACTGATTTAGTGAAGGTCAGCAGGACATTGCTTTGATTAAGGTTGTGTGTGTTTTTCTCACTCCTTCATTTTGTCTGAAAATCCTCGGCGGTGCAATAACACCAAGCCTTCCCAGGAAAAAATTATGAATGGAAGTTTATGATAAGAGTTTGCTTTGTGTGACATTACCCAGGACCTCCACAAACACTGATTCAAAGCTAGTCAACTGTTTCATGATTACACTCAACTCAACTCTGCCAATGCAATGTCGGGGAAATGATGAAAAGAATAAACCCTAACAAATAGGCACATTGTGGACAAAGAGACACTGTCTGTTACCAAAAGGTTGTCCTTGACTAGGGTAGACTGAGCCCGAGGTGCAAAAGTGAAGCATCCCAAATGTAATTATGTCTACAATCAAATGCACCAACTTTCAAGTTTATTGGCTAATCCAATCTAATAGAAAAACTGTGCTATAAATCTTCTCTAAGTGGAGCTTACAGTTTTTATTGCAGTGTCAAACAAAGAGGTGTTTGCACAGCTCTCTGTATGTAAATGTGTGAGCATGCTTGTGTGTGGGGGGGGTGGGGGGGGGGGTTACTGAAGGTTATTTGCAGAGGAAAAAAATCTAAACAATATTGATAATCATGATCACTGATAATTGCGAACAACAAAATGAATGAAATTTTGATAAAGGTCAATTTTCTGTGTATGGTATTTATTGCTGCTTTCAGTTGCCCACCCGATTGCACCAGTTAGTCTGGTAGTATGACCTTTCTGTGCAGTGCACTGCAAAAAGAAAAAAAAGAAAAGATAGCATTCATTTGCCGTTCCTAACCCATACTGAATGGTATTACGGAGGAGATGGTATATCTTCTGAGGACATGTTTATTTCCTGAAAAGTGCAGCACAGGAAAATGGAAATTTCCCACACAGTTTAAGGGTCAAAACATATTGGAAGGGAGCAACAGCCACTGTAGGCTGAACTATGGTAGGAAGAGCTCGCCTTATCTGGTCGAGACAAAATATAGTCACTATTTTAGGAGAAAAATATGTCAAAAATGATAAACCAAGGTCCCATAAACATTCCTGTATTGCCCATTGATTGGAACTGCTACTGTGCAACAAGCTTGCATGTATCACTGACACAGACTCTTGTATTAAAGTCTTTTCAATAGACTACTTTATTTAAATCTGAATAATTGAAGTCATAGTTTGTATTGAAAGCTTCTGAATTGGGAGGATCTGAAGGCTGTCAAAGCACAATGCTGAGGCTGTGACTCCACAATGCACACCAACTACACTCAGTGGACAGATGGTGGCCCACTTCCTTGTCTGCCTCCTTGTATGTGTGCATTCGTCTGCTTTTTCCATTTGCAACAGTTGCACTCCTTCTCTGGCTGATATGTGCCTAGTTCTTCATCATTACACCGAGCGGAGAGGCAGCGAAAAATTCTGAGCAAAAACCAACGCTCCTCGACGTCCAAATTTGTCTTCTCTGCTGTGGCAATTCATCACAGGCGCCAAGCTTCACACTCACCACAACACACATGGGAGAATACCGAAAGCGCTCAGAAAACAAGCAAAAAAGGAGCAGATCAATCTATTGCAACCTGCAGTGTGTGCCTTCATGTGTAGTACTCCGTTTGACTCCAGCCCACAAGAACATGAAACGTTTTGTGTGCCTCAGGAGGCGAGGAAAAACGAAACCCAGTCAGATCTCCCGCCTCAGGAATATATGGGAGCAAAAACAGTCCAATTTTACACATCAATCAGAACCAACTCAGACAGGCCGAGACAGAAAGCGGCTTTATAGAATTTAGACAAGAGGTGCTTTCACACATCCCGACAATGAAAATCATAACACATATTTATATACTAACACCCACATGCACATAAACTTAGAGGGATCACAGACATGTGACATGGAGGGTGGAGGAACACATGGCAGTGAAATATTAGTCAAGCTCGCAACTGTGTAATGGGTTTGAAACCGTCACTCAGCATGCAAAAGCAGGCGTTGAGGAAGATGTGGCGAGAGCACAAAGACTGGTGAGAAGGAAGGGATCGTTAAGAGTGGTATCCTGGCTCTCACGATGAAGCCGTTGATTGCTTTTTTGTTGGGTGCGTTTGGCTTTTTTGCTTTTCATTCTGCTGCGCCCGGAATCAGAGTTCTCACGGCAGGCGCGCAAGGTGCATGCAGATGTTTGCTTTAACTTTCAGAACAAATGAGGACTTTCTTGAAAGCCAGCCGAGTCTTCTCTTTATTTCTATTTAGGGAACGGGGTCTACCTCGAGTTTTCGACTTCGTTCAATGGAACACGTGTCCTACATTTTACTGGTGAACGAAAAGCAGGGAAAGGCAAATGAGCTGTAATGAAACGCGTCAAATTTGAACCAGACGTTTTTGCTGGGAGCAGCAGAGGCAAGAAAAACATTGGAAAATATATAGTTTCGCACAAATGTTGGTGTACTACAAGGCTAGAGGTCAAAACAACAAGAAGACAAAACAGAAAGGTGTTTATTCTCAGACAAAACACAAGAACAAACTCTGGGAGTAGAATCAAGACTAAGATGAACCTCTACCTCGGAGGGGGAAAGCTATAGTTATCCTCCTGTCTGAAGTGAAACTTCAATCACCATCTATTTAATCAGGCCCTGTTCACAGTGGCATTTCCCATTGTCCGGACAAGCAGCTTGTCTGTGTGTCGATGTCTACCCTCTATTCAGGTCCGGACTAAATGTCTCCCACCACTTCACTCAACAGGATGTGGCACTTATCATCAGGACAATGACCCAGTAGTGGCACTGTGTAGCAGAGGTGGGCAAGAGCAAGGCAAGAAAACAGGGTCAATTGGGTGGGGATGGAAAAGCTAAGGAGACAAAATGACATGCCTGAGTACAATGAATGCAGGCCCACCACTGTGTTCCCTCGGACACTTAGGAGACAAATGGTGCAATAAGGATGGTCAGTCCCCCCTCTCTCTCTATTGAATACCTTCTGGTGCAATTTGGCAAGACTTGGAGCTGCAAGTAACTGAGAATTTCAGGAGGTAGCTGCATGAGCAGGAACGCAGAAATGACACCCACGTCCCGCTTCAGTTTGGGAATATTTGAACAAATTGCCACTGATGATCCTTTAAACAGTGTGAAAGAAAACTCAAAGTTTCAAAGTGTTAACAGTGGTTCCTTTGCCATTGGATTCACAATATGTAGATCAAATAAGATCACCCGCTCATTAGAGGTGTACCTCACCAGGGGGGCTCAATACTCTCACTAGGGGTTCAGACTTGAATGGAAGTCTCTCACAAAGTAAAAAGAAAAAAAAAGAAGTGAAAAATTCGGTTAATTGCAGTGATATTGAAATTCTGGTTTTGATGTGAAGAATTACAGTCAAATGTTACTTGACATGATTCTGAAAATTTGGTCCAATCTAATTCGAGAAATTTACAAGTCAACAACTTTTGTTTTACATACTTTTGACAAAGCTTAGACCTGGGCAGACATTTTATAAAATCCCCTGGCGTCATATGGGGGTAGTGTTGTAGTGGTTTCCATTTGGACTAAATTGAAGGAAACTTGCAGTGTAAAAAAGTGTGTGAATATAATGAGCTGAACACTTCTTGTGTACATACATCTTTTTAAGCTTGTTCTATGCATCTGTGAGCCAACAAAGTGCCTTTTGAAGCCCATTATTACTGGAGATACCAGAGCAACACCGGCATTAAGAGTCAGTGGGTGGTCAGTAAAGAGAATGCCTTTTGATACGGACGGATTAATTATACTAGCAGCTGTTTGAGCTGTTTTTTGTTTGCAACTTTTTTGAAACCATCAGTTTGGGCTGAGTTACATTGACTCATACTACTGTCTTCCATTCATCTGTTTGTATGAAGTAATTATTGTCTTCCTATTGGGAGGAAAGAAAAAACATAACGTTTTCTCATCACGGTGTAAAAAAGGCGAATAACTGACATCTTAAGAGACGGCGGTGAATCATGTTCCAAATCAGAGTGGTGGTGAGGTCAGCTACTGTTCATTTGTGGACTGGTAAATAGGCGAAGCCTTGTGAAAGTCCTTGAGTAAACAAGTGGCAGGGGTCTTCCTCTTCATGCCAGAAGAATATTAAAGTGTCTTTAAAAAAATGCACATGCACACACACCCACACCCACATGCACAGAAATCATTCTCATGAATAAAGGAAACATTTCCAATGTGGGACACTTTAGGGTCCTGCTGAGCAAACTGTAAAAATCACAGACAACACAAAAGCACTTTATGTAATCCAGCATCATTACAAAACTAATGCGTGAAGCAGAGCCTAAACCTTTACCCAAAGCATCGAGTGAGATCAGACAGATTTCCGTATGAGTCTCCATTTCTCGACCAATTTTTCCTTTTTTGGCACTTTTTTATGCTCCTCCTATGCATTCAGCGTCTTTGTATGCGGGGTTGCATCCCTCGCTGTTCTCCGATTTGACGTCTTAATAGTTCATCGCTTGTAGCCATGTAGGGAATGTTAAATAAAACTCTGATGTGTAATTTGTCGCTTCACAAACATTCGTGCTCCCAGCCTACCCTGGGAGTTAATGCAACAGATTTGTCATACACAAGCCAGGCACAGCTAGAGGAGGAGAAGGGGGGGAAAAAAACACCTATTCAATCTGAATTTCAATCTCCATAGGGCTCTATGCAAATGCATGCAAGCTGATGCTCCCGCTCCCTCAAACTGCCAGAACGCACCGATGATGAAACCGGGCTGCATATTATAGCGGGGGTGGGAGCCCAGTCGGTGGCAGGTAAGAGAGACCGACGAAAATGAGAAAGAAACCGGTCTGACCTCATGTTTCAGCAATACGTGAGCAGCCAAGGCTGGAGCCAAATACCTACAGCAGGTAAACGGCTAAAATTCATTCTGATCATTTCCTCCAGAAACCGCCCCCAACACCCCCCCCCCCCTTCCCCCCTTCCCTCTGTCTCTCATTGCTGTGCCCTTCAGCATAATGTGGATACACAGTCTCTCTGGGGCTTTTTAGGGAATTGATGGATAATCAGATGATTACACAGAAAATCTCCATTGAGGACAATCCTCCCTGACAAACAAAGAGAAAGCTCTTTAGTTAATAAATAGGCTGAGAGACAGACAGAGTGAGAGAGAGCGTGTGAGAGTGAGCGAGTAAATCCTGTCATGAGTTGGCAGCACAAAATCTCTCCAACATATTCATTTCATTTGAACAATCTGTATATACCATATGTGTGTTTGTCCATTCGCGTGTTGCCAGGAACCTCACTTCTTAGAGATGTCACCAAGTTTGCCTTTAGCTTTATCTTAAATTGAGCATATCTAAATAAATTTCCAGCTCGAGGCACATTTGTATAAGCCTTTCTGACAAAAAATTGGCCCAAGTACAGTCCTGTGATTTACTATTTTCTGAACTACTTTTCTGAAATAGAAAAGTTTGCAAGGGAACACGATTAAACACGCGAGCAGAATAAAATCGGAGTTATTGATAAATTCAACATGCAAGAAGTCCAAACTCACATGAGGACATAGAGTGCCCATTGCCATCGAAGCACACTGAAGTTCCTTCCTTCTATTGGTTTACAGTGCAGAACAACAGTACAGACAATAATATACAGAAAACGCAATCTAAACAGCCAAGTCAAAAGAAATTATTTTATTTACTTTGGAATGGAGCCGTTAAGTATGCAAAACCTTTGATGCCAAATGTGTCAGCAGCAACAAAAGGTTTGTTTCCTCTCGATGCGATAGGTCATTATTGTGCGGACAAACTAGATTGTTCTCATTCTTTCTCAATTCTTCAGGTTCTGCTTTGTGGAGAGCAAAAGAAAATTATTTGGATTGCGGTCAACATTCTGATTTCTTCTGTCTGGGACATGATGAGACATCTTTTTGTCTGAACCAGGCTGCTAATGTTGTACCTTGTCCAATGTCACAGTTCTGTTTGAAAATTACAAACAAATATGTTTCCTGTTGGAGTTTTGCTTTTTCTTCTGCTGCAACGATTCCATCCGACACATTCCTGATATCGAGCATAAAAGCATTTGTAAATCATGATACTGCAAATAGCATGGGACTTGCTTGTGTGAGGTATATTTCCTGGTCATCATGCGTCTATGTGCCCCATTTCATAAACAGAAATACTGTGTGCAATCAGATTCACTCAGACCTACACTATTTGGAAAATAATATGCAAGTTGAGAAAATACAAGAAAAAGGCTGCAGCACCTTCTCTGTGTATGAAGTGCTGCACAAAATCTCAAGTCTCCATCAGTGGACCATGCGCTTCCTCAGGCCTTTCTATAAGAGTGTAAGAGACAACGGTGGCCTAAATCTGGGAGCCTTTTTCACTTCAGCATTGTAGCTTTGCACATTCAAGACGTAGGATAAGAACCTGAAGTCTGAGACGCAGCACATAAGCAGTCAGTGGAAGTTGTGGTTGTTCATCTGACATGAAATGACTCTATGAGCACATGACTGTAAAATTTCAGGGAATGAATGGTAAATGTCTGCTCAGGGTAGTGTTCACTTGGGACCGGAAAGAAGAGAGGGAGTGGTTTGGATCTTTCTGCCAAGTGAGGTCTTGGTTTGGCAAGAGAGTTTACCCACAGCGATACTCTGGCCCGAGTAGAGCACAATGGTTGTGGTCTTGCACTCGAACATCTACAGGAGTGCTACAGTGGCTGGCATCACCATGTTAGCTATAGACGCTAGTGCAGGGATGGGACTGCCAAACCCAACTGTTCTGCCAACCTTGGCTTTGGCATAGGAAACAGAGCTGGAGGCTACACGAAAACAAACAAACAAAAAAACCCAAAAACAACAACTGGCTGTTGCAGACAGATTATCTGGTGTTATGTAGATGTCCCGTTCTTCTGAGCTATGCCGGAACATGGTTGTAAAAGCAGTCATTACTCAAGATATGCTATCCCCAAGGGCCACGACAGGCAGTAATATTTGAAATGAAATTTTTGTGTATATACTGAGATCTGAGTTGTGTTTTTGCGGGTATGTTTTTTTTTTTAGGGTTGTGGAGTTTGATCAACAAGTGCATTGGTTTACAGGAGCTCAATACACAACACCCTTGCACAATGTTTACATGAAACGGTTTAAAACGAATCGAAAATGTTCTCGGTGCAGAGATGCATCTCCGATAGACGGACCTCTTTCAAATGAAGAAGCTGGTTTCAGTGCACTCGTGTTGGTCTGTATGTGGCTTAAATATCTGACATAGCTTAAGGCAAAATCGTGCTCCCTGCATTTGTGTGAAATATCAAAAATTTGTGTGGCTGTTCAGACATGCAGTCGAAAAACACTTCGAGAAAAAAAAGCAATGACGAACAGAGGTGGAAGACAGCCCTCATGGGAGACCCTGAGAGACGGTCCTCAGAGACGGCCCCCACTGCCGCCATGTGGATGAGCCTCTCTGACTTGCAGGGAGCCAAGGAGCACCGAGTTCACTGACAGCGCTCCTATCACATTCGCAGGTACCACTTCAAGGAAGTTTAAAACTGCCTTCAAGACGGACGGGGAGTGAAACGTCGCAAAAGTCGTTGCGCCCCCGCCGTTCATCATGCAATCCAAATGTGGCATCCAAATTTCCCGCTGCATGGTTTGTGATTTAAATGAGCAGCTGTTGACCATCATAGATCCTGAAACATGACAAATATTGTGATCCCTCACGAATATGTTGGTGCGGAATTCACAGCCGCCAAGTATGACTTGTGTTCAGTTCAAGGCTTCTGGCACTTGAGCTATATTCTAGCGTTTGACCTTTGGAGTTGGTGCAGTGCTTCCTATGTTGCTCATGGTTTCTAACTGAAATCTGAGCTGAATTGAAGTGTATTTGGGTATGTGTTTTTCAGAGCGAGAGAGATGCTTCGTCTCTTGCAACGGGACATTTCGTTGTCACTCATTCATCCTTGCTTGATTGGTTTTGCTGCCATTTGCAGTTTCAATTCGGGGTTTACTTTCTGTCCCACACTGTGACGAACCCATACTAGAAACAAGAGTCAGACACCCCTAGATTAAACCGGCTGATGAATGTAGGCTTGAAATCTGCAAAGTGCCACACACCAGGAACCTCTGGTGACTGTGCACACATGAAAGGGTAGCAATGAACAATGCGACACAGTATTAAAACGTGAGTCATGCAGTAATGTATGATTTTTGTGCCTGGAAAATTACATTTTGACAAAATAATTGGAAATATTTTTTTTAAAAAAACAAGACTTACTTTAACTAGAGTGATATGGTCTTTGTGCCAATTCTAACCCATAAAAAGGTTATTTGGTCTTGCGCTCAGACAATGAACGCTTGATATTTCTAGATTTCCATCATTACCCAACCACTGCCATCAATCAAACTAGCCACAGCAGCCACCTCTTAAAATGTGAGATTAAAAGTTTAACAAAATATATCTTGAGTTGTATAATCGTGAAAGCGAGACTTATTTGTTTGATAATTGAGTCATTGCCTTTGAACAATCTCTTTCACCGTTTGACCGCAGATTGATTTAGTTTACATTTCCTTTTAAAAGGGCTTATCGTTCCGAAAGTTGGCAAGCAAAGTCGATCTACCTGCATTGACTTCCAGCAATCTTCTCTTTTTCTGCTGTCGCTCCTGCTTTTCACGCTCAGCCTTTTCTTTAGCGGCCCGTGCCCGTCTCTGTTTCTCCTCTAAGTCCCTTTGCTTGAAGTTCTCCTTCAGAGCTTGCTGTGGAAGAGAGAGAGAGAAAAGCAAAGTGTGAAAAAACACGGGGAAAGGGAAGACGTGACGGATTGCTAAGTGGGGTTAATTACAGTCGTGTGGAACCTGTCCAAGTTAAAGGCTGCAGTCAAACCCGGCAGACATCTTCATCAGGCACAGTGAAAGTCTGAAGATGCTTTTGAGGTGCACGTTCAGGTCAGGACGGCCACTTCAGTGTCACCTGGTGGATAATATGCGATCTTTGCCCTGTCATGAAACGACTGGCTGTCTGGATGCTGAGTACTGCTGACTAATGATGCTGTGTGGGTGAAAGATGGTCAGCTACAAAACCAGGAAGTCCAATGCCAAAAACACCTTGGAAAAAGGCAGAATAAGATAACGAAATGATTCAGATTATACATTTAAAAAATTCTCTTAAAAATCTCTCCATATATTGAGTGTCGAAAAATGTGCAGCCATAATAAACTGGAGGGTATCTGCTAAATAACTTGCTTGTACTTTGCTAGACACGCCCTCCTGCTATCAGCTGTTTCTTGTTTCAGCCCACACCAGTGAGTCACAAGTGCAACAACATTAATAGTTCCCATCATGACTCAACAGCCCATCCTTTCGCGTAAGGGGGGTTTTTTTTTTTACACAGAAAGAGGATTCGCCAATATGACTATGCAAAGAAATGTAAGGGGGAGGGGGTTCTCCTCAAGGTCAACAATGATGCAATTCGCTAAAGACAACATAAGAGCGACTGAAATCCAGACAGTTAAAAGATTTCAAAAGAAAAAAAATTGGCCATTTTCAGTTTTGCGGCGACACCTCGCTTTTTGGCTCCGTGCAAACTTCTGACAAGTGCTGACCAACTGTTCACATTTCGGGAGAGCAACGTCATCTAATTCTTGTCTGATGTGGGATTCCAGTTACTCTGCAGCCCAGGGTCATCTTTGCCAGATTTAGCAAGTGAATTGTCTGCACTGTGGAAAGGCCAATCCGGCAGCCCAACTCTTCTGCTGTGAAGCCATGCAATTGCAATCGATCTAATATGTGGCCAAAACATGCCCTGCTGAAGTCTGAAGGAGATGCTGATTGGATTGTAGCTTATGTTGGTACAAGAGTCTTTCATACTTTACTCCATTGATGGTGTCTCTGTAGATGTGTGAGCGCTGGCCTCCACAGTCACTTTTTTTTCCCAAATCTGTACCATCAAAGATGCCGTTTTTTTAATCAGTTGCTGATATCAAAAAGGCTGGTCCCGCTCTGCTTTGGTCCGCAGGAAATGGCACCCGAAGTTTCCGAAGGGATTTGAATATTTTGATTAATCTGACTACAGAACAGTTTTCCATTTTGCCTCAGTATGTTTTCAATGAGCTTTGGCCCAAAGAGGACAGTGGGACTTTTGGAGTGTGTTCATGTTTTTTATTGCATGATTCAGCTCAAACCTGCATTCATTGGCAGGGATTTCTCACAGCGATCCTGAGCCAATGTAAGGATTTCCAGAACACAGTCATGAAAGTTAATGCGCTTCCACCAGGAAACCTGAAAGTCACTAGCGTCTAGTATTCAGCTTAACCTTGTCCTTTGTGCATTAACGTTTCTCACCCAGGAACTCTTTCAAGATAGTATATCTTGTAGTTTCAAGGACGTTCAAAGTACTTGGAATTTTGTATTGAGACATATTTTTCTAATTATTTTTTGAATAATTCTACTGATCACATTTTGATGACAGGTTGATGAACCCCGTCCATGTCTCATCCTGAGAGACTCTGCTTCTAATATGCTCTTGATGTAGTCTGTGGGTCTACCTATAGTACCTACGGATTATTTTTAAATAGCACCAATCAATATTACAGCTGTTTGTTCAATCATACAGGGTACTTCTCATCGTCCTCAACCCACATTCTAAAGAAAAAATTAAAATGCAAATAGCATCATAATGGAGATCAAACATATGAAAACCCTTTTCACAAAAAGAATGTACGAAAAAACGGCTAAATATCAACATCAGTTCTCATCCATTGGTGCGTACGTCTTTGTGTCAGAGATGTTTAAATGGTCCAGTGCATCCCACTTTTGAGCGTGTGGCATCAATCTCGGTCGATCTCCAAAGAATAATGCTTTACGTATCGTCTTTATCAGCCTGCACTGGATACGAGCGCCATCATCCCTTTTGCGAAACTCCTACTATGATGTCAATAGCTCAATAATGCCACAGCCAAGGGACAGACTGCATATGATTTAATAGAGTGCTAGCATGATTGTCATCCTGATCAATAGCCAGTCACTTAAAGTAAGCGAGTCTGGGCTTTCATCAAACACCCATCTCCTCCCCCCTCGTCTCCTCCTGTCTTGCGTTATTCACACAGCTCAGCTTGACTGGCAGGTCAACAGAAGAACAGTCAAGCCAAACTAATATGACACAATGTGGGGGGGGGGGGCACACGACAAGGAGTGAGCAGCCTGTGGATGGCTACAGAGGCAGACTAAAGAGGGGCGGCCACTTACTGAGGTCCACTGACAGCCTCTTATTAAGTCTGCATACAAGTGACCATTCATGAAAATTATATAGTCAACTTGAATTCAAAACAATTCAGTGCGGCCCATTCTACCAACAGCCACTTGAAATACATATAGCAACTCAAATACACATTGAGTAAATAACTGAAAGAAGAGATGCAACTGTAAAAATGACTCAAATCGTGGCATGAGCTGATTGCTCTCTGCGCCTCACTCCCTTAATTTAAAAAAAAAAAGATATATCAGCTCACATATGTATTGTCACAGGTCTCACCAATTCTCAACAATATCACCTTTCAAAGTGATAAAGGGCTAAAATTGGTAATATTTATCTGTCAGGTGATTAACAATCCACATTTTTTGCCAGTTTAGGTCACAAGAAAACCATTGGATAGGTTGTCACACAAGGCTGTGGCCTTTTGACATCACAAAATCGGTGATACCGACATCTACAATTGTCTCAAGTGCTATGTAAACAAAAAAAATGCCATGTCACTGTAAGAGATTTTTCCTCTCTCTCTCTCTCCCTCTTTTTTTTTTTTTTTTTTTTAAAGTTTCACAGGAGGACAACGCACTTGCTATTTCCAAAAACATGTTCTATGGGGATTCCAAGGGGAGGAAAACAAGTTGAAGCTTTACCACAACAAACTGCAATTGAAAGCCAAGGATTTCATCAGCCAAGATCCCATTTGGAGCTGCTACACTCTCTCCTACTTCCACAGCTACTTTGCATGCATGCCCTTACCTGTCCTGAATTTTATGGCTGCCACACACGTTCTCCTGGCTGACACTGAACAAAATTGCATCAGTTTTAACCCTCAAATTAAAAAATTGAAATCAAAAACAGTCAGAAATCATTTGTTTTTAAGTTTAAAGTCTCCAAAATATTGATTAACATTTTGCCATCTAATCAATGAGTACAACTGAAGATTTCTGTTACAACAGATCTATCTTTCTTTTTAAATAACAGTAATGTAAAATGGGTCCATTTGCATCCTCTGGGAATGAGATATCCTTTATTTGATGATTCGAACAAAAATGAAAGCAAGGAACTCGTTTGAATACTTTGTGACACGTTTGAGAATTCTCACTTTAAAAACTTGTACATGTTTTTGTACGTTTTCATGTCGATGATACAATAGTGCAGTATTTTGAGCCAAGTGGAAATGAACACGATAGTAAAACATTAAAAAAGTGAATGGGTTTGAAGACAATTGTCGCCAACAAAATGTGTACCCAAAAGCTTGCTCAGTGGCACTCATCTGGAGAAGAAAAGAGCATTGGAGGAAAAGAGAAAGGGCAAAGATGAATACCAACTGACTCAGACTGAAGCTATTCAGGGGGCTTCTTTTAAACTATTTTTAAATGAAACGAACTACTTCACAAAATTAACTTTGATTTGATGGAATGACTGTCGGTTGCTCATGGCAACCAATGATTCAAAAACGACTTCATTCTTAATGGCATCCAATCGAGTAAATTAGAGAAGAAAAAAAAGAAGAGGGAACGGAGCGGAACAAGCGCAGCCTCCCAAACTACGCTTTCAGGAAGGAACAATTAAATGATTCCAGGTTGCACACAGACAACTGTGATTGATGCTGAATGTTAACTTTGTCAAAACTGGCAGTCCTTCCTTTTTTCTCTCCACTATCAAGCAACTCCCTTATTAAAAAGTCAAATTTAATTACCAAAACAGAAAGGACACCTCGTCGTATTAAAACTATCAGACAGCTGCTCCCTTGCCCAAACAACTTTTTTTTTTTTATAGAGTTTTTGAGTCATAGTTCACTTTGTGACCTTTGAAGTTCTAATGGATAAAATGCCAACAAACAACCAAATTGTAAAAAAAAAAAGTATATATTTAGCACATGTTAGAGTAATGTGGGAAAAAAGGGTGGGGGGGTGGAGATAATCACGACAAAAGTCTGTGCAGATTATCAAACCCTGATCATTTTCATCTGACAATAAAAACAATCATTTATTTACTGGAGTATTGAGATGAACGAGGCACAGTGAATCAGGGACAGGAAAAGAGAGAGAGAGAGAGAGAGAGAGAGAGAGAGAGAGAGAGAGAGAGAGAGAGAGAGAGAGAGAGAGAGAGA
>JASSRZ010000001.1:18536247-18575769 GCA_032164315.1 Malacoctenus gilli
CCCCCCCCCCCCCCCCCCCCCCCCCCCCCCCCCCCCCCCCCCGCCGGGTGGAACTACGCTGTGTGCACAAGATTCTTTGTTTGGTTTCTGAGCAAACACTTGGTGTTGTGTAGTCCACTGGTAGATGAAGCCTGCTTTAAACTGAAGGCATTGAATAATTGAAGACACAACAAATTCAGTACAATGCTAAATTATCATCAAATCAAATGATGGAGTCACATTCTGATTGTTTCATCAACATGAAGTGAAGGAAGTTGGTTGAACCTGTTCGAGACCATCTCTACTGACTGCTTATTGGGCTCCATCATGACAAAAGTAAACACACCTTGTTGTCATCCACAGTGTTGTGACTTTTGCGATTCATGACAAGAAACGCCAATAAATTGCCATGGGACAGGAAGTATAAGCATACATGTAGAAAGGATATAGCCATTTTGGTGAAAAACATGTCGTTGGGGTCATCAGGGGAGGAGAAGGTCTCCAGGTCTCGCTCCAGCTGCAGCAGCTGCCTCTCCATCTGCCTGAGGCTCTTTTCCAGATTCTCTGCAGACACTGACACACACCCACGTACAGTCAGACACGCATAAATTCATAAAAGCACACGGAGACACATGCATGTGACACGGAAAAGGGGAGAAGGCATGCGAGACAGGACAACTCAATTACAGGTACAATCAGATGCATTATTATTTTGAGGCTCAGAGAATCTGAGAAAAACAACATATATAAATATATGTATAAAAAAAAAAAGGGCGAAAATGAAAGAGAATCCAGCTCAACTGCAAAGCACGCTAATTATGGGTTCACGCTGTGCCAGAAACACCATGGGAATAAACAATGACTGAGAAAATAAAAACAAGTGAAGAGTACGTTCAATACGCATTCTTTATCATCCTGTTTCCTTCATGTCTTTGTGCGCTGGAGACAATCAAATTAATAAGAATGGAATGCCCTCGCTGTCACATATGTTGGACAAAGCAAATGGCTGTTTGCTCGACTATATTTACACGTGGCTTGTCAGTGACACAAACAAACTAACAAATACAAACAGTAACGGCAGTCGTGGAGGCACGTCAACAGCTGTTGAGTTAAAAAAAAAATCCCTTCATGTCTCTCATCTTTCGACTTTGGTCTCGTCAACAGGTGTGAGGATCACGCAGGTGGGAGAGCAGGAGACCACTGAGCCCAACTTCTCGCTAAGTTGGTCATGGCTGACATTTTAAGCTCGTCCCTGAATGCAGCATATGGCTTAAATTACCCCGATTAGACCCCGCTTGACAAAAAGGCATAAGCTTCTTAATTTTAAGTAGTTCCAAATTTCCCTTGATCCTAATACATGCTTTAAGGAAAAGGAGGAAAAAAAGAGAAAGAACTTTGACGTTGTTAAGCTTCTCACTGAATTCACAGCATAAACCTCATTTAGTGAGGAAGAACATACTGGTTTGGACATGCCATCTGGGACACACGCATGTTCTCCTTGACATTTTACCTGCAGTTATTCTTTGAAATGTGCAGTTGTTGAAGCTGATAGATTTATCCCTACATTTCGAGTTCAGTGGAATGCCAGCACGATATTTTCGCTGCAGTTAAAAGTATGCACACACACTTGCACTCGGCTGGTTGTGAGGAACAGACAGGTGGTTCTTTTCATTCTGTTGTCAGTCATGATTAAGAAACAAGACCCAAGACTGGATGTACTGAAGTAACAACATAAAAACAACATAACGCTGAAGACAACAGATACAGTGGACCTGTCAAGGTTTTTATAACATCCACTTGCTCTACTCCGTTTGACTTTGTCCTAATCTGTTGTTCTTACTTTCTGGGATTTGTCTTGTTCCTGTTCTCCATCCCTGAGTCACTGACATGAGCAGTCAGTCTGAAGCCCTGGAAGTGTCACTGGGCACCGTTCCTTTAAAAATCTGGCACAAGTTGCAACCAACGACGGGCTCAATTAGCTTTTACAGAGCAACTGATTTGCACTGACTGGTGATGACACGATTTTTGAAAGGAACGGCCTCAATATTATGTTAAAATAACTGTGGAAGAGTGTTTAAGGCAAGGTGAGTGTGTTTATCAGGGAGAGCAATTACATTTTTTAAAAACTGATGTTTTTTATTGGTTTTAAGGATTATTTTTTCAAGATCAATAGAGGCAATTAAGAAATAAAAGCACAAGAAAACTCTGACACGAAAAACTGACAAGGTAAAACTGAAGAACACTGCCTGTAAATGGCTGCGCCTTTGGATTTGTCATAATTTTTCGAGTCGATACCTATGAAATAGTCAAAAATTATTGAAAATTCCCACACTTAATAGGATCAGTATTATAGTTGAAATTGCCCAAACATTTAGTAAACCATCAGCTTCTGACTCTTCACCCGTTGAATTGTAACCATTTCAATTACTTTGTGTTTTCTCTGTAACCGCTCGTGCACCACCAGGCAACTGGATTGGACAGAACAGGGCGTGGGCTGCATGCAGAAGTGGAGAGAGGCCAGACAGCTAGTCTGTTAAATGAAATGATTATTGTCCTTTGCGGTGTGAGTGCGGGGAAAAAAGCAAAAGAGAACAGGAAAAAAATAAAATGGAATCCCTCCATATATTTGTATGTATTATGATTCTGTATTTAGACTTACTAAAAATGCACAAAACATGCATATTAGTACATTTATTAGAGAAATTAGTATGGAATTGTTTCAACTACAGCAGCTTGACTGGTAAATAAAATATGACTTATATGACATAACTGCTTTTTGACTGATTAAGCTAATTATCTACTGTTTAAACCAGATGTGTGAATTTGTTGCCCTTTTTTGTTTGCCTCCATTGAGTTTGGTTAGGTCGCTGAAAAAGAATCAAATATCAATGCACGTAAAATGTATAAACGCAATGCAACCGAATCCATTGATTTCAAAGTGCCATGCTTTCCCCTAATGCAACTTAAGGTTGAGCTTATGTTGATTATGCAAACTTTTTGGGGTCATTGTTGAAAAAGAAAAGACTGATGCACAATTTTCGGTTGGATAAAGACATAGACACGGAAATACTACTTTACTGAACTCAGAAGGTGAGTCTATGCAGTTTTCTTTTTTGTCGAAACACAGTGTTCAAGGATTCATATCTGAGTCACCATTACCTGACAAAACACGGGGAAATTTAGGACTCATGTAGAACAAGAATGGGTCGGTTTTTAAACCTATGTGACAAACGGCTTTTCTATTCGGAGATAAATCTATATTGAACACCACTGAAGTCAACTTATGGTTCCGCCCTTCACAGCAATCCACATTTTTATAAGGCCCTTCGGGGAAAATTATTGCCGAGCTCGAACATAAACACATGTCTGCAATAAAAAAAGTTAAAAAAAAAAAAAAAAAGTGGAATAATTGCTCCTTGGTACACTGGCAGGCAGAGTGGGTGATAAACATGGCAGTGTGTTTCCATGTCTTCCTTGTACTCCGAGGCCACTTGGCTCTTGCTTGCTCTGTTTGTGTGTAAAAGCGTGAGTGATTTTTATGAGCAGTGGGGCCTGAGCGCCCCTGTGGTCCAGGAAGGTTGCAGACAGATATAGGATGTTTTAGAAGAATAATAATTGGAATATTTGTAGAGGTCAAATCCCCCATTGACACCCTTTTATTACTGTGCCAACCTGCTGTGCTATAAACGAGACCAAATGGAACAAAGAACCACGGAAACTCACAAACAGACCTGCAAACACAGACCTCGACAATAGATCACCCTCAGATGTATGGAGATTAAGAGACTGAAAAAACAGATCTGCTTTCTGAGACGGAAAGCCCGACAGACAAGTGCGGGTACACTGATGGTGCGAGAGGCTCGGGATGAGGTGACCAGTGGGGAAACCCTGCCGCACACACACACTCAGCATGCTGAGCACCTGCAGTACATTCCAAAAAGAGCACGAAATGCAGTGAAGGGTGCCCATTTCATGCTCTTTTGACTGGAGGTTCATCACTCACACTGCAAGCTGGGAAACGACAAAACAAGATCTGAACCTCGTAGGATCGTATCAGTGCAGCTGGATGGCCACCATCACTTCTAAATGGCCATCCGCTGAGAAAAAGACACTGGAAATATCTTCCATTCTTGCTGCCGAACATTCAGGCGGCCCCTGCTTAGTCATATTACCCAAAAGCAAATGAGTAGTTTTACTGCCTCCAACAGAAGGTATTTGAAGTTAAGAGATGAAATGACCTGATTGAGTACAATATGTCTTCATATTTGTTTGCTCGCGACATCAAACCTGGCACTGAGTAGCACTCACCAAACCAGCCTAATTGTTCAAACCTGCTGCTGTCTGTTTAATTTAATGCGTGTGAGCGTGCTTGCGTTGGAGAGACAAAAGAGGCAGATATGGGAACATAAAGGGACAAACCGAGACTCACCGCGAGACAGACAGGAAAGACAGACAACCAGACAGCGAGATATTGACAGACGGATAAATAGTTACATGAAAAATGACGGCAAGGCAGCACAGACAATCTGCTTCTCTATATCAGGGGATATAATGACTGAAGTACAGAAAAAAAATAAAGAGCGGCGAAAAGAAGACAAGAAACCAAAAGGAATTCTGAAACAGTTTTGGTTTCCAAGAGAAAGAAGATTGACATTTGGGGGGGATTCATGGGGGGGGGGGGAGTTAGAGACGAGAGAGCAGAATTAATAACAACAGCGCAAATCATTACCGCTACCTTTACCACTTTACTACACCTCGTTTTCATGCTCAAGTAAGCGCTTTGGTTCGTTCCTGTGAATGTGATGCAGTCTTTCACTGCGTCTACAGGCTTTGCAAATGGCTGTCACATCAAACGTAAAGGAAGGGCCTCAATAGCAGGAGGCACAAGGAAAATGGGATTTGTGTGCCTCGATGCCGAGTATGCTTGAATAGTGCTCTCAATGCATATAGCTCGTAAGAAGGAAGAGAGAGAAAGAACAATGGGGTCGTCCAAAGTCGCCTGTTCTCGCAACATGTTTGTGTGAGCTTCTCAGGGTCACCGCTTCTATCATTAAGACACAATACACGACCAATCGATCACAATATGAATCTAAAAGAACATTGCACAAAATAACAAATTTCAATGATATGGAGAGATCGGACATTCTTGCCATTCTAAAGGCAGGAGAGTGCCTCTTTCAAGTACTTTCAGGAACGTTGCATCAGGTATATTTGTGGGCTTCATTATTTGCTCAAAAACATATTTGGCCCAAACAGCCACCACAGATTCACATCTAACATTAGCCAAACACAACAGTGTTTTGAACTTTCTTTGACGTGATTATCATGAATTCCCGGCATGCTGGACACAACTTCTTGCACGATTGATGGGGGTAAAAGTGACACATTTCTGAGATGAACTTGGTGTTACTTGCCCCTCAAAAGGTTCAATGAGTTTGTCGTTGATGGACCAAACCCTGAAAAGAACCTTTCCAAGCAACCCAGTTGGTCCCAGACTTAAGTAGGTGCTGTACATACATGGAGGATTCAACCACACTTCAGGTCAAAAGTAATTGGCTTATAAAACCTTTATAACTCCATCTGGATCTTTCCAGGTTTGGAATTTGAATTTAAGAAGTCATAATGTACAACTACTTTCTCACGTTGAAAACGAATTTGAGCTAAATTCTTAGCACTTTTTTAAAGAGACTTTATAGACCGCATACATTTTTTTGGTCTTTTTAAATTGTTGCATCTTTTTTTCTCTGGTCCACTTTACTGGCAGGGAAACGCCGCCCTCATAAGTATGCAAGCCAGACTATAAGTTATTCGTCTCTTTAAGCCTCTCTCCTTTTGCAGTCACGTAATTAGATCACCTGAAGGTGAGTCCACCAACTGAATACTCAAGTTGTTCCGGTTTTGAGTTCAACATTATACTTGACCAAAATACCGACTTGCTTCGTTATCAAACACTATAGTTGCAAATATACCCAGCTTGAGGTCCTTGAAGTGAGGAGGTGGTCAAAGCCTTAAGAAAGATCCAAGGATTGTGCATTTCATTGATCTTACCCTTGTACCGTGTCTTGTCTGAGGGCTTGCGGACACACAGTACACTTGGATGAAATGAAACACTCAACGGGAGCATCATTCCACAGATTATCAAAGCACCATTAAAGAAAAAGATTGCCAGGAGTCCTTACAGCAAGAGGAGTCCAAACAATAAAGTCACACACTTCATCCTCCTATGTTTTCTCCTCCTCACACTTTCTTTCACTCCCTCCTGCTGGGAATGGCGCAGTGGGTAAAATCTTCTTTCAAGCAGGAGGAAACATGCTGCGACAGCATGACCTGACACGCACACAAACACAACAAGCAACATGAACAAAGACCGAGTCTTCTCTCACCACCCAGTCGGTCTCTGCTTGCCTCTGACCTTTACCATCCTCCAGAAGAACTGGACGGACTTGGAGCGCTGTAGGAGCTTTTCAGTGGAGTCATGTTTGTGTGCACACCTGCGCACCCCCCGCCCACCAAGCACTACCCGAGACAACCAATTTATGTTCAAACCGACACCTCACTTTGAATGGAACGGAGTCTTGCTCTTCATCTCAATAACAGACATAACCTGAAGAGCTTCCTTAAAAACAAAACAAAAACAAATGTAGAACTTTTGAATGTGCTACAGCATAAGATTAATGTTGGTATCAAACAGCAGAGCAGATGAACTAAGCGCAACATAGATCAAACGCTAAAATGATAAAACACAATGGATGTTTACTGAATCAACAAGCATCTAAGCCCTGAATAATCCCCAAGGAGTTACAAAAGCAAAAAGACGAGCGTAAGGCCTGAACTGAAATAAAGAAATACAGCGAAAAAAAGCACAACTGTTTATCTAGGTGCAAATGCTGTAAAGGTAAGACATGGTGACTGTACATGACGCTCCCTGTTCTGCTCCGACATACACCACACCAGTCTACATGAAACACAAAACATAATATCTTTTCATCTTGACAGAATATAACATAATATATTTATTCTGTCGGTAAGTGAATCTTCTTTTCATAATGGACGTTTGCTCTGCGTCACCGCTGTGCTGAACATTACCACTTTGTTGCTCTTCTATTGCTGGTTCAATAACTTTACGAGAGCTAAGATAAAAAGTATGGGGTTTCGTCTGGATGCAGTTGGAGCGCAGCATTTAAACAGAACCGGGGTTTGAATTAGACATTGCTAAAATGTGACAAGGTTTCACACGAGCACTGGCTTGTGTGGCAGGACAGCTCACGTATCTCATTATCTTTTCATTAAACTCAGCTCTCGTGCCGTTCCAGACTTCTGTTGTTCATGCTGTGTTATTGTTTGTGTCAGGTGATGAAGCTTAATGGCCTCAACTAAATACGAGGCCACCAAAATTCTTTCCACTTTTCCAAATTATTATTCAGTTTTCAGATTTAATAATGTCCTCGGCTGAAAAAAACCCCCAACAATATAGTGAACAGTAGATAACATAAAAGGCTTCTGTCATTTAATTCAAAGCGAAAGAGCTTCGTTCAGACAGGGTTTTTTTCACACAGAGCTACAAAAAGGAAAAATACAAAGTAAAAATTGCTTGTTTGTGTGTTTAGTTGTTTGCCAAGAAAAAACATAACTATTTGATTAATAACTTTGTATTTTTAAGGCCAGTTGACAAAACCCTGCTGCTAAACACCACCAGGGATGTTTATCAGACTGTGAGTACATGAAACTGTGTGTGCACTGGGAGGGCTGAGGAACTTAAGTTGATACCAGCAGGGTGTCAGAATAACAGCAATAATCGCACTGGGATACAGCCTCAAAGAAAGTAGGAGGGAGACATAATTGTTAGAATCAAGGAGCATTGCAAGTAGTAACCGCTGAATGCTTAATAACTGTGCGAATGCACCGGTAAACTGCAATATGCTCTGTTTTTCTTTGGATCCAGATACCACGTTCTCAAAAATTCACCCCCCCCCCCCCCAAAAAAAGAGATAATGTGTTCACCTTATTTACGTGTGTCATTAAATTACCTCTGCTTGCTCGTTCCACGTGTTCCAGCTCGTCAACAAACTTGATCACGTCGGGAAACTTT
Source organism: Malacoctenus gilli (assembly GCA_032164315.1). Lineage (NCBI taxonomy): Eukaryota > Metazoa > Chordata > Actinopteri > Blenniiformes > Labrisomidae > Malacoctenus > Malacoctenus gilli. The sequence continues at coordinate 18,544,316 of JASSRZ010000001.1, forward strand.
TCTTCACATATTTGCGCGAGGAAGTGGAGCAACGTTGTCTTCTGATCAGTGGACTTTGTGTCCTTCAGCTGTAATAAAAAACAAAATTGCAAAAGTCTAGGATTAGATACAAAAACGATGACATGATTGATTCTGTTCGTTTCCTACGATTTTACAACAATTCCTACACTTTGTGCTATAAGCTTGGCAAGAGAAACCTGGACTCTAAAAAGGTTTATGTTATAGGTAAATGTACCTTCAACACCCTATAACTTGTCTCCGCTACTATTATCGCACCCTGTAGTCATTTAAATTTCACTTAAATGTTCATCACATATATTGATGCTGTACATTAGGTTGGATATGAAGCATGCAGTTGGAATTGGCCCATGAACTTGTGTTTGGCTTGCGAATCCTGAAAGCAAAGTGTGCCTGCTGACAAGTGTCCTGATGCAAGTCCAACTACTTGGACTGTAACATTATTGCATGACTACAGACCCTGATTTTACCTGTATTCGGCATCGGAATTACTCAACAGTGCTGTGAATGGTGCAACAAGACAGAGAATAGCAGTGCGAAGCCTGTTAACTTCAAGTTTCAGACAGCTCAGCCACACTTAGGTCCAGGCCCAGCGTGAGAAAATGGCATGACGAGTGTGGAGAAAAGGTTTACGCGGAGCAGCCAGCTGAGGTATCCACACTGCGGTAAAAGCTAAAGGTGCCCCTCACAGACGACTTGTTTCATCTATTTTACAGATGGATATATGTTTGCTTGAACGTCAAATTAGATTTTTCTGACACCGGGGAGGGTCAGTTCTAAGTGGCTTTCTCCTTGGCTTGCAGGAGTTTGTTTTTCCTTCTTCTGGAATAGTTCTGACTCTTCAACACATATAAACAGACTAGTTTTGTGTACCTTAAAACCCGCAGAGCTTAAAAAAATAACATTTACTTGCACTGCAGGGAACGTCCATCTATCGACGACTGAACTCGTTTTCGATGTCAGATTTTTTGGACTGTTTTTAAGGCCTTTTTTTTGGTTTTGAAAGATCGAGTTCAGCCTTTATCTGTCTATTGTTACAAGTGAGTGAAGGAAAATGTATCGCTACTATTTATCTGAGGTGTACTTAAGGCCTGAAAATAAACCCCACAACCCATCCATCATCATTGTCCAATTTACAGTGAAGGAGCACGGTGGGACTGTCAAGTTGTCATGCATTTACTGTGCCTGCAAGGATTTCTGCTGGGCCCACTGGATTCCCCCCCACAACCCAATCGAATGCTTGTTAGAAAAACAGGTGACTCTCAATTGGCTAAATGTGCAACTGCGTTTCCTGGTTGGTTTCTACAGATTTACAAAGAATCAAGCGGAGGCGACACAAAAAGAGCAACGTGTCGTCGTCGTAACAACAAGCTGGCTTCCTGCCAGTTTGAGTTACTCAGTGACACTAACCTCCAACTGGGTGTTACAGTCAGTTACGGTCTCCTCATAAAATATTGCTGCATGAGGGGAAAAAATTAGGTCTCAGATCAAATAGCAGGAGCGTTCCTTTTACAGAGAGATACTGAGGAAGGCGCATGATTGTCTGTGCTTCATTGACAGCATCTGGCCAGCTGCCAGAAGGAAAGACGTGACAAAGAAAGCATGTACGCCAAGTATAGATAGGCTGATTTTATTGTGAAGAGGAAGGGCCAACCAGCCATTTCATCAGACCTAAGAAGCATTTGCAGGTATGTCCCTGTGCTGTTTAATGTGCTGCAGCTCAAAAGGGAATTAGTCATCGAACGTGCTAGCTGGTGTTAGCAGTGCAATATCCTCTAATGAATGTTTATGTGTTTACTGCCTGATGTTGACTGTGTCCTCTGCTGATGACGGAGCGCCCGCATTACTGAATTATGCAAGATCATTGGCGGTGTGGAAGTTAACTCTATCTATGTAGACCACTGATGCTGATGCAGATGGATCCTGGAATGGTATACTGGCTTTAAATTACTGCCAAACTGCTGGGTGAAAGCCATCAGGAAACCAACAATATCTATACAAATGGCAACTCTTTTTCTGCTCCATTTTTCATTCTCTGAGAGAAGAAGAGAGGACTGATTCACGGAGCAGATATGAATGTTGCAGGAGTCAAAAAAAGGGGAGCAATTTTTTGTTATTCGGCCGTTTTGCTGACCACAGCAGACTTTCTTCTGAAACCACATTTGTTGGATGTTATGCGAATGAGTGCCATTGTCCTTCATTGAACTACTGTATTCTATTCCGAGCGATGGCTTTTTAGGCACTAAGTGTTGACAGTGCTTCGGATGATTTCATGTCTCATACTCATCTAGCGGATGCCTTTTCACAATGTGATGACCTCCCCCACTTGGTGCCGCTCCCTCTCTCTCTCGCCCACATGCAACAATTTTTCAATTTCTCAGATAAATTTCCATCATTGCTCTTTTACAGTCTAATTCCAAGATGTCTCTCAGTATCCCCGCCAAACATCCCTCCTGCGGAGTGTGTTGCTGTGTATCTCTCTAGGTGATCTATTGGTAGACAGCAGTGTACTCAGACCCGCTGGGTTTAATCATGTTTGTATTATCTCTTCTAATCAAACATTCTCATCTCTCTTTTCATTTCTGTTTTCCCCGGGTTTTTTTTTTTTTTTGTCGGAGGCTTCAAGTGCTCACTCACAAAAGGTCCCTCTCTGAATTTAGATGGATGGTAATCATAGCTGACAATGTAAACATTTCCCTTTTCCAGTTGGGCTGGGAGCAATTTTCCTGTGCTGTGGAGTGTGCCATGGAATTAAGTTGTCAAACTTGTGGGCAGGCACGAAGGTGTTGTCTTCCTCTACATATATATCCTGGCCGTGACATCGGCTCACACCTTTGTCAGAAAACATACGAGCCCCCGGGATAGAGACACATGTCCGTACGGCAGCGTTGTGCTGGGAACAAAGCACAATCTTCAATTGACCTCTGTTAATTAATGACATTATTTTCTAGCTAATGCATCAAATCCATCATCTACAGTATGTATGAATCCACATTTGTCGAAGCACGCGCACTGGTGTTTATGGCAACATAAGCATCCAAGTCGAACAGGGCAAAGAGGTGGCAGTGACAAATGGCTGCAGTGGCTGTTACTGTGGAAACTGTAGCGGGTTTGCCAACAGCTGTAATGCAACCGACTGAGGAGTCTCCTCATTCACAATTACATACTGTTTTCGCCATCACTATCACACAGGGAAAGCGTAGTACTCCATCTTTATGTCACCTAAAATCCACAGGCACAGGTATCTGCTGTGTGTCTGCCCACGAGGAGCAGGTAGTCCTGCAGGGTGTGTGAACTTTCAAAAAGGATAGTGGTCAAAGGCTCACTTATCTATTCTGAGCCAGAGAATAAGAATAAAGTACTCCCAAGGTTTGGACGCTTTGATCGAAGCAAGCTGAGAGAGAAAAGCCTGGCCTCGTGGGACTGATAGTGTTCAATTAAATGAAAAAGAGTAAAAGAAGACGTGTCATTGAGGCAGCCACTTTGGATCCGTCCTTTGACAAAGCTGAGCCGAGATGACAAAAGAGGGAAAAATAACACACTGACCTGTATATCCACTACGCATCATTTTACACAAGTGCACAAAAAAACAACACACACAAACCGCAGTCACTGAAAATGGACCATGTCATAATTATTAAAAGAAATCACATCAAGTTAGGGACTTCCAATTCGATTTCAGTGCAGAATGAGACGACTGAACGTATGTGTGTATAACGAAGCAGTAAACACCTGATCTCAATACGTGTGAATCCAGAACTGAGGTAAACCTGACCATTAATAACATCTAGAACAGTAAAAGTCGCATTGAGTACAAAGCACATTCCAACATATCACAAGTTGTGCTGTGTGCGTGGGTGATGGTGAGGTCAGCGTTCGAACCCTCACCTTGCAAAGGGAGCTGAGGTCGAAGCCATACGACTGGGCGTTTCGAGAGCCTGCGTTCATGTAATTCCCCAGCAGCAGCACCAGCTCCAGCAGGCGGCCGAAGGCCCGGCTCTTCCTGACCTCGTCGCACGCCGCGTTCACGGCCAGGATGTCCGGACGCAGGTTGTTCACCTGCTCGTCGAACTGGAGCCGGAAGAGGATGTGGCTGAGGCGAGGGCGAAGACGCTTCACGCTGCTCATCTGTGACACCGCAAAATGGATAGAAAAAGCAGACGCAGCCGGAAGTTTTAAATTCAAAGAGAAATACCGGAAGACAATTAAGACCAAATAAAGCGAGAGTGACCAAAAGCGGGTGGGTTTGGCCAAAAGAAAGAAGACATCAGCCAAGACACTTAAACTTGAAATAACTACAATCACACTTTAGTCACACTCGCATACAGACGATCTAATTTAAAAGACATTTATGCAACCAGCATGTTAGAAAGTGTTGCTAGACAGTAGTAATGGATGCTGGCAGTGATTTGATTTGGGACCCAGGTCTGGTAAGTTAATTGTGGAGTTAGTGTCCATATAGGGCAGGCAGCGGAGGGGGTGGAATATACAATAGGCTGCCTTGGATTACCACTCTCACACAATTAGAGAAAATTGGAAAATATTGCATTGGGCCCAGGACCTGGCTACGACAGTGATTGTGTATGTGTGTGTGTGGAGGGGGGGTGGAGAGGGGGTGCAGGTTCCAATTGTCTGTTTCACACAACAGCTGGCTGTGCGGTTTGATGTCCTCCATCAAGGGTTTAATTATAGCTACTGTAATATTATCAAATGACTATTTCAGTGAGTGAACGTGTGTGTGTATGTGCGTGTCCGTGCGTGCGTGAGAGAGTTTGAGAATGAAAAAAAGCTGGAAAAAAGGAAAATGTATGGCAGTATGAACAGACTATGAAGTGTACAAGAAGCAAACAAATGTCCATGTAGAGCCCAGAAATTGGATGAATTAAATGTGATCTGGACGCTGCAGAGAAAAGAAAATAATTGTAAATGGAGGGAAAAAGTGCAGACACAACGACGCAAAGGTTCAGCGTGAGCAGCGATACGCAAACTTTCCTTGCAGAACATGAGGCGACATGCTTTCATAAGAAAACGAAGCTACTCATTGTGTGTAATGCCAAGTCATCGTGAGGAGCAGTGGCGCGAGCATGGGGGGGGGGACCCTTCTGTTGACATGTTTGATACGTCTACCATGCTTTTAAAAGAGTCTTGACAACAAACTGGGTCTTTTTTAAAAGACATCCATGGATCGCAAAAACAAATTATTATGAGTAAATATTTTGACAACTTGTAATAAACGTCTCCATGGAGTGTCAACAACAATTTAAATCCAAGCTGAGAGGCTTCAATTCAAAGATGTGCCACTGCTCAGGGCTGTGAGTACATTTGAGCCAGCAGGATGCGCATGCTGGTAAACAGTCCTAAGATTGCAGGAATGAAATAATATATATATAAACTCCTACTGGTGTACAGCAGCTGTGACTGTACTGCATGAATATCACAAGTGTAATAGTATTAAAACGATGCTTTAGTGTAATGGTGTAAGAATATACAAGAGTGAAAATAAAGGCGAGTTAATGTCAAGGGTGAGGAACTTTGGTTTCCTCACGTTTTCCCATGGAGAGCATAGCTACAGAGGAAACAAACAACCACGGTGTCAGCTGGTTGGTAGCGTTGCAAAGACTTTTACAACGCAATCACATCAATTTCCTGGAATAGGCGCTGCCACCGCGCACTGCTACGCGTGAGGCAGAGTTCAAATCAAGTGTAAGAACGGCGAGCATTGAAAATAGACCGGATGAAATGCGTGTGTTTGCACAATGGTGAATTAAAAATTCCCTTTGAACCTGAGCTTTTCTGGTAGGTGAAAGCACACAGGCCTCCTTGGGCCCACGCAGGCACGGCAGCGAAACAATATTATATAAGCTGGCTCTTCTTTGTTCTATGTCTCCCTGATGAACTATACACAACAGCTGAACATGCTCTATTTTTTACCATCAACCACTTAGTCACTTCATTTTCATATGTCTTTATGAGTGAATATAAAACGCTGGGAGAAAATAAAAAAAACATCATATCTTGTCAGCCAGTGAGTTGCTAGGCAGAGACACTACATACAAAAAAAAAGTACTGCAGCACTCGTGCATAAATCTGAATAACCCTCCTTTGAAAAGTCTTTAAGAAATTGATGCAGACACAATTAGGCAGCGGCGCTGCTCTTTAATGTGCATAAATTAGTGCATCGGTCCACAGGTGTCCTGTCTTTCTACTCAAGGCTTAAAGAGAGAGGGTTTTTTTTAAAAAAGCTAAGGATTATGTTAATGGGGTGAGAGCGCTCCACGTGCATATGTGCATGTGTCTGACTCTTGCTGAAAAAAAGAAAGCCTGCAAGAGATCTGACATGAATACAAGATAAGTTTACATTGCCGTAATAACTACTTCTAGAAATCATCATGTGCATAATTATGTTATTTGAAGTGCAGATGGCACTTGTTTAATTTCAGTGTAACAGAAAAGATTAGTCTGTCAGAAGCTTCAGTGTAAAGGTGTGGGGTTTTTTTTTTTTGCCACGTATGAGCGCATGTGATGTATTCTTAGAACTAAAGCCTGCTGATGGAAAGTTGGATCGTTGTGTTCTTGTCAGCGAGCGCTTGTACTCACCACAACCCCAAACTGCTCCGGCTCGGATAAGTTGGTGTACTCGTTTTTGTACTTGGCCAGCGAGTTCAGCTGCTCCTGCTCTGGGAGGTGTTTCACAAGGTTCTACGGAGGAAAGGAACGCCAGAAGTGAGACACTCTGGAAACCATGATGACCAACACACGTCATAAAAATCATACTCAGTGATCCATCGCCTTTGGTTTACCGTCAACAGGAGGACACCCACCGTTTCTACAGATTCCTGTCTTCTTATTTTTCAGGTATTTGTTTGATGAAGCCTCAGTATGATAAACGTATTTTTATTATAGGCATGGGGGGAAAAAAGGTGGCATCAGGTATTTTCTAATAAACCTTAGTTTTATTTTCTCAGAAAATATACAAGTCACGTTATCTGAGCTATAGCTGTCTTCTGTGAATATCAACAACTACAGTAGAAAACACCGATTACAATGTGTGACTCGGACTGAAAGTAGAGAATACAGAAAGTTGGGGTTTTTTTTAAATTTGATGTTCCATAAAAAAATATGTTTTGTTGATCACTACTTGCATATTCTAATTAACTATTATAATAACAAGTTCTCATACAATGTAGCTTTATGACTTAAGTTTGTTTTAATTCATTTATGGTAACTCACTAAGCCATGAACATTTACTTCAAAATATGCAAATCGAGCACTTCATCCATAAATAGTTAGTGCATAAGTTTGGAAGTGGGACATCTTAATAAATTGGCTTTTAAATGGTTCCAGACAGACTCATTCCAAATGCTGAGTGATAAATCTTCAGAACGAATTACCACCGAAATCCAGTAAAACGCACAAATAATAGCAGTCGTTTAGCTGACAGGCAAAAAGTAGCTCAAATGAATCAAGTTGGCTCATTACGACGCGTCAAAGACAAAAAGAAACAGGAAAAAAAATACTAATAGATGAATGAATAGATAAACCATTTAGTAAAGTACTGATTTTGGGCCGTGCAAGTGACAAACATGCAAAAGTGAAGTTTATCAGCCATGAGAGAAAAAAACTGCAAAAAACATGAATAAGAATCTTAAAGAAAAAGAAGGAAAAAGAGGCTGAATATCACCACAGCGCTTATTTATTTATTGACAGATTGCCCGTGCTTACCAACTGCTTCAACACCTGCTGTACTGCAGGCTTTACAGATGCCCGGTGCTTTAGCCTCGGGCTACATGCCGTTTGAAGGCAGACAACTAATCAAGACAATAGACCAGAGCCGGGTCGAGAACTGGACCGACTGAGTAGGAGAAGGGCAGCACTAAAAATACACTTCCAGCCTTAAGGTGAAAAGTTGCACAAAGTAATCTGAACTAGTTTTCCCAATATTCTGACTGTTTCAAAGTCAAGTAGGGCCAGAGTTAGGTGATCTAAGTAGAGAGTCGAGAAAGTCACCCGCGAAAGTCAGAGGAGCGTCCGAAGCTCGGAAGCGAACGGTGAAGCAAGGGTGGCGCTACCTGAATCATCGACTCGGTGAGTTGCTCCTCGTCCACTTCCACGATCATGCGTCGAATTTCCTGATAAGGCATTCGAAAGGACCCCAGGAAGATGGCTGCATTGACAAAACAAAGGGCCCATCAGATGCTGCAGTAAGTATAGATGTGATTCACTGCCGAGCACTAATGCCACAATTCCAGGCAACAGGTTATAAAACGGAATGGACGCAGGGAGACAACAAAATACTAAATAAAGAATGATGGAAAGTAAAAATCACTTCAAAAAACACTCACAGGCCGTGAAGTGGGAACCAAAGAGAAATAAAATTAAAGGCACATCAGTGCATAAGTCAGCCAGACATGAAACTGTTTTGGGAAAAAAAAAAAAAAAAAAAAAGTGATTTGAAAAATTGTACCGGCTTAGTGAGCATGAAATCCTCAAGCAGGAGGTACGACGAGGGACAGAATGGCAAATGCCTTGTCAGGGCAAGTCATTAGTGAAGCCAGTGGAACTACAAAAAAAAAAAAAAAAAAAAAAAAAAACGAGGCAAAGGATGTGTGGCTCGGCTCGGAGCTGGATGGCGAGAAACTCGAGAGCTTATTGGGAATACATGAAGCTAAAAACTGTTGATAACGGCAAGTGTTCTGAATATTAAGGTTGCAGATTTAGAAAAGAGCTGGAGGCATTAAAAAAAAGTACAAGATAAACAAATAAACAAGAATGATTAAAAAAATCTACTTTTTTTTTTTTAAATCACCAACTGTAAAAACGACCCTTCATTCTAAAGTGCTTCATAAACCATCATGCATTATTCATTACAACAAGCAAATCCTGTCTAAACTCAACAGGCACCAGGTTTCAAGTGGAAACTATTAATCAGTGAACAGACTAATCATTGTACTGACACTCCTCGAGGCAATTCCAAACAAAGTTTTGGTAGTTTGTATTTATATGTATTGAGACATTATTGACTGCGTTCATTAGTGGAGGTGTGACTGACTAGGTAGCTCACTTAGTCATGTGAAAACCCATGAAAAAAGTGATCTGAGCCATTATTTGATAATGGGAACATTTTAACACATTATAACTCATTAGGTGGCATAAATTTGCACTTTAACCGCGATGGCATCAATCAGGCACCACAGGTGAAACTTCACAGACTCATTCTTAACTTCAATCAAAGCTCTTAAGACTCTTTACCTCCTATGGCAGGAGACGTAAACCGCCCACGCTCCTTTTGCTCTTTCCTTATTCCCGCTCTATAACTTCCACTGGATGATTTATCACTGTTACTGGGCTGATTAGTCTCATTTTCTTTTAATACGTGAAACAAAGGTCACAGCTCCCCTTGATATGAGCCAATGAGGTGGTAAGATCTGAGAGTGCTTAAGAGATCAGCTGGATCCTCATTAACGCCGGGTGCTTTTAAAATGGCCATTTTAAGACCAAGCATGCGTGCGCGAACACAAGAAAGAACGAGAGCGAGACAGACAAATCAGTGTGATCATACACTGTGGCTTTTTCCTTCTGTTTCTCCTTTCCGTAATGGATCCTTAACATTATTAATTAGCTCAGTGGGAAGACATGAGTCATAGGTAGCAATGGCCAAGTGCTGTCTTGTTTTAATGGCTGTGGTAAGACGCCAAGGTTTGGCCTATTCCCTGCCAAAATGATCCATCATGGTGAAAGAAGAACACAGCAAAGGGGTTTTAGGAGGTGAATCAAACGAGGAAGAAAAAAACAAAACAATTGTGAGGCGATAAGCGTACATGTAAACAGGAGGTTTAAGTAACATCCGTGTAAAAACACAATGGGAAAAAAAGGGGCTCATACTTACACAGGTTCTGGGCGATCTTGGGATCGAGCACCTTGAGCTCTTTAATTCTCTTCTTTATGGATTTCTTATCCTCCAGATCCTCCTCTTCTTTTCGGGCTGATGAAGAGGGAAACGTGGAATTACCGTGACGGCACAGGTTTACACAAATGCACGCGCCGACTGCACCGCTGACATGCGCTTGATGCACACAGAATCAGACACAGTGAGATGAGGAGCTTTAGTTCTGCGTCCAGGTGAACGAGAACAAATTGAAGGTGAAATGCAATCTGGGAAGACGAGGTCGTCCAGCTACACTGCATTCATCTTTTGAGAAGTGACACTGTACTAATTTAAAATCTGTCAACTCTTCAGAAAAGAGACTCCCAAAGATGTTTGTGTGTGTATCTACATATTTTCCAAAGTAAAGAATAAAAAACCACTCTTGGAAGCCTTGCTGCTCAAGAAGCATGGAAAAGGGGATTATGGGGAAATGCTGTGATCATGACACTGACAAAGTAAAGCCACGGAGAGCCATGACTCTACCACAAACACAAAATTGCATATTTGGTAATCAGGTTCCAGGTGAAGGTAAATCTGATTTGGGTCGCACAAAGTCAGGTGGGAGGAAGTGTAACGGTGATATTAGTAGACAGGGGAGTAACTACAGGATCCCCCCCCTCCCAAAAAAAATGGAGGGAAGTACACGGACACAAAACATGTGTGTGATGAACATGCACACGCACACACACAACCTCTTGAGCCATGCTCACAAAGACGAGTTCATGGTTGGTTTTAATTATTTAAGACACCAGATTAAGAGAACAAAATGTGCATCCCTGGAGTATGCTGGGTAATTGTCTGGTGCTGTAATTATTGTGTGTGTGTGTGTGTGTGTGTGTGTGTGTGTGTGTGTGTGTGTGCGTGCGTGCGTGCATGCGTGCGTGCGTGTGTGCGTGTGCATGTGTGCGTGTGTGTGTGTGCGTGCATGTGTGTGTGTCAGAGAGGAGAGGAGAGGAGAGGAGAGGAGAGGAGAGGAGAGGAGAGGACAGAGCACAGGGGTTAATCCACAGGGAAGGTATTCTGCTGTTCCACATGGGCTTCGTCTTCTTTCAGGGATCCTGTATCTAATTAAAAAGTGAAGAGGTATGCTGGGAGCTCCCGCATGAAGCGATTGGTGGAATGTTCACAAACAAGCACACCTACAGCACAGCCCACCACACTGAAACACAAAAACACGGCCACACACAGAGCTATGCTTGGACTTACGTGGGTCCTCTGTCGGTACACTCTCCTCACAGTCTTTCAACGTGTGAGAACGGCAAAAATGCAAATGACACACGTGGAGGACCACAGCAAGCATGTACCGTGAAGAAAGGGGAGGGGGAAAAGAGTGAAATAAAGAAATATACTTTTTCTTCTGAAGACCCTGTGCACCCTGTCAACAGCAGCACAAACCCACCAGAGTGAAGAAACAACAAACATATTGTAAAAACATCGTTAGAACGAGTTAAAAACAAACAACTGCATAAAACTTCCCTCTATACTTTATCTGATTATTTCTTTTTTACAAATGACTTTATGTGGTCCTGAATTACATAACAAAACACATATTTGTATTGTTTTGTCTTGTATACTTTGTGTAGGGACACTTTGCTTAATTAATTTTCATTAAAATACTCTGATTAGGAGCAGTCACTTTGGGAGCGGTGTAAGGAAAAGGAATAATTTATATATGCAAATTTAGGTTCAGGGACAGTGTGATTCCACATTTTGAAGGCTCACGCTTTAATCTATTTAAAAGCAGTGAATGTAGAGAACGAACTTTTCCAGCCACACTCTCAGTGCAAGTAGATTTCAGGTGTCTTCAAACAACGGTTTGTAATCGCTACCGCACGAATTCCGATGGGACAAAGTGAGTACGGTGAAAGGGGGGTCGGAATGGTTTCCTGATAATCACGAGTCAGATTTAGGCTCATTTTAACTCAAACTTAACCAGCCACAGTGTCTGCTCCTTAAAGTCCGACTACGCAACACATTCATCGGGCCTGCTTGAGGGGTCCATACTATATTTGCAACGTTGGTGCTGGACAATAGAATGGCCACCAAAATGGTCCGAACTGCGTTCTGCGTGTCAATTTGCTGCGACATTTCTAAGGCAGGTCTCTGAAACTCAATGTCACAGTCAGCAGCAAGTGCGTGTCGTCTGTTGTCTGTCGTCTGATATCAGAGTAGAGAAACGGCGTTGTTGACACAGTGCAAGTAAAAACTGTAGGCATAATTTTTGCTATAAAAAATATGCTTGAAGAAAAATGACAGCGTTTACGATATTGCTTAACAAGCTTGTGTTCGAACTTGAACACTTCCAACATGATGTTAACTATTCAAAATGGCAATAAAATAAATAAATAATGGATAGGTATACACCAGAGGGACAGCTGAGGCTTTGCACCACCGGCGAATGCCAAAGCATGCATTCAGATTTCGGCTGCATCCCAGCGACAAGTAGAAACGTGTTCAACAACAGCAGAAGCAATAAACTTCACTTAAGACAGGCCCAAAGAACATAGTAGTACAAAGAAAGTTTTACTGAGAGCACACACACGAAGAAAAGTGAAATGATCAAAAACAAAAGAAGGGAGTGTTTGCTTTCGGGGAATGTGAGCTTAAATTTGATGCTATTGGGTATTTAGACGCAATATAAGGAGGCAGGCCTAAAAAGCCTGCGGCTTATTGCATTAAGATGTTGTATTGATCGACTCATCATAACTTATAGCCCAACAGAATCTCATTTATTACAGCATTCACTGACTCTTCACTGACTCCAACACTCGCACATGCACTTCTTTACCACCATGTTTCTGCATATGGATATGAAAATAAATAATGCTTGGCTGAGTCATGCAAGTCGTGAATCATCGGCACAGATTTCTGCAAGGACAACATCCATCTCTCGAGTATAGGAGCCCGAGATAAGATAGAAATCACATTACACACGCGGACGCACCAACATATAGTCTCGCCCAACTAGCTCAGGTGTTATCAGTGAAATCAGCTAATTAGATTGCGCTGTTCCAACATCACCTCCTCATCCTCTCTGGCCTTAAAACATCTCTTCTTCGGGGAAGCCTGCTCAGTATGCATCGGACAATTAAAATGTTCCACAGGGGGTCAGAGGTCGCTGGTTAATCAATCAGAGGGAGTGGCAACAGTTGTACTTATCAGATTGCGCTATCACCCAGGAAGTGGGGGAGATAAGGGGCGCACTTGTGGGAGCAGACGAGTGGGGACTCTGCATCGTGCTGTGAATCGAAGAAAAACAGTGAGGAGTGGTAAAAAAAACCCCAAAAAAACGCAGTGTAGATATGCTGCTAATGCAGCTGACACATATTGGAGGATTTACTGGTAAAATATCAACCATTAATTGGTGACAAAAGCAAAAAACAAAGCACGGTACTGGGATGATAAAGAGTCATGTCGGAGAGAAACAGACCGAAGGGGAGTCAGAGCACGACAGAAAGACGGAGTTAAGAAAGGAGCAGCTGAATTGAAACCCGAGTAAAAGTCTGAAGTTAAGATCAGAGAATGCAGGGAGGGAGCGCCGGTCGAAAGCACACAACAGGAGCGAGCAGTGCATTTAGAGGGAGGCGTAGACGCTGGGAGAACAGTGTCAGTTAAAAGCTCACTCAGCTCTGCCGCAGCACACATAGCGTGAGCCATCAACCCTCTAAGCAAGTTAAAGCTTCTTCATAGGGGCCTGTGATAAATGTCAACGAGATGGAGGAGACTGTGGACCAAGTAGGAGGGAAGATAAGTTTGACAAGCACAACAGATATAAAAGATCGCCTGTATCTTTTTTTTTCTTTTTACCTTCGGCGCAGCACAAAATATCGAAAACAAAATCTGCATTATTCTGGCAAAAGCACGAGGAAGATACATGTTAGTCTGCGCTAAAACGCGAGTGGTGTATGAGAAGGTTGCCAAGTATTCAGCAGAGAAGCTGGTGGACGTTTGGTTGCGGGGTCAGTTGGGGATAGAAGGGGGTCTACGTACAGGACTCATCGACTCTCCTCGCTCATCATAATGCAACGGACTGGGTTTGATCAGATCTCTGCCACTGGTTAAAGGGACTTGACAAAAAATATGACAATGTGTAACACTGTGCACGCACACAGCCCCCAAAAAGCAGCACTTCCCACAAGGCGGTATCAGCGAATTGTGCCATCAAAGCACTTAAAGGAGTGGTGGATGAAATGAAACTGCTGTGAAAGAGCATGACTGATGCCGTACATGACAGGCAGGCCTCAGAGACAAGCGAGTAACACCTCAAATCCCCTTCTGCCCCTTCACACACCCACTCACCCACACCCACACCAAAAAATCCTTTCCTCCTCCTCCCGAGCCCTCGCCGCTCGCGCCGCCGCTATACCTTACCAAGATGGATTTCCAATCTGAGAAAACACCTTACTGGTGCTGGCCTGCCTTTTGCACACATACACAAGTGCAAAGAAAAAAAAGAACGCCATGGTACATGCGTCCCTCAATTTAAAGACGTTGTCAGGTACAGAAAGAAATCGGGAGCGTGACTGAGACCTGTGTGCGTCTCATGGCGTCTCTGATTTTAACAGATACACATCTCTCTAACTTCTTGCACATCTGCACTTCCTTCTCGATGACACCTAATTATTTTAACTGCGACGGAGCGACACCATCATCTCCTTCAGAGAGTGAGCCGGCGAGCACAAAGTGAGGGGGAAAGTTGAGAGGGCAACAGTCTTCTAAGGGTAATTAAATCACTGTGTTGTTTTCCAATAGCCAATCAAAGCAGCCAAGCAGGTAACGTTTAAATCACTGCTATTAAGGGGTGTCTGCAGCGGGGATAATTCAGCGGGCTTCGCCACTGAATAGGCAAACACCGCACGCACCCATATATAACACGCGCACACACGATTGCCTGAAGCAAAATCCACTATGAGACATCTGATGCACAGAAGGGGGGCTGTATGTAGCAAGTGAACAAATCCACCATTCCGACACATCTGTCAACGCTACTGTCAACAGAGGGGAGGCGAACAGTCAAACCAGCCGCACAGTTTGACTGGTTGAATGGCGGCGCGGTTCAGATTCCTGCTTTGTCCTGAACTCCAGTCAGCCTGACAGAAGGCACGAGAGACATCAGACGTGGACGCTCAGAATTTCCCTGGACTATGCCTTACCTGCGCTCACCTTTGATTCCCTTTCTTACCAACACATACCGTCCACGGTCCCAAACAACAGCGAGATGACAGCTGTAAAGGTGTATTTGCAGATGGATGGGTGTGCGCACATGTGCGTGTGTGTGTGTGTGTACCACTGAGTGTGGGACAGAGAGAGATCAGCGTAATGAAGTGAGGAGCTGTGTTGTGAGTGAGCTAATCAAAGTGAACCATGCAGGGCCACCTCTCCCTGTGATCCAGACTAGATGACCCAGGGCCATAATTAGTCGGAGACTTTCATTCTGATAGCAGCAAATTAACAGACTTCATTAGGCCTTTTTCTCTCCTCTTCTGTTTTCCCTTCTACACTAAGATCACCGAAAGTGTTCCTGTATGCGTGTCAACGTCTCCGATGTACCGGCCCACCGCTGTTCATTAAAGACCGGGTAAAACTCGCGACCCCCCCCCCCCCCCCGCAACATTTGTATATAAACCTTCAAAAACAAATGCGCACAAATCTGGACTGTAGTGACAGACTCTACATCAAAAGATTCGGAATTGATTAGAAGCTTCTGCTAATCAGTGTGCGTTGGCCTGTGGGGATGGATGAGTTTTAACAGGCGCTCTATTCTCAGTGGAGTAGTGCCCTCTAAAGGCCTTTTAAAGACCTACCGACACCCTCTTCATCCGTGCATGTGTGTGTGCGTGTGTGTGTGTGTGTTAAAAAGCGTGTTTTCTGACTACTCTGTCATATCAGGTATGAAGCATTATTATCTCCATTTCATTTCACTGTGACAGCACCAATCTAATCTGAACAGTTGTTAAGCCCACCCTAACATTTCCCAAGTCATTCAAAGGATTGATGACAGCCTAAATCGCTCACCTCTGAAGTCATTTGCTGGGGGGTTTTTCCCCCCCGTCTTTCGCTCTCCATGCTGTTGCAAACATGTCTGCACCCACCCTCTCGCCGCTCCGCATACATAAACCTACATGTGTGGATGAAAAATCGCGGAAGAAAAATAGTCGCGAAAGCAAATACGTTTTTAACGAGCCCGCCCATTACTTTGGTGATATGAGAACATAAAAACACAAATTGGGACTAAATTGAAGTGCTGATGCTTGAGAAACTAACGCGAAATAAAAAAAACAATGGAGGCAAAAAAAAAAAGGCGGGATGGGTGAGTGGGTGGGCAGACAGAATAGACTTAACCACACAAAAAAAGCAAAAAGGGAGGCAAAGAGCACGCTGCAGTGAGTGTGCACATATGTTTTTGTGGGAAACTTGTGACATTTTCAAGCACTTCAGAACGCCGCCACTCTTCCAGGTAATTGGCGTATAGATCCAGCAGAAGTGCTGAACGCAGGAGCTAATTTTACTGTAATGCATTTGCTGCCTGAATATGGTTAAATTATAGGGGCTTTCAAAAAAAGAAAGAAAAAAAAAGGCGAGTCAAAATAGTATTCTGGACATTTCAAAGGGAAAAAAAGGCCACAGTTCACTGTGTGTACAACGTGATGAGACCTCCCCTCTTTCAACAACAATGAAAAGAGCCTTTAATGATTATGCATTTGATGAGGTCTCTCATAATGGCGCAAATTTTCTGCAGCCACACGAAAAGTCATTATAGAACTAATGGTCTTCTTCAAAATGTCAAAGCAAATGCATAAAGAGTGCGGGGGGAAAAAAAGGAGAGCAGGGAAGAATAAGCAAGACGGAGGCGCACAGCGGAGAAAGTCCATTTGATGAGAACAGATATGTACCAGTGGAGAGCAATACTAACTGCAAGGCAGCATGAGATGGACATCCTGCTGCTATCTTCAGACACTCCGAGTGGTTCAAAACAAACTATATTTAAAGCGTTTGAAGTCGTCTAATTCCACCTCCTTCCCTCCGTGCACACAACTGGACTCCGCGCACCTCGGAAGATAACGGCTCATTTTTCGCACAGATAGAAATGTGATGAAAATGGCAATTAAAGACCCTAATTATTGTGTTTGAGACAACTTGTGCATAAATAAGACATTTTTCTTTTAGGTCCCAGTGAATATGTGACTCGTTCTAATTATTCAAGCTTCCCCCCCCCCGCTCCCTAAGCACTGCCTCCAATCCTTTGTCTTTGTCCTCGCATCCCCACCTTCTCCTGTCCTTGATCGCTTCATAATTTCTATGATGGCGTCCACCAACCTCCTTTGCTCCTTTTTGTCTCATTGTAATTCAAAAGCCTATCAAGTTCTTACCACGGCAGACCACAAAAGCTATTCCTGTTCTAAGAAATCCACCCACCTCGCATTCAAGAGACCTATTAACCGTCACTATGTGGATATGTTAAGTGGCTCCAATTTAGAGGTAGTCTGAGTGTTATTGTAGAGAAAAAAGAGTGACAGAGTAGAGGCCTGGATTTGAATGATCATGACTGTTTAATGTGTCGCATCAGCCAGAGTTTGACAGGTCCTGACAAGCCATCAGCTCTGACCGCGGTCTTTACCTCCATATGGGAGCCTTCCTCTGACTTTGTGCTCTCCTAAACCCCCCATACAAGTTAAATGCCTCTCCCACACACATACACTCACACACCCACCATTTCCATCAAGGGCTCCCCAAATTCGCTCGTGCAGACTGACAGAACCCACACAAACATGCCGGCGTTCCAGGCCATTATATTCATATGGAAATGGGCTGTCTAATTATCTCTTACAGCACAGCAGCAGAGGGAAAAGAGCTTGTCTTTCCTCAACTTTCTCGTTAACAGGCTACATTGATCTGGAGAGTCTGACATCCACTGAGAACACAGGCCTAATACTATGGTAAGTAACATAACAATGGGGACACATGTGAAGCATCTTGTCAAAGTTTTTAATTCCCCCGCCGTCACTTCTGACAATTTGTTCATTAAATTTTCAGTCGTTACGAAGCTTTTACACTGATTGATATACCAAACTGCAGACTTCTCCACGCTGTAATCATGGCTGTCTGGGACTCCTCTCACTGATTCGACCCTCACAGTCATCAATTACGTCGAAATCGAGTAATAAACATAACTTTATTAAATTCATAATTAGTAACGTGTAGCAATACACAATTCATCCACCAGGGAAATGAGAGGCAAATTAACACTGATGATTAGTAATTAGCCTAAGGCAAATTCAGGATTACATTGTTTGCATGGATCAAACTCACGCATCTGTACATAAACAGCACATGGATTTATTTAATAACTGGTCACTCGATGTAAAGCAAACAAAAGTGGACCACTTTTCTCTCTTTGCCACCCACCAAGTAAAGGTTGTGTGCCATGATTGCTTGGTACTGTCTCTCGCAGCACTACATTTTCACCCAGGTCGTGCACAGCTGCAGCAAAGACCTTGTGTTGCCAATTATTATCTGACGTTTTGGTGTCCGTGCGCACGGCACCCATGACTCTGCAGATGGCACCCATGACTCTGCACAGGATGTTGAGTTTCTGACAATGGTGATTTTTGCAGGTTTTTTAAAACGTAGTTTCTAATAACTTTTATCTTTATCTCCATGTTTTAATAAAATAAGCAGCAGTAGTTTAATTATGGAAAGCATTTAGCCTTCAGGGAGATTTAGACACACACACACACACACACACACACACACACACACACACACACACACACACACACACACACACACACACACACGCCCCATCGAAATTCAAATCCTCAGACACTTGACTGCTTGAATCCACACACACACACAAAAAAAAAAAACACTTTACAAGTTTGAATCAAACATGAATAAATTCCGGTAATAAATCACAGAAACTAAAAAAAAAAAAAAACAAAGGCTAAAAACAAGCTGGCAAAAGAAACTATTAGCACTATTTTTCTCACTTTTGACCAGTCAAATTAGTCGGAAGCCTTTAGATTTCGTGCCTCCCATCTCTCAGTGTTGCAACTTTGCAGTCGAGGTAGGTTATTAGCACATGCTTGTATCCTGGGGAGAAATGGCAAACTGATTTTGTGATCTTTGAGGATTTCATCTAATTGGATGTTATTTATTAGCCGAGGAGAATCCCGGGGAAAGGGCAGCTCTCCTCATGTTGTTGCTCATTTTCAGAGGACTATAGCAACGGATCTCTCATTCTGCCCTTGCCTGATAAACAGCCAGACACAGAGGAGATGCTGGCGTACTCCACATGTCAATTAGAGCACCTCTGCTTAAGTGGTGAATGGAAATATGACTAAGAATTCACAAGTTAGGCTGGAAATTTGACAAGTGCAATGATCTTAAAAAGTGCTAAGACCTTAAAAACACACACAGAGACACACACACAAGAGAAAAAAGGCCACTCATTCTAAAGCCAACAAACCCAGAAATTCCAGTGTTCACAGCTTTTCTTGAGGTATCTCAGAGCAGCAGAGTGTTAGACGAGTCATTTTGGCCCTCTTGGCCGTGTGCTCAGCAGTTCATTGAATGCCAAACAAAGGTGGGAATCTTGTTATCTCTATGAAGCTTGAAAGAATGTTGGGTGTTTGCAAAACAGAGGCAGGCAAAGGCACAACAGCTAAGATTCGTTAGATCAGCTGATTCCCCAACAACAACTCAGATCTTTGTATGCATATAAAAAAGCCCACTGAAGTTTTCTTCAAAGAATGAAATTAGGCAAACTCATTCATGAAATCTATCCTTTTCTTAACTTATCAATGATATTTTCTGTATAGAATACACTCAAAACACCAACAGAGGCTGTCAGAGTGGAGAGCAAGGCTCGACTGGTTTGTTTTGACACAATTCCGACAACAAAAATGAAGTAACCTCAATTTCGGCACAGCTTGAAAAAGAAATGACACTAAACACAGATGAGGGACAAGTAGTACAGTAACTAGAGGACACGTCTCTCTTATCCCTCAGTTACCACCTGCCAGTGTCTCTGACTATTCCTGTGATTCTCACCCTCTCTTCTCACTAACACCCACAGGAAAGCCCTGGTATACATGTTTCATCTCTATCTATTGACACTGATGGTCTCAAAGAGCTTCTCCAGAGGCTATGTGTGAAATCACAGGAATTGCTGAAACTTCTGAAGGCTGTCAGCATTTTTCTCTGGTCAGCCACACAGCACATTTGCTTGTTTGCTTCTCTCTTTCACTTCCTCTCTGTTACACTGGGGAATCGACCGAGTTGAAAAAGAGAAAGAAGAGGAGACACAGTGGGAGTTTTACTTCTATTGAAAATGATGAAAAATGTCCTCAAATAAATTAACTTAGTTCAAAAAGGTCGCATATCCTTATTTGCAGGGTTTCAATATGCAACGAAACTTAAAAGGGTGGTGCCTAATCCTGTGAAGCATCCAATGTAAGCATTATTAAAATTTGGTTTTAATGCAGTTCTACTTGACTGAGGAATCTCAAAAAACAATGTCCGTAGGAGGAAGGCTCACATGACAAAATTCAACCTTTAGAAGACCACTGCCTTTAAAAACAAGATGTACATTAAAAAAAAGAAGACAGTAAAGTGATGAGTGCTGTTATGGCAAAGGGTTTGATGGGATCGAATGGTGCCGGTATTATAGTTTGGGTGAAAGGCTTTGTTGCGGCCATGGGGCAGAAGTCCACTACATTAGCAATGGTGGCCACCAAGGGTTTATGCTGGTCAGATGCAGAGCATTAAAACACTGAGAAACATTTAAGTGCTGGAAGTCAAAGGGCGTCACAAGAAAAGAAGAAATACTGCACAAAAACCTTCTCGGGTCAAATGTACTCAGATCCACTTCCGTGCGAAAACCATTGGGTGTTTTGCTTGCACAAGGAACCCGTTGTGTCCAATGCATTTACATGGTACGATTTCAAAGACTCTAATGGGATGACCCCTGAATAAGGTGTGGGAAGAACCACAACTGTGGGCTGAAGACAGTCACAGCACTAATAATGGGTCAAAGTTTTAAAAAAGACTAACCTTTTGCTTCTGATCCCGAGGAACCATCAAGGCGGATCATGCAGCCAAGCGCAGAATGGAGGAAAAGCCAGAGAACAAAGGCAGGAGTCAGAAGATTGAGCAAAGAAGAAAAGATTGTTAGTAATGTTTGCAGTGAGCATTATTGTAGACAACATTGTTAGCTGAGGGACAACAAAGCGCTGCACAGAATGAAGGGTTACACACAATGTTGGGATGGTTCAAGTTAATTTAATGAGGAAATACTCAGAAAAAAACTGTTGTGATGAGCATGGACAAGTTCAGTAATTGACTATTTCACAGCTGTCAAAAGAAGATACAACAATTCACAGAGGATTAGTGAATATGCAGCTCATGGAAGCAGGTTTTAGGTTGAACGCTGATGATGGTGGCTGATTTGAAGCTCTGCTGACGCAGATATATGCTGATGACACACTCGGAATCATGCTCAACATTACAGGCCTTCTTTCTCTTCTAAGAGATTTGTTATTCAGGACTGCACGCTGTCATGACAGCCTTCAGCATGCGAGCATTGTCAGGATTTACAACACCTTTGTTTCACCAGCACTCACAAAAAGCACTCAATTCATTTGACGGGGAACAATAAAGAATCGGAAACGTTTAATACGGTGAGTTGTGTCCACCAAGAACCTCGACAGACTTCAACAGGTAGAAAACTATTTTCTAAGAGGCGTCCCAAGTCTTCATAGATGTATGTAAATATTTTCAACAAAGAACACAATGTTCTGTCTGACACGAGTTTTTCATTCCACAAAAATACAATTTGATAGCAAAACACGCATCCCAGTATGTGTCCGTTTACCGATCACAACGAAAAGGCCATTTTTGGAGCTACTTTGTTGTTTTTCAAAACATGGGTCAGTAGTCAATTTGCACCCATGAATCACAATAGAGCCACCGCTTATGCCATTTCCAGCTGGCTCTCTTTTGAAGTTCCTTTATTGAGAGAAAAACTCTGTTCTCTACCCTTATGGGTTTCTCCCCACTACAAATGAGACAGTAACCACAAAGACAGCAATTAAAGCCCTCAGATGTCAAGGGAGCAGATTAAAGCTCCAAGTTCAGAGGCAGACTGCAGCATTATTAATGATGCTTAATATATAATCTGTGATTATTAATCACAGCAAGAGAAAAACCTGACTTATGGATCCAGTCATTAACTTTGGTCCGCACCTCACTATTCACATCCAACCTTAAAGCTATGTGAATTACAGCAACTCCTCCTTTAATAAGATACTGCAAATCATCATAGCAATAAAAAAAAGAAGCGCAACTGCAGCTAAAGAAAAATGACTACTGTGTAGCTGGAGTATGACTGTGAGAAATTGCCAACACAAAGAGAAAACACAAGCCATTTGACTGATTGAGTGTGTTAAACATAAAAAGATATTCAAAATATAATCTTAGAAAAAAAATTAGTATTTATCATGGCTAAAGTTTCAGCCATTTCATCTGTTGCGGTTAGCCAAGTTAGTGATTAATTGCCACAAACTCTAATCTAATCAAAGTACAATGAATTTAGATGCCACCTTCCTATGACATTGATTTACACCCCCAGCAAACCAAACCTGATGTTGCATATATTTTGCACAGCAACCAAAAACAACAACAAACCACTCCTTTTGGTTGTTTGTAAGTGATGTGAATACTCAGAACAAACATCACAACATTGACATTCATACAGCATTCAAACATTTCTATTTTGATGTGTGGGATTTTGGCAAATGTAGTTATAGCACGAGTGTTTATAACAGGAAGAGACGATTCCTGTTGTAAGGATAAACGCACAAAAACCAAAGTAATGACACATCACAATGCTGCAGCTCAGCCTGTTTTTTGTTTTAACTCAGGCTTTGACAACATCTGCATTCCTTTAAAAGAGGAATACAGCTCCCTGTCTCAGTCCAACTCTTCTGTATTTATCTTTCGCACTTGAATCCTCAACATCCAGCATACAGTGTTGATGTATCCTTTACTTTTAATGTATGACTGAGCTGTTGATACTGTAGTTAAGTCTACTCATCCACGAGCAAAGAAGCTAATTTTCAGTTTAATTTGCAATTAGATTCATTGGAGCAGACTAAGCACAGATTTTGATAATGATATCAACTGATAAATATTTGATCTGATAGCTGCGGATGTTCATATTTAGTGTATGCCTTTTAAACACCAACACTCAACTATACATGTTTTTGTGAGTTACTGTGACTTCTCAGTTTTTCCACCGACTGCTTGACATCAGGTTCCACATTTTAGTGAAATCCATTCTTCCCCTCTGTCCAGGGAGGGTTTTTTTTTTTTTTTATTGTCAACAGTCAGCTGACATTCTGCCCCAAAGTGAAGTGCTTCCACCCCCATGCTTTAAAATTGGGAATGTGTCAGCTGCAGGGGCAACATTTACAAATTATTTGAGAGGGAAAAGAAAAACCTAACAACATATATGCAACTTGCTTAAGGGTGTTCAAAGTTTAATAATAAACTTTAGAATAGGAGGCGTCACTTTTTCAGTGTTTTGTGTTTCTAATGGTGGGTGCAACATTTAGGAAGAGACGGGAAAGAAACTCTCCAGAACACAGGCTTTTTTCCTTGTCATTGCTTTGGGGCAAACACAACTGGCAGCTTTAAATCAAACTTTCAGTCAAAAGAATCAAGTTTCTACTCACTGTTAGACAAGTGACTCCTGAAACACGAACTTAGAACAGGAATCTCTCAAAAAAAAAACAAACTGAGCAACATCCAGCACCAAAGCACATTCTTATAAGCTTATAAACACAATCTGCCTCTAATAATTTGTTAGTTTACTGCAAGATACAGTAAATGTCTTTGTGTGGCTACTTCACCAACAAGAAGATTAGCGCTTGAATGTCATCTATGACTCACCGTCTTTTGCAGGTTCAGCTGCTGGTCACAGACTGTCAAAACAGCCATTATGCTAACGAATGCGCGACAAACTCGCACCCTTTTTTCAATAATTTTGGATCTATTTCGGTGGAGCTTCTTGTAATATGGACAGTGCGACAGCAGAAATTTGAGCGAATAATAATGCCAAATTTAATAAATATTGCACTAAACAGCTGTTTATGTTAAAGTTTACCATTCCCATTATCAGTGTTTATGGGAAATTGCCCCACAGATGATGTGAGATCTAATCTGTGTGAAATGAACTAGTATAACCTTTTCGCACTACGCTATGGGAGAATGATAAAATCTCAGGAAGCCAGGAGAAAGAAATAGAACTGCGTGCCTGGAGTTGTAATGCCATGAACTGACCGGGCCCTCACAGATATAACCTAGAAAAAAAAAAATAAAAAAACCTTGGAAGAGTTGAAGTTTGAAGTGAGGTCACAAGTACTAAGAAATATCTGTGTGTGAGTGTGTGACTGGAGGCGACCCTATGCACAGGTAGTAATTTACCAGCGGGGCAATCAAATATAATGGTAAACAAATAAATCAAATTTCATGGAGACAGCATCCACAAGCAGCCTTGAATCCTATATATTAGTCAACATCTCTCGCCCTGAAAAAAGGCTTTAAAAGGCTGTCTGAACGGTCAGCATGCCACTCTCCAACCAGCGCAAGCGGTGTACTGATGGCTCTGGTAGGAGCACTCTCCCCCCTTCAGGAATTTAAAAATCTTTGACTGGCTCTTGACAGAAAACGAATTTTTCAAACTGTTCTTTCCAATTTGCCAGCAACGGCTCACCTCGAATAGGTTACCATGAGAAAGAGTGAGGGGTTGGCTGATACGCTGACACTCCATCCAGCAAACACAGATCCTCCTCACACCTCTTATTCCTCCTGCTTTGAAAAGTTGATGGGAAGTTTTATTATTTTGTGAAAGCAGCAGAGGCAGACACTAGTCTGTGGCTTTTTCATCTTACACAAGGCAAGCTGTCCACTGGCATGCACCGGGCTCCTGCTGAACAGCAGCTGTGTTGTAAAAAGAGCAGACAGGGAAGAAGACAAAGTAGAGAGGTATACAAAAGAACAGCAGGGCTGGAGTTGGCTTTTCTGTCTCCGCTTTGAATTCAGAGTGTCTCTCGAGGAGCTTTAGGTTTGGAAGCCGTTTCCAGGTAAAATGAGGTGTTCACTGACATCATGTCTCCCTATCTAACACACAAATCTAATGAAGCTTTGCTTAAGCACTTCATTTCCTGCCGATCCTATTTTTTTTTTAAGAGTGAGGACTGATGATGGAAAAACCTTTTGTACTGACACCAATGATTACCAGAGTTGGATGGTGTTAAATTGTTTTCTTTCAACGTAATCAAAGTGTTAATGGTCTTCATGCAAACTAGTGTTGCAATGTAATTCAGACATAATGAAGCCATTATTTTTTTCTTTGTTTCTAAAATATGAACTTGAACCTGGCTCGAGATGTGAAAAACAATCATTAACCCTAATCGTACAATGAATTTCGGACCACCAAAAAGACTCTGTGTTTCCCAGTCGTTGACCTGAACACCAGAGGAAAACTGTGGGTGGACGATGATGGCAATAATCATTATTTCATCATGATTTGCTGATAGAGCAGCTTGGTCAAACTTCCGAAATTCACTTGCTGCCTTGTGCAAACAAAAAAGTTTGCTGTGGTGATGTTTTAAAAATGCACACCGCATATCACTCCAGGTATGTGGGGGCTGCCTGGCTCGTGATAAAAACAAGGCAAATGCACACAGCTGTTGGAGGCAGCAGACCTTCAGCACAGGTGACTTTCACCTCCACACTAATTGGGCTGCTGTTGGCATGACCGGACGTAAACACGCATAGTACTCAGCTATCGGGCTGAGGTTAACAAACGAGTCCAAACACTCAACATGTGACGGTCAGTGGCCCAAAAAAAGGTCCATGAGCATCAAAAGGTTGTAATATATTACCTATTATAAAAAGTGTGTTTTACTTCTCAACTCCAGCAAAACATATTTTCTGGGAGTTGTTGCAAAGAATGAAAATGAAGGTATGTTTAAGTACGACTAAGTAAATTTCGATGAGCTGGATGCTGCAAAACCAGTCAGAACAGGTAGCTTCTTGCATGTTTCTGAACACAGCAGTTTGCGAGCACATGGCAGGAATTCATGTGGAAAAAAACGACGCCAAAAAGGGACAAACATCGGGAAAGAATAGGGAAGTTTCAAGAGGTATAAATTAATATTTAATGAGGAAAAACTGAGTGAATACTGTTTTGCAGGGTGTCCTTTTTAATGTTTAATGCTGATCCAGATGCCGCTGCGCTTAAGTGAGATGAAACATGATGCTACACGGCTCTTTTAATAAGAAGACAAGCCCGCTTGCACGTAGGCATTGGAGTTCACTGGATGACTCTCTGACACAGTCCCAGCAGCATCTGGGACCAGCAGCACAACCGACCAGCCGTGCCGCTCCTCCAGCGTCTACCGAGACCAACGGGGAGATGGAGTAAAGCAGCCGAAGAGCGCCTTCAAATGAGGTGAAATGTTTGATTTTAGTCAAACATGTCAACATGTGATTCACACATCTAAAATTAATTACCTATGAGCACGAGCAAACCAGGCAGTCTGTTCACTCCAGGGCAGCGGTGAGTTTGTGATCCCACCTCAAAGTATGAAAAGCGGGTTTCATGATCGCCATAAAAAGAAATTCTTTGTGCAAATGTGTGCTGGCTCCGGGTCATCGCTCGAGAAGTGGGCATCCTTCCTTTGGCCTCCCCAGAGGACACCTGATAGACTGTCAGTCTACCTGTTTGCCATTTAGATGTGCCTCCATAATTCAACACCCTGACAAAGGGGAACCGGGGTGCACTGGTGTATATGGAGGTCTTGGGTGCCTCGAGAGGAGTAGCATAGAGTTGTGACAGGTAGATAACACCGAGATGAATAATTCAAATTGGCATAAGCTAGCTGAGCCAGTGACAAGACAAAAAAAAATACAAGACATGTGAATAAATCATCAGCGAAGGGACTAATAGACCAAGCACAGGGGATGACAAAAGTGATAACATCTCTAGCTGCCTCCTGCTTTAGCTTTAATCACTCCGACAACCTCGTACATGCATATTCCAGGTCTTACCAGCCATACTAATGTGCCAGCGTGTAACTGTATGGTGTTTTATCGTGCAGCATTAACACCAGAAGTTGTCACACCAGCCCAACGAAGTACAATACAGCATGAGCACCAGATGAAGCAAGGCCTACTGATTACTAAAAACCACTGAAGGCAGAACGACACGAGGAAGGAGGCACATCGACACGGCACATTCAGACGGAGCTCAGCATCGTTTGAATACTAATGTGCATGGATTCTAAATAAATGTAGAACTTATGAAGTGGCACCTTTGAAGAGGCGGTGAAGTTTAGACATTAATTCTTATCAGCACAACTCAACTGAGGAAACCAGTCCTCAACAGACGTAAATGAACATTATTACTGGGAACTCGTCCCTTAATCGAAGGCTGTACAGAAAAGTTAGAGATAAAAACCTGCAATAAGAACTCAAACAATCAGGGCATCAAACATGTTTTCAAAAGATCTGCAATTTTTTTTGTGGAAAGACAAAACGCAAAGAAATAAATCGCATTGTAAAACGTTAAAATGAAACGCATAATAAAAGCAAATATCTGTGTGAAAGCATCCGACTGTAATGAGCCTTCTCACAACACAACTGCGGTCGCCGGGCGGATGAAGAATGAATGGGACACAAAAATGTCATTTAAGAAAATAAAAAATGAAAACTGACCTGTTCTTTGTGAGCCAAACGTTAGAGCGACTCGGCTGAGCAAATCGGGTTTCGCGTACTGGACCTCGTCAACTTGCACCCAGAAACAACCCTCTGACATTTCCTGTGGACGGATCTGAAAACACATTCGGAATTCATCACTAAACAAACAAAAGGTTCTGTGTGTACTGATAATTAAGGCTGCTCTGGAAAATTTGAAAAATGTGGTATTATAATCAAATAGTGGTGACAAAAAAACAAAAAAAAAAGCTGAACAAAACAGTCACATGTGAAAAATGTCGGCAAACAAAAGCTTGAAAAAGTTTTTTAAAAACTGAAAGAAAAATGTTTGAAAAGGGATTTATTCATTTTCCTGCCTTTTGATATTTTTACTCGAAAAGAGAGTTTGAATCATCCGAATTTTACCAAGTGAAACAGAACACAGTCCAGCTGAACTCCAGGGCCACTTCAGCAAAATCCGAACATCTTTGCGCAAACATTCAAACAAACTATCAAGAGAAACAAAATGTTGTATTGAAGGCTGCTCCTGGCTGGACTGAGCTAAAAGAAGAAATAGCAACTTGTGAAAACCAGAATTATAAATGTACCTCAGACAAAGCAGCGTGAATATATTTCAAGACATCAAGGTAAATATTTGGTGTTATCTATAAGTAAAAATGAATAAAAAATCATTGGAGCCTTTCCAGATTTCGAGATTAATCGTAAACAGATGCAATGTTGAGGAAGAGTGCGAAGGCTTAGAATTTAAGCTGCCTTCACTCTTGGTGAAGTATCGACACTCAGTGAGGGACTCAGAGCGCCGTGCTGCTGCTGGTTTTATGCAAACTCAACACAGGCGTCTGGCCAAGAACTTGTAGGCTACTTCAGCATCTTCATAAAGCTTTTGATCAGTCTGAGGCACGATTCCCTGTCCATCTGACATCTGCTCGCAGGACGAAAAAACCCTCGGAAACCGGTCCGCAGATCATTGTGTCACTTTGCTTCATTAGCTCGACAGCTCCCCTTTCATGAACCCAATGGAGGGCCTGTGAGGGTTTGGTCAAGCGCAACCGGCTCATCGGAGCCATCGCACAGATGAGCTGAAAGCCTTGAGCAGACCCATACAGGCTTCAATAAGTCCACATAATACAAAAAATATTTAAAAAAATGACAGATGGAGGTCCTCCAAGTGTCATGCGGACATAACTGGTCAGCACTACAAATGTCACTTAACCTCACGATTCATTTCAGAATTCTTACTGGTTTGGGATTTTTCATAAAATATTTGGATTCTTTGAATTGCACCACAGGAAAAAAAAACTTTCTATATTGAGACTCAAGGTTATCCGAGATGGACAAATGGCGAGCATAAAGCTCACCGTTTTAAGCGAATTTTAGTTCTTTGGTTGGACTTGACGAGACAAAATTACAATGAACCGTTTGTAGATATTCCTCCTTTTCGGTGGTACTCGGCACTACGGGGCGGCCCATGAAGCTTTTAATTTGCTATCCGACGAAGGCTCCAAAATTGTTTGAACACCCGTTATCAGGAAAGTGCCATACGAATAATGTGTCCATGTCGCCTTTCTATCTTGTGGAAAACAGTTGGAACTTTCTGGTCTTATTTCCTCAGAAGTTTCTTAACAGCTTTGTCGCAAACATAACCATATGTGGGGGGTCTCCCACAGCTGTATCATCAGAAACATCCTCCTCCTGTCCTACTAAATGGTTTACTTGAAATCTCAAGCATCTGGTTTAGTTTGTCTGAACACCTGCACCGCTGTAAATCTCAGATTAAATTATTAATCAAACCACAAACTAACATCACTTGTGGTGTGAACTAAGATTGCTCTGCAGAGAGCAACATCTGCAGTTGTGCCACTGAGGCTGGTCTGATATTAGCATCTGATCGTCTGTTATTTTCAATTATTACTGTCTTGGCACGAAAGTGGAAAGTTGTTGTTTTATACCTTGGAAAAACAGCTGTACTGTACAGGTGCTGCCAGTGAACATCAGGAAAAAAAGGAGGAAGTGGAGAAGCAGGCCATCACAAACCCCTGGCCTCAATTTCCAGCTTCTTGTTGCAAAGTTTCTTTGAACTCGAAACTTCAGTCAAACTGAAAACATCCGACCATTTCTGTTTTACAACACCCTCCATAAAAGACCCGAGTAAATCATCTATATAGGTGTCTTAGGGTTTCGACAGAAAACCGTGTCTGTGACTGAATTTCCAAACACCGTGCAGTCTCTCACCTTGGACCAGTTGAGGCGCTTAATGGAGATCTCGAGTTTGAACTCTTTCTTTGGCCTGAGGCCATAAGGCAGCGTGTTGTGGGTGGGGGAGCCCAGGCCACCCCCAAACGCGGGAGGGGGAGGAGGGGGCGCCCCGAATGGGGGAGGCATTCCAGGTGGAGGCGGCGCAGCAGGACAGCCGGGTAGGGGCGGCGGCGGGGGAGGAGGCGGAGGGGGCGGAGGGGGAGCTGGCATTCCAGGTGGCGGAGCGGGGCCCGAAGGTCCCGAGAGCATCGGGGAGGAAGATAATGCGTGTCCAGCCTGGGCAGAGGTCACACCGCCAGGGACGGCTCCAAACTGAAAAGGCAAAGTGAAGAGGTGGAACAAAGAAGCAAAGGGTGAATAAAAAAAAAAAAGGGAGAAACTATTTGCGAGCCAAGGCTTTTCTTCCTGGATATTATAAAAGTCGTGACCCTCCAGTAAAAGCCTGATGTATATATTCAACCAAAAATGTTCGACGAAATGAACACATACTGTTCACTGTCTGGGAGGTTGAAGGTGAGGCCCCAAAACACCGACTTTCACTTTCACCAATTCAGAAAGCTTGCAGTGTTAGTTTTAGGCTCCTTAGGGGATTTTTACATTACGAGAGTGACCAAAGCTGCTTCACCTGAATAGCACAAGTGAGACCAACACATCTTCAACTTTTATTTTTACTTTTGACTCAAGCTCCAATTTATGAAATGGTTTAACGTGAACTTTATATTTTTTTTTTTTTATGGGCAGAAATGTGAACACCTCCAATTTCTTAAATTCATCTCGAATCAACCATTCTATCAAGTTAATTCATGACAACTTTTTCCCACCTTGGAGCAATAACAAAGCTGAACGTTATCTTTTCTCTCAAGAGATCAGAAGTCAGAAAACAATTTACACGATCCTATTTGTTCCCGTTGTCACATATTCTTGATCGTTGTGAATATTCCATTTTCTGTTCTGTACCTCAGTGTGTATTTCGGTGTCATTCAATGTAGATTTATAGGTCGAGAAAAGCGGAGAAGCATTGCTGAGGCTCGACAAACCACACACTTTGCCAGGTGTGGAGCACACACGCTTGTGTAACAGCACTACACTATGGATAATGGAGGCATGTTTCCTCTTCCCTCCAGAAAAGGGCAAATGCTTTAAAACGATTATGACTCTGTTCAGAATATACCAAAAATGATTTGCCTTTCTTTTTTTCCCCCCCTCAAAAGCTGAAAATCAAACGTTATAACTGGTCCTACAAGCTTTGTAAATCGTATCATAGAGCGCAAATGGCTTATTGATCCATGCACAAGTTTTAGATTAAAGACGCTCACGAAAGGTCAGCCCTGGGCCCCTATGCTGCCACTGCATCTACAGGGAACACCACCTTTGCTGAATTAACAAGTAAGTGCGTGCGTGTCTGTGTGTGTGTGTGTGTGTGTGTGTGTGTGTGTGTGTGTGTGTGTGTGTGTGTGTGTGTGTGTGTGTG
>JASSRZ010000001.1:18583741-18613675 GCA_032164315.1 Malacoctenus gilli
GTTGGATTTGTAAAGTAGGACAGAGAGCCGTTGGCTACTCATTGCTCAAGTTAGGATAACAGTATTTGCTTTTTAAAAATGCATGGGCTTAAAAGGGATTTGTGTTGTCCATCAGACACTGGGAGGTAAATATAAAGCATCAATAAAACACAAAGTATTAAGGTGATGCGTTTGCATACTGCAAACAAGTGGCAGCAGAGTCAGAAAACGGCGTGCCAAAATTCGCATCATATTCATGTCCATCATTTCCTGAAAAAAGACGTTCCTTCCCTCACCAATGACTAATTTCTTCACTCTCGCATCTTTGAAGTGTCCCTACAGTTCGGTGTCTGTCGCTTGTAGTTACAATAAACTGAGTGTGAATGCTAATTATATTACAACAGGGAACAAAACAGATATCATCTTTTAATTGAGTTTACTATTGGTCACTGCATGGGAATGATGAGCGACAAATAGGTGAACTTGGTGTATGTGTGTGTGTGTGTGTATGTGTGTCTGTGTATGTGTGTCTGTGTGTGTGTGTGTGTGTGTGTGTGTGTGTGTGTTTGTGTTGAGGAGCAGAGACATTGTGTGATTATCAATTCCCATCCTTGAGCCAGTGATTAAAAATGCAGACAGCATACTTTAATAATGAATACCATTATTGACACAAACCAATGCCGGCCCTGTTTAGAAAAGCCCATACGTGCGAGCTCGAGCGTGTGCACCAGCAGGGAACTTATTCGATGGAAAGATTATGTCCACAGAGAAAGGAAAGATGTGTTGAAGGGAAGTAATCAGTGACGTGAAAGTTTATGTGTTTTTGTGCAGGTAAGAAACCCAACGAACTATGAAGGAAAAGAGAGAGCAAGGTTGCAATTTGTTTATTGAAACAAAAGGGAAGTAGACTTCTTTAATAATGCATTCAATCAATATAATCTTTTGATGCTTTTATTTCCCTCCGTCCATCGAGGCTACAATTTTCCCCAGCTTTATCTCTTGCTTGGCTGTGATTTTTTTTCACATATTAGAAGTAATGTGACAACTAATGTAATGTAATTAAAGCTTATCGCATACAGCATGAACAATAATAGAAGATCTTTATCTCAATTGAGCTGCTATCAGAATGAACAAGCTACGGCTGTTACCAGCCAACGATTCTATTCGTCCAGGTTGCAATTCTCAACCTCAGAATCAACATGTATTTGAATATGTGCAAGATGTGATCTGCATGTCGCGGTTAAAGGTTTTATATTAGAGTTTGAGGCAACATGAAGCAATTCCAATTAGTGTAATTAGGTAAAAACAGATGATATCTGGCTACGTTTGTTCATAACAAAAGCTGAAGCAAAAACACAAACCCCCAGTCACAGCAGTTCCATAAACTGTCTCATGAATAGTTGCCGTCTCTTCAGGCACACAGCAGTTTTCAGAACCCGGGGAGCTTTAACTGAGTCTGGATATCTCATTGTCAATCTGGAGATCGTATCGGCGAGAGGAATCGGCTTGAAGAAAAGTGCAGACTGATCTGAGTCCTGTGTATGCTCGCTGATGAGCTCGTATTTCTGCCGCTGAGATACGGAGCTGAATGTGAGTGAACAGTGTGGGGATTCTACTTTATTCACTCTGTCCCAGCTGTCTGCACAAATCAGGCTGATGTCAACAGAAACAGTGCAGATGAATTAGGTGGCAGACTTTCGCTTTCTGTCCTGTCTGAGCTTTAAGTGATCATTATTGTGGGTGTCTGTGCCTAATTGAAGCATCTGTTCCTGACAGTCCATGCGAGGCTGCTTTGGACAGCACAGATTTTGTTATATATCCGTAATTATGTTTCGTTTGGAAGTGGTGATTTTGTTCTTAATGTTCTTGCTAAACACATCGAGCTAAAAAATAGATGTGTCATGTTTTATTTGTTTGATAATTACACAATGTGTTTGCATTTAAGTACAATGCGCATATTGCTTAGCTTCATAGTCAAGATGATTAAAGACAATAATCAAACTGAATCCAGAAGATTTTTTTTTCCTTTAAGTTTATGTAAACAACAGTTTCATTTGAACTGGAAAAAAAACACCCAGCAAAAATTTAATGACTTCTAACCGTCTAAATATCATGTTCAGCCTGTGTGAAATCTTTGGGAACTCCAAAAGGAAATAAAAAGGTGTCAGGGGCTGTAAATGCACTTTGTACTCACTTGTAACTGAACCGAGCGGTCTCTGAGTCCTTGGACAATGGGGCTGAACCTCTCAATGGCTCGCCATTCCCCCGCTGTGGTGATGGCTTCAAGGACCTTCTCCAGACTAAATGAGAACATGAAATGCATGAATAAAACTGAAAAAAAAGGAAATTATTTTGGCCATAAGCTTTCTCCTTCTATACTTTACTCAAGGTTACCCGGGACTGTGCGAGTGACAGAGGTGTTTAGCAAAAAAAACTGGATTCGATGCATATTTTCTATCACTATCGGCTTAGATTTTAGCTGTCCAGGCACGTTTCACTGAGCAAAGCGCTTTGATACGAGGCAATATTAAACACGACGGTTACAATGTCTACAGTAAAAGACACTTTTCCTTATGAGAATTCAGGAGTATTTGCTTAAGCACTAGAAAGCGGTTGGATGTACGAATGTCGAAAGTACAGAAATAACATACGTGTTCTCTTCGCCTACGATGCAGATAGCAGACAGCAGCTTCACCACGTCTGTCATCATGGCAGACTGCGTGGGATCTATTGCTTTTGCCAATAGAGTAAGACTTTTTTCCTCCCCCAGGATTCGATCCAAGCCATACTGCGATTAATTAAAAAGAGAAGAAGAAGGTGGTGCAAATCAGACATGCTGTTATTGGTTCATTCAACACACTGCCCCATTGAAATAATAAACAAAATTGAGCCCCTTTACAATCACATCATGGATTGTTCCATCACTCTACAAATAATAGAAAATGAATGAATGAATGTTCATATATAAACATGTAAAATGTAAAATGAGTGAGCCTCTTTTTGCTGCATACCCCAGAAAAAGCCAAGTTCTAGTTTTACTGCGAAGGTTTTCTCGATATAGTTAAGTTGTTCAAAGAACAATTTCACAGCATGGTAATTTTTAGTATTACATTATTATGCCGTTGGCGACAGACCATAGAAAATATGCAAGTGTGCGACTTGACACGGGGAGGCAGAAGAAGAAAAGACGCCACTGACAGCTGGCAGAGAACACCTGTCTTCTTGGCATTGTGGGTACTTTCCGTCCCAAGATGCCTTTCTAGCCAGGGAAAGGTCTGGGCTGACAGAGAGGCCTATGGGTAAATGCTGGCGTCTGGCGCCTGTTGAGACGCGGGATTACAAGAGACCTTACAGCACACTTTGTGCCAGAGGGGGCTGTATATCCGTCTCTGCTGGGTTTTAGCTTCATGTGGCGATATCCCCCCCTCCATACCTACTCGTGGACTAACAGGACATGAGGAGGAAAAGCTGTAGCATTATAAAATGAAGCTACTTCAACAGGACACATTTACAAGTGCTCAGGCTTGGGGACTAGGACAATATTTCTGTCAACAGCCTTCAAACAACATGATTTCCCGACTAAATCACGAGTTGATGTTTTTAACATAATGTGTTGACTGAATTGAGCCGAGTGAAACTTTGTCAAGAACTTTTATCATTTTGACTCTTCCAATTGCCATATATTTTGCCTCTATTGGTATTTTTGTTGAAAATCGATTAGCAACAATTGGAGGGACACAAAAGTATGCTCAGACCTAAAAGAAAACTGCCTCTCGCTTTTATTTTGAAGGCCAGTATTAAGCATCCCTTTCCATGGTGATTACAATGACAATTACTTGGCTCAGTCACAGGCAACAGACTAATAATACTTTACCTTATTGTTCATGAAGGCCTTGAGACACTGAATAACTTTATGTTGGTTCTTCTTATCGATTCTTTCTTGCCTAAAAATAAACACAGAAATCCACAATGATGATCAGCTGCCCTCTCATGAATTATATCAAAACAATACAATAGTACATTTATGTGAGAAGATTGATGATCAGTGACTCAGAGAAAGGAATTGCAAATTTGCATCCTAATGCCTGTATAAGCTGAATGTGTCAACACCAATTATGACTGTTTTTTCTCTGTCAAATGCTGTCTCAAACATTGATCTGACTTGACTGTTATTGCTATTATAGTGCAAAAATACACAGGAGTGTATCATGAACTTACTGCTTCTTGAGGAGCAATCTCTCCAAAATGTCCAGCAGCAGCCCAAGACCCTCATGCCCAAAGCTCTGCACCCAGCTGAAAAAAGACAAACATTAAATCAATAACACAACCGTGTCAGACTGACAACTGACAGCAGCATTTCGGACTCATCAACCACCAAGGAAAGTTTGAAGACAGGAAAACACATGTCAAAATCAGTACTCAGGGCTGAGTTTCTCCTCAGCAGCGGTAAACACTGAACACTTGAAAGCCTGGGAAGAAAAATCCTTTACTGGAATAAAATAAACACGATGGAAAGCATAAAGCATGCATTCCCTCGATTACAATTCTTTACTATTTTTGTTTGCAAAAGAGATAAAACAAGTTTCTGTTTTGTTTTTTTTTTTAAAAAAAGGGGAAAGAACTTTTGTTTCACTTAAACTATAACCCGACATGTAAGGCTGAGTCATTATACATGCTAAATTTTCCTTTCAGAACAGAAAAAGACGAGAAGCAGCCTCAACGCAATGAGACAAACTTTGGGAGAATATAATATAACAGTCACAAAATAATAAAGCAGAAAGAAGTTTATTGCCTGAGGACAGAATTAGATTCTTATGGAAGCCATACTCGAAGCGGGTGACATTTGTGAGCTGTGTCTCTCCAAAGGAGGTTAAGCAAGTTCGCATCTCGCCATCAAAAAAGAGAGAGAGAGAGAGGGAGCGAGAGAGAGAGAGAGACAGAGACAGAGACAGAGACAGAGAGAGAGAGAGAGAGAGAGAGAGAGAGAGAGAAATGGTTGGATCAAAATCTTTTTGCTTCTCTTTCTGGGAGAGTTGATTTTTCAGACATCCTATGGAGAAGGTGCCTTTGGTGGATCACACAGAATGTTGCCTGTGATTAAAGAGTGATTTTGAAAGCTTAGGACCAACATATAATATAGATTTATTTTCCTTTGAAAGGGCACAGTTCTTTCCAGCCAGTCAAGGTGCTGTCCTTTGAAAGAGGTGATGCTGAGAAATAATACATCAATTTTCTTACCCGAGCTGTATACTTCAAAAGTGCGCGTCAAAATATCACAAATTACCAATAACTCTATGGCAAGATTCATATCAGAAGAAAGAATAGCTGCATACTATTTTGGCCTTTATTCAGTTTTTAGCCCTTTAAGAGGATCGGGTTACCTGAGGATAAACTTTTTGGCTAATGAATAGATGGATACGGAAACAACCATTGTGTATAATAAAACACCCTTCACCTACATCTGAACTTCAACTCCTGAATTAAGTCACATTCTTCAGCTTTCTATTGATTCAATTTCGTCAATAACGGCTCCAAAACCGAAGGAGCAAAAACGAAATGCCTTCAGCGCAACGAGCGAAAGCAACTTGTGAGACATTCAAACACAAAAGGTGTCTTTGTTCTTCCCACCTGAACAGAGTGACAGTTTAAACTCCCGGAAAAAAAGGGTGTTTTCCCTTATTCCCTAATCAACTTAAATCCACAACTCCGCTGCGCTCTCCCTCAAACTTCAACCCGAACAAATATTACACACCAAAAACAAGATAAAGGCTGATCCGGCCGAAGGTGGAGGCAACCAACACGTTAAACACTGGAGGCGATTAATTGTGGAGAGGATGTGATAAACTCCAGCCTCCACATTAACGGTCTCTCTGAATTCCAAATCCTTGTTTGAATAATGCAGAGACGAGAGTGTTTATGAACATTAACCAAAGGCTTTCCTAATTGGTCTCGAGACAAACCTGTGACGACTACAAAACCACGACTCTAACCATCGGAAAAAGATTGGCTGCTTTAACTGCGAGTAAAAGAACAGGAATAAACACAAGAAAACAGCTCCAACTGTTAAACTTTTTTTTTTTTTTTAGAAAGCACCATCAAACCAGAATACAAATAAAAGTGATCTTTTCCTCATTTAGACAAACCATATGCTAAATACGCAAGGCTTCCACTCGCTACGAACAACAAAGAATGAAAAAAAGCAGCGGTGACTTTTACAAAGAAGTTTCACTGTGACTCACCTAAGAAGGGCAAATACGAACAAATGGTACATAGTAAGTTTGACTGAAAACCCGTTTAAGGATGCAGAAGACAGAGGCGAAGGCAGCCTGAGTGAGATTGTAAGCGACTGTACCTCCCTCTTGACTGAACCCGAATTGTCTCTGAGCATTAGCATTCACGGTTGTTTCTCTAATCAACAAGCTGTAGGCCTCCCAGCATCAAAAGTACATCAACTCCTAAGGTGACAAGATAAAATGAGAAGCTCTGATTTGAATTTAATTCCTTAAAAAGCAGCGGAGTTATTTGTTGTCCTCACACTTGATATGTGTAATGAAAATAAAGCTGAAGGGAGCATTGTGATGAATAGAAGGAGGTGTGGCTGGGCAATAGATCGATGTTTAAGATGCATCAATATTTTTGGTTCATGATATAGAACAAAGCAATATGGTTGATATCGATACGGATGAAAATACAAAAAGTTCATAGTCATGATTGGCTACAATTCCTCCTCCGAGTTTCACTTTCGCCTGGTTCACTGCTGCTTTGCGCACCACTCGACTTGACCCTTGCAGAATGAGTTTCACACTTGCTGAGACAAACTCGGACGTTCTGAAAACACTTACTGGCGAAAGGTTCAAACACGACTTATCTCGTCAGCACATCTCGTTATGTTGCGTCACAGCAACATAAAATGAAACTGTACCCGACAGCCAGACCAGGAAGTCATGTGTGATCTTCATAGTCCCCATCTCAGACAATAGAGGATCTTTGTGGATGTAGAATAAAATCAGAGCCAATGCAATGCATTTGGCAGCAAAGTCATAATTTTCCTACTTTTCTTACCCCTACTTCAGATATACAAACCTATATTTGAAGGGTATTCACAGTGGATACTTCATCGGATATAATCGGATTTTTGTTAGACCTCATCTGTGTAACTGAAAGTTTCACAACTGACAAATGAACATTTACCAGAGTATTGCAACAACAGAACAAGAGTGGTGGCTTCCACACCTCCGGGATATACGACAGTTTCTGGGTTTATGTGCTTGCAGAGAGACAGAAAGAAACAGACGGAAAGAGGGACAGAGGGTCAGGAAAAACAAGAAGTTTGACAAAAAAAAAAAAAACGGAGCTGCCCGGCTGATGAAGATGGGGAAGGCTGCTGCCAAGGTGGCTAAGAAATGACGCTCTCACAATTGAGAAGAAAATCAATTTAGTCTCCACTTGTGACTGGGGCCACGGCTCGGACCACGCCGGTTATAGAGGAGGAAGGTTGACGATCTCGACAAGAGTTTCATTGAAATGCATTGCTCATTGGCAACAATACGCTAGTTTTTCATCATCAATAGGTAAGGTGGAGAGCAAAGGAAATAATCAGCTGGTTTAGACGAGAAATGATAACCGAGGAAAGCAGCACGCCTACACGATCAGTCTGCTGCAACATACAGTCAAAGACGTTTGCCATGAAACATATGAGAGAAAGGGAAAGGAGAGAGTGGTGACATAAGTCATGTTTCAAAGGCTTTTTGAAGTTTCAGAGCTTTTAGACATTTCGAAGATCTCAGGCCAGAAATTGACAATGGAATAGCTTTCCAACAACGCCTGGAGAAAAGTCTCATCTTCAAGAGCAAGAACAATCAGGCTCAGGCGATAATTTGTCAGAGGAGAGCGCCTTTAAATTCTTTTGAAGGTCTGAGTGAGCCGCGGCGAGGCAAATAAAGCTCGTCAGACTGCGCGTTTCTATGTCGCACCTTAGTCGTGCTCCGTCGAACTACGAAATTCGAGTGACCTTTGTGCAGGACTACAACAAACGGGTTGAAAAAACCCAGGTTGTACAAAAGAACTAACCAGCTGCAGCACAAATGCTAACGTGACTACAAGCACTTTTTCTTCAGAGACACTGAATGAACCTTATTGAAATGCCACTGGGCAAACAAGACGGTTAAGTGCATAAATGAAATTGCTCGAGTCTGGACAATGCAGCCAATCCAGTCTGAGCAAAGTCCATTTCAAGACTACATCTTTAGCCACATGTTTAAAAAAAACCCTAAAGCTCCAATATTTGTATAGAAACTGAGAGGTTAAAACCACAAAACTATCATAACCATAAATAAAGTGCAGTTTCAATTCAATCATCCCCTCTCTATGGCGTCCATTGATTTTGACAGAAACAGCTGCATTACATCAATTACTTTGACTATCCCTCAAACGAAATGAAAACGCTGTGCAATCACACATGAAGGCAAGTCAGGTAGCACCAGTAGGAGTGCTGCTTTATCTTAAACAGATTTAGAAGTTGTACTCAAGAAAACTAAAAATGTATGGTGGCTACTTTTTCTGTAAGATAAATGAAGCTGTTCATGGACAATCAGAAGATGTCCCATTCCTTATGAGGGTTCATTACTCTCTTTGTTTTATTCAGCATCAGTAAATGAATACAATAAATTTAACCTAACTGTAAAACTTAAGACATGACCTTCAAATTCAAAGGTCATTTCAGAAGCATGCTGTCCCTGTTAAGAGCGACCCATGGAGCAGCGAAATACCTCCACATATTCATAGTCTCTGCCTGTAGCTTTTGTCTTCTGTATTTAAGTGGGGAAGGGGGGGGGGGGTTGACATGCTGCCTGTCTAGACCCTAAAATGATTAAAGTATTTGATATTCTGTTTGCTAATCTAGGATGCTCTGGCAGCCCTTGGGTTTCATTAGTTCCTAACATCTGGCACCCCTCCCACATCCCAAATGAGAAAACTTCAATCACCTTCTCCGCCTGGATGTCCTCGGCGATGGAAGCTATGTCGTGCAAAAATGATCTGAAACATTTTTCCACTATTTTACTCGGTGCGGAGAAACTTGCATCAGTGATTTAAGCCTGAGAACTCCCCGTTACCGTTGTTGCTGTCATTAGTCATTTGGCACCACAAGTATGAGGCATAATCCAAGTCACGGGCGGCTTTCAAGAAGGTCACAGAGTGTCGACCTCCAGAGTTTCTGGACTTCATAGTGCCGCGGAAATTATTATTCTTAACTTTACCCAGAAAGGTTTGATTGGCTCGACACATCTGAAACCCCATCATGACTTATCCTCACGGTAATGATACCAGCACTGAATAGGAAAGCAGCTGTGGTCGATGACAAATGGACTTTACCAATCGGGCTCTTTTTTTTT
Organism: Malacoctenus gilli; assembly: GCA_032164315.1. Lineage (NCBI taxonomy): Eukaryota > Metazoa > Chordata > Actinopteri > Blenniiformes > Labrisomidae > Malacoctenus > Malacoctenus gilli. The sequence goes on from JASSRZ010000001.1 coordinate 18,593,113, forward strand.
TTTAACACTTTATCGGTTTTGACAAAATGTAGCTAATTTTTAATAGTCACTCGTTTGCCCACACTCATCAATGGCAGTACCGGACATGCAGGGAACTTGCACTGTTGGGAGCAAAGAAGAGGTTAGTGTCTGGCCCAAGGACACTAGTCAGCAGACCCACAAATAGGCGAGGAAGAGGATCAAACCAGTGTACCACCTGAGTCACAGCCGCCCCAAGCTGAAGTGTGGCCACAGCGGTCCATCTGAAATCGACTTTAAAAATATCCAGCTTTTTTTTTCCGCCCGCAATCTTCTCAATCTTGCACCCACGGGCTGGAGATTTCCTCTTGAAAAGGTGTCCGATGTCACACAACAGTCGTCCGCCATGGCGATAAGGAATTGCTATCTAATTTTATTCGATACCTTCACAATAAGGGTGTGACGAGATCTCATGCTACGACATGCTACGAGAACTTGCGGGATCAAATGGTTTGAAAAGCTTTGAAGGACTGCCTCGCAGGCACAGGGCAGCGGCTCGCAACATGAGCAGCGGCAGCCGTTTTTGACTGTTGAAAGTTCTTGAGAATCAGCAAATAACTTAATCAAAATTAGGAGAACACAAGTTTACCTAATAAAGAGACTTGTGAGGGAATTTTTTTTTTATTGTTGAAGTGAATCTTTTGTTGTGGACTGAAATCTATGCTTTGGCAGCGTCGTCCTGAATGAAAGCCTCCTGCCTAAGTATTGATGTTCAGTTCATGATAGCGGTGAAGTTAGAGTTATTGGTACAGATCGAAGGTTCTCATTATTCACTTTCTTTGCATAAAATCTGAAGAACTTCAGTGTTTTTGGCAGATTTTTTGAACAGCTAAATTTTATTCATGAGACTATAAACTATGCAATGCAGTCCAAGCGCTAAGCCATAACATTCAACCTATAACGATTGTTTAAAGCTGTCAGTGAAGTCCTTTGTTTGCATGTATGGGACGGTGTGCTGTGCTTTTAGGCCAAAAATTCAAATTATGCTTTTAGTATTCTTCAAACGCTCCTGCCGCTCAATAGGATGAACAGGGACGGAATAAAAGCCGATGTAATATAGTTCAATAAAACAATACTGAAAAGGCCAACTGGATAAATAAGAAAAAACATTAACAAAACAAAATCTGTCAGAAACAAAGTCAAAACTGAGCATTTTGTCTTTAGAGAACAAATAGGGTATTTTTTTATGTTTCAAAGAGTAGTAGGTGGACAAGAGTAAAGAGGAGCACCTAAACATGGGTACGAATAAGAGGGATGTTCAACTTCACACGGCTGTATGGCTAAACTGAAAAAAAAATAAATAAATGTTGAGCCTCAAACCTGAAGGTCAGCTTTAATATAATATCAAAAACCAATTTCCACTTATTTGTCAGATCCATTTATCAAATCCTTTTAATACAATTACATCTCGTAGCCTTGCTGCTCCTGTGGGGTAATACTGTGGCCTCTCTTCACAGAAAAAAACCAAAAAACAAAAAGAGCAGCTGCGGTGCAAAGGCTACACAGGAGTCAGGGGCAAGATGTGTTCAGTGACCCTCCAGAACTGCAGGAAGAACCAAGTTTTGTATTAAGGTTTGCCTGCTTAAGTCAGATAAAGGCCAATAGGGAAGCATAGCAGTAAGTCAGCCCTTATTCACGGGATGCAATCACTGGCTGGAAGAAAAGCGCGAGTTGTTTGCATCAGTGCCAAGATGGTGAGAGTGATCAGCATCCAAAAACGGTGGCAGACAAAATACCTTTCCTGCCAAATCAATCCCACCATTGAGGACTGTTTGGGTGCTATTAGATAGCAAGGGGTTACTGCTGCCGGCCTGCAGTCTGTATCCGAAGCACATTTATGATCACTTTCAGTGAACAGTGTCGTTATACATGAACCTGACCGTCTGTTTCACTGTTTATTAGTGATGGCTTGATTAAAAATCTGCTTGGCTTGAGGGTCACACAAAAGAGTCTCACGGGTTAAAGTGAAACAGCACAGACTATGTCTGTTTATATCACACGCTATGTGATGCATACACAAAGTCTATATATGTACTGTGCTGCGACATAATGTTGTAGAAAATGCACAGCAAATGTATAGAGTAACCACCGCCAACAGATAGCCAACAAATAAAAAAACCAATGAATTGCCAAGATGACTGAGGGTAGTAATAATAAAAAAGGGGGATTTAAATGAACATCTCAAAGATGAATCATTTCCAAGGAACTTATACCGTTTTACTACAGTCTGCACTTAACAGAAATATTCGCTGCTAAAGAAGATGGTGCCTGCTGCAGAACTGTTGGAAAGGATTTCTTTTAATAACATACAATTTATTGACCCTTAAGTACCGGCCTGCACACAAAAGTAGAGAAGTTGCGTAAAAATGCAGACTTCTGGAAGTTATCAAACTTTGCTTTAATATTATGTAAGTGAGGAAAATAATTAGAAACCTACTGAGAGAAATCCCGACTGAGAAAGAATATCAATATTTTTTCTCTTATATCAGATGGGAGCATTGTACATTTGGTGAGCAAACAATTAAAAGTTCATCATCCAGATCTAGTGTTTTGGAATGAAGAAATTACACAAATCTCTTTTACATTTATTTGTGTTGCTTCGTAAATGATTCTCGCATGGGAAGCATGTCTAAATTAATCGGCTGTTTAGAGAGAAACACCATCATCGCGACAGTGACTCGGTTACCTGGCGGGCAGACATGCAAACGAGACATTTTTGGAAGCAGACAACTTAAGTCAAATGTATTTTCCCAGGGTAGCGATGACTTCTTGCAAAGATAAGACTCGATCCATACATTTCTGGTTCACAAACAAGAGTAGCTGTTTGCTGCGACATATGAAAGGCTCAGAGATACAGAACAATGAAGGGAGGGAAATTTCAAAGGGGAAAACAACAATCCCCAAAAAATCATAATCAAGAATGATGTAAGATTGTTACTCCAACTACATCATGTCACCGGCAAGAGAAACATTATAAGGAGAGCAACTGGATTCAATTCAATAGCATTAAGTTTATGTGCACTGTCATAGTGTTGCGCTGTACCTGACAGGGTTGCTGGTGAGGGACACTCGCAATGAGTCTAGACAGGCAAACAGGCGTTCATCCATCACTCCTGACTTCAGCTCACCCAGGAATTCGAGTGGAGATATCTGATGGCTGCTCTTCAAGCTACCCTGGAAAAAGAAAGAAGAATCCTTTAAAAAAAAAAAAAAAACCCTGCAGAATAGAAAATAGATCCCAGCCTGTCGGTCAGTTGCTCATCCAGGGTAAAGCTTTTCTTAAAGCACTGAGCTGAAGGGGGGGGAAAAAAACAGAAAGTCTGAAAAAGAAATTGTTGTGAAGACGATGATGGTTTGTTAGATCTTTTTCATTTTAGTCAAATGTCAAAAATACAAACATTTTTATTCATGGTACGCCTATTTCTAGTGGTAGGTTTTTAAAAGTAGCTGGGATTATCCTGCCAGAAGAAAATACATTCGAGATTTAAGTATGCAAGATTACGTATAGATGTTGCAACACTGTGAAAAGAAGAGAGCGAGCGGCACCTATACATTTGCATGCAAGTCACAGGCCTTTGCTTTCACACTGAAAGGCATGTGGTGGTGTATTCACTGTGTTCTCAAACACAAAGCTAATCAATCAACTGCCGCTCAAGTATACCGCAGTAGTGCAGGTATATCAATAAAACATGACAGCGTCTCTATGTCAACAATGCATTTACAGTGGTACGAGTCTGCCAATGGTTCAAAAAAGAAAAAAAAGAAAAAGGAAATGAGATGGGATTTGGACTTTAGTTTCAGACCGTAAACTACCAAAGGGAAATAAATATAAGGAGTGAGAGATGCACTGTTTTTTTAAGCATTTGATCGATCCTCATATTCACCTTCATATGTGAGGGTGTTCCCAGACTGAGTGTGCCTGGTTGATCGAGAGCAAAAATATTCAACATGTAAAAACAAATATTTATTACAACTGGACATCTGTGTCCCGTGTTAAAGTGTCTCAAAATAATGTGGGGCTTTTTATTGAGATAGCAGAGAAGCCCAAATGTAAGACGAGCTGCTGTCCTCCATCACTATCGAAGCCATACAGGCTTTTGAAACAATACATGGAGGTGATCTTTGTTTCGACACATCTACCCTTAATCCATAGTATGACTTTCCATTATGAATCATAGATGCAATTTTTTACAGCAACGCATGATTCTGATAGTCACGTACACCTCAGATGTCCTATAAATAAAAATGGATTGCAGAGAGGGAAGAGTTACATATACATGACAAATGTCATCCAGCAATGTATAGTTCACGTTGTGAGAGTATGATTACTGAACAGATGTACAGCATGTGGAACCTCGGGAGGAATCTTCCACGGTATTGACTCCGCCTTCAATGTTAACCTGGGTGGGTTTTTCTTTCTGGCAGGGGTCTGCCTGAGCACAATGAGACCCCAGAACAGCCCTTCTTCCTCAGGCGATAGTTCAAGGTGTAAAAAAGCCTGCTTTATATCATGTGCTCATAGCTAAGTCAAAAAAGGGTACCTGGAGTTGATGCCAACAGCAGAGTACCACTCATGGACATTAATAAGGCTATTAAACCTTTGAATTGACTATTAAACCTTTGAACTAAGCTTTTGAAGTTAACTACAACTTGAGATTGCTGTTTGTAGGAAGTAACAGTTGTCTGCGATTTGAAGTGTATGTATGCATAAAACAAACAGTCGCACATCAGTCACATATAGATGGTTCAGCATCGAAAACGCCTCACAAAAGCTCTTTCAGAAAGCAAACATGCGAGAGGTGATCTGAGCTTCATGCGGCGCAATAAAGGGAACAAAAGAATTGGATGATATCTGTGATATTGACTGCTTTTATTCAGAGTGAACCCTTGGAAAAGGATTATTTTTAGGGTTCTGTTTATACAAGCAGCTAAAGGTTATTCTGAAACTGAAACAAAATAAACATGCAACCAAAATACCTTTGGGGGTGCCCTCAAAAAAGAGTTTTGTTTTTTCTCTCTCAAGTTTCTGTTAATGTGAAATCAACAATGAAACACCTCAGGTCGTCACTGTTTTCATTACTATTCCCACTGAGTGTCACAGACTGAACCCATATTAATAATGATCATGCTGTGGGTTAAATATTTAAAAGGCCTATCACCTGCAAATTGCTGCCCTGACTTAAAACTTCTTAAGGGTGCCAAAACCAATGTTAGGCTTTTATGGTCTGGGAGAAAAAGAATGGTTCATAGCTTTCATTTCTTTGAAGATTTAATTGTTTTTCTTCCTACACTGACAGTTTTATAACCCCCTTCCATCTGTCTGCTTTGGGAAGGAGTGAAAAGAGAAGCTTTGGGCTCATCGTCACTGAAATGTTGAAGAAGCAGCAATCAACCATGATAGCAAATTCACAATCTAATCAACCGCCTTCCAGCATTTAAAAAATGTTATTAAGAATCAATACCAAACTTTACTTCTCCGTGGTGCGATACACTATTTTTCAAATACATTAATGGCTCAGGTTGTGACACATTACCGCCTCGAAGCAAATGCTATAGCTGAGGATCTATTTTCATCACACACAAAAAAGTGTCAGCGGCCCAAAAGGAACCACAGAGAAGGAGAGAAGAGACGTGCCTATTATAGACAACAGGCCATTTGGGTTCTCTTTGATACTGATGTGAGGGCTCCAACACCACCATTACATCCAACATATCCTCATTAATGTTGCAAGCATAACATGCAGTATGTTGTGATACTCCTGCATGGTACCAACTAGTGTGCCTAATGTTTCTGTCCTTGATACATTTTTCACGCAGCCCCAGTAACTCTGTAATAAGACATGTAAGGGATGCAGAGATGCGATTGGGAGCAATTGTGAGAGATGTCAATAATATATGTAGCCTTGTGGTGATATGCTCAAATGTTTTTGATTCATTTACATGAAACTCCTCTGTAGTGGTAATTGTTCGTAACGCCACATAATATAGAGATTGGGTGAGAAAAATAGTCTGATTTGTGGACAAAGGAGGATAAACCTACGACCTAAATAAAGGCATTTAAACAGGTTTCTTTTTCCTCGAAACTTGAACACTGTTCGTGATTCAAGTATGATTAAAATATAACCGAACAAAAACATTCGTATGTCGGAATTTATGCAACTCACTATTCAAATACTTTAGTTTTCAAAGTGAGCAGGTTGTTGGTAGCAACGCTGTAGTAAATACAGCAGGCCTCTAGGGGGCACATGTGTACAAAACTCAGCAGATAACAGCAAAGACAAGAAAAAAAGAAATGGAAGTTGACAGATCCCAAAAAAAGGAGGAAATCATCCTGCAAATACGATCAAAATCTGTAGAGGACTTTTTTCAGTTTTTCTATCAACTTACAAACTAACCATCGAACAAACAGGGGCAAAAACAAAACCTCTTAGTGGAGGTAATTAATGATAAATATTCAAATTAAATTCGGAAACTGACGATAATAGGAATCAAATTTAAATACGATTATAGGATGAAAAAAAAAAAAAGACAGCCCTATGAACGAGAGACATCACAGTAAAAAAGTTGGACAGAAACAAACCAGAGGGAAAACTTTTGAACTCACGCTTTTGGAGGCAGCAAAAATGTACTGAAGGACCATTTCTCTCTTTGTGTTGAGGTCCTTGTCTCTCAGAGGAGTCTTTTTATCCTCATTCAAGTTCATGTCCTCCTGAAAGAAAGAAAGGGAAAAAAAGCAGTGGATGAATCTGTGATGCTCTATTTCTCACCGCAGAATACCTCGGGCAACGAGACTTGCTTGGAAGTTTTACTTTTGGGTATTCATGATGTATTAGCAATGTACATCGAGGGTGAGCTGTTTTTATAAATAAAGCTTATAGCTTCTGGAAGCTACAGCCTTTGGCAGTGGCCGAGTCCGTGACCCCAAAATGTATCTTGAAGCGGGTAAAAAAAAAACAAACAAAAAAAACCAGGTTTCAGATTTGTTCTTCCAGCAGTCTGGAATCTCCTACAAAATAAAAACTCCGTCTGGCAGAGATGGTCTCTTTAATTTAGGCCCATCTCCTTCTGAGTAAAGCTTGGTACTACACAGAAAAAGGAAGATACACAAAAAAAAACCCAACTTACCATCATCTTTTCAAACAGGGCGAGGATCTCTTTTTCCTCAAACTGATGAGTGGTGAAAGTTGAAGAAGTGGGCCAGTCATTTGCGTTGTGTTTGGATTGTGTTAAGGGTGTTCGTTCCTTTTTACTTCCCGGGATCCGAATACTGGCGAATCTGTCCAACTGCAAAGACAACAGATGAAACATTTTCATTGCAGGGGAGCTGAGAAAAGAAATGACTGAAGATGAAATGAACATGACATGCGTTAAACAGAAAGGGTGACGCTAAGATTGAGTAAACAAGCAAATAGCCTTTAACCGGGTTTGGAAACAATGGCGAGAGTGTAAATTTGATGAATAAAGCTTATACAGCGAACATCTGGTTTACACATGTTGAACAAAACACTACCTCCAGCTAGATGTAGAGTCAACAAGGATGTTAGTGAAAACGTGATTAGTTTTCTGTGATAATTAGTCCCAAAGGGTCTGCTGATGGAGACCAATCTTAACACCACTTAAAAAAAGGGATGCGTTATCTGCGTGCAAGATGATGTTAGGTGTTGCAGACGGATCTCAAGAAAACAAACTGGTTCGTCAGATCTTACCACATCGTCTGTGATGTTTCGAAAGGGTAAATGCTAAAAGGTGAGGAACAGGAAAACTCAAATCAGGACATATAAAGTTGAAGCACTGAATAATACAAGACCATTTTTTAGTCGTCAAGCAGCAAGCAGTTGAATGTTTGGAGATTTCCCATAAACACAGATTTCCTAATACCGATTACTGCACTTGTAAAACTTGGAGTATGATGTTTTTATTGCTTATAGCGGGTGATGAAAGGATTAAGGCAGTTGAATTGATTGCTACAGTATCCAATGTGTTTCACGTGCTCACCAAGAACAAGGAAAGGACCCAACAAAAATGGCAAAAATGCCTGGAATATGCCCTCGTCCTGAAAGAGCGCATTTAACCAAAGCAGAATCATGTCGACAGATAGTCTGGTAATTCGTCTGAGAGGATAAAAAGACTGTAGTGGTCAAAAGAGCGTCATGGTCCACATTTCTTGAATACTTGAATTGTCTGTAACGTAAAGGTACATTCAGTGCTTTATTCCAGAGCTCAGAATGGACCGAGCGTGCGCTAGCTGAATACGGTCCAAGGACTTGCCATTTCCCCAAGAGCACATGCAACCATGAACAAGTACAATGGCGAGGTGACAAACCTTTAGCGCAGAAAAAAGCCCCAACAATTTTAGATACCCTGTGGTGCAGTTACTGTTACATCCACTCAATTAAATCCATTTTTTTTCCCCAACTAAAAGTAGAGTGTTTTGTTGGTTTTTATCCAAAATAAAAAGAATAAACCAATTTTTGGCTACAAAAGAACACTTGAACAAATGTAGCTGTTGGGTGCTGAAATAGATTGTCATATACGTCATCTTGACTATGTACGGCATACATATGGCACAACGTCATTATGAGGTGGCTGTTTGTATGAAGGAAACCAGTACAACATTGCAACCAATCACTGGCAACAATCTCAAATTCTGGTCACGCAATTGACTCTGAAGTAGCGAAATTTGGCACCAAAAGACGACGCCTCTTTTGATACTAGACAGTATTGACGCACTTCAGTCGATGCCGTTCAAGAACCGAAGTTCAATACTCAGCCCTATTATGCTTAGCTGTGTCAACATTTCATATTGTTGAAGGTTTGTCAGAATCGAAAAATTTGTTTGTTTTCTTTTCCCCCTGCCAGTTTTTATGTTTGTTTGTGTGATGATTTTGGGGATGACACTTTCCAAAACATCAATTAAATACCGAACGAAAACCAGACATTAAAAGGTTCAGTCTCCCTTAAGCATAAAAACAAACCATGCAGAGCTCCAAGTAAATATTCTTATTTAATTAACATTAAATCGCCTGGGAAAAAAAAAAAAAGAAATATTTTACTTGTCAATGAGCCATCATCCTGATGAGCTCTCTGAGAAACTAAACTATATTTTGGCTTAAACGCAGGCAGAAAGTTGGGATGAGAGGATCATGACTAAAGGACAAATTATATGTTGGCTGGAGGAAATTCGGGCTTAGAACCGATTATCAGCAGACGACAACCCGTCAATATTTTTATTCACCTGCTGACATCTTCACGCGCTCAATCAAGTAGAACAGATATTTGAAACAAAATTAGACAGAAAGCAAACATGTTAATTACAACTCGAGATTATTTTTGTGCAAACTCCACACAGAGACGCTCAGACACAGACACCAACATGGGTATTCTTGTTGGGATGCGATTGCAGAAAATACCAACTCAATGTGCATCCCATCGAGTAAATAAATAAATAGATAAAAGACAAGAAGTATAAACTCGATACTCACTGACAGACAGTATCTATAAGTTATACGTTCTGAGTATGTAATCTTGCACAAAGTAACTCAAATTTTTGAATACAAACTGTGGATACACTGTATTGACACAGCTTTTCGGGTTCCTCTGCCTTCCTTACCATTTTGAATTATTGATGGCTACATTTATGACTCAGACTTGACAACCTGACTTCCTACAAGCTTTTGCAGGCGTTGTATCAATAATTCAGTTTTTCACAATGATCATGTAATTCAGCAAAGTTATGGTAATGTTTTTGTTGGTGTGTCTTTCATCTGAAAGCAGCCAACTCCCCAAATCACTGTCCTCTCTGGAACAGAACGGAAACATCTGTAAAAGCGAAACCATATTCAGTCTGACTACTTTTAATTTCAATGAGCCTTCTGACTGATTATGAGACCCATTCTCTGCAGTCGCTTTTATGCGAGTCGGAGAAATGTCTTTTGAGAACGAAAAATAAAAGGAAAATAAGAGAGACCTATTATTACAAGGAACTTAAGTATGAATGATTTACAGTCACTTTTGTTACACAAATAAATGCAGACACAATACTGCATGGACTGACATTGTGCAGCTCAGAACAGGGCGTTCAGACAGAAACTTCCACCGAGTAGGTGTTGTGATCACAATAATTACAGTTGGAATAATTCTTTCATATCTGCAGGCTGGAGTATCATTGCTGAAATATAAAGAGCTCCAGCCGAAAACCTCCTTCTTGGTTTTTAAATTTTAACCATCTTTTATTAACCTTGACAATATTGTAACTTACACTTGTGATGTCTTAACTACCCCCTTGTCTTGCCAAACTATACAGGTCAAAAAAAGTGGCTATTCTATTCAGGTCATCCTGAAGTTTGCAACTGGAAAAAATTACGATAAAAATATAACAGAGAGACATTTAATTACAGTGTTCTCTACTTTTCTTTGACTGATCTGCATTTCCCATTTGCTGCCAATTCTACTCTGTTCTACTGCTGAGTTATTCAATTTTGAATCAAACTCTATGCTCAGACAATGTGTCACTTCCTGGAGGACAGACATAACTACTTTCAAACCGATCATATTAACAGATTCAACAGACTTTCAGCACCATTTCAAAAAGGAAAAGAAGCATTCAGCTCTTACAGAGCTTGTACATAATCTACCCGTCAGATACAAAGGTTTATTCAAAATGAAAGATCTTTTATAAGGTTCTATGTGTGCATGCTCAGGGTTACATGACTATATGATAACACTATGCACTCAAACACTTTGTTACATTGACATTCAATAATTAGATGGTTTAAAATACTGGTAACAGGTCGCAAAGAAGCAGTATTAGTCTGTTGGACAATTCTGATTCTAATAAGTTGGTATTTACAACAAACACACATTCCAGAGTGATTTGAACCTACTGGCTCACTCATAGCCTTTTTTGTTGTAAAAAGGACAGCAAACAATTCTGTCGCCCATTTTTCAGACAGAGACTGTGCAGTGACGCAGGTTCATCCCACAGTCACTCTGAATAGTTAAACACACATCAGCCAAGCCGAGTTCGCAGCTCCTTTTTTCCTTCAGCAACGGACAGTCATCATAAAAGGTGAAGAGGTGTTTTATTTCTATAAGTGTTTGACATTTATCAAGCTGGCTTATAAGTAACGCGTGGACAACAACCATCTGGTCTGAAAAAAAATACTCCTGCGCTGACTTTTAATGAATGTATCCCAGGTAAAGAGAATGCCCGCAATTGGGAGTGACCATGTGGTGGGACTTCAGTAGGAGTGGGGTCAAGGAAAGGCTGAGGATGCATTAAATAGACCTCTGCCATCAACATGTCCCATTTCAGAGAAGGTAAGTGAGTCTTGTTCATAGCGAAAAAGACTCATAAAGAAGACGGTGAATTGATTAACCATGGAGGTGCTGTTTCATCCAACATGTTCCCATAGCGACTCAGAGGCCCCCCATACAAACCACCATCAGACAGAATGGTGGCTGGTTTGTAGTGGGCAGAAACACATGGATTAGTGTTTGGTAAAGCCCGGGCTAAATTTAACCATTCGATTTCCTACATGTAGAGCAATGGGAAGGAACAGTCGGTGTCGTGGATTGCACTGGCAAGCTATCAGCAAAAACATTTATTCAGGAGGACAAGTGAGCTTCAGTGTCAAGTGAGAACATCACCCAGGACTGACATCATGGCCACACTGCTTTTCTTCTAGTTGGATTATTTAATGTAAAGCTAATAAAATTGTCACTGCATCCACTTATCATGACTTAAATATGTGTTTGTATTGTGTAGGACTGCATGGAAAAGTACTAAAGCCACTTCATGCATGTTTGGCCCTTCAGCTGTTGAATAAACAGTCGTGCCAGGCTGGGCCTGTTGCACGGAATTCACTGTTTGTGAAGTAATTGCAACGTAAAGACGTCGTTAGTTGCTCCTGAGTGCGGACTGAGCGGACAGAAATGAGTTGTCACACCACCAATCGCGACTGCCATACTCACAAATTTGGGTTTGCGGTCTCCTTCGTCGTAGTTCGCCGTGCTGTGTTGGAAAGAGCCTTTCTTCTTTTGAGATTTACTGTCTCGTCCCGCAGTGGATTCGAACCGCTGGCTATAGCTATCCATGTTTAACCCAGAGACTTCCCTCGCACTGATCAGATTTAACACCTTTCAATGTGGGCAACGTTCGCGCACACACCTAAAACGGCAACAGGCGGGCGGGGGGGGAAAGACTCAAGTAACGAAGGGACTAGATCGCAACCATCTGTGTCGCGAAGTGTCCGCACGCCGAACCGCGGTCACCAGAGACGTGTAAACATCAGCGAAAATGACAGTAAGTCCGGACGTTACTGCTCCATTCTCCGGTGACGACAGCCCGTTTAGTTGAGCTAGCAAGGTGCTACGCTATCATTCACTGGTGGCTTTACTTAGCGTTAATCCAATTTATGGACTGTCACGTAAGTCTTGAGGTTTCCGCTCGGGGAAACAGGTGCGACTTCAAAGATCGCTCGTTTTACGCCGCTGACAGAACGTTGCCGGCTATCATTCAAAGCGCGTTTTCGTTGTTCCGAGAAGCAGCTGAGCAGTTGTTGGCGTATTTTTTCGGCGAGAGAATTGTTTTTTGACAGACCCGCGCAGCAACGACGTCACGTCCGCATGTTTAATCCAGCCAATAGGGCCCGTCTCAGCGCAGGAGCGTCTTTTCACTGGCTCGTTTGGTTCCTGTTTAGAAACGTGTGACTGGTTGGACGGAGCCGCCGATCCTCCCAACTTTCAATTTGGGATTGGTTCACCCTGAGCGCCCCCGTGAAGTGGCTGTCCGTGTAGGCAACATCTTTTTTATGTCCTGTGATTTATAAACCATTATTTTGCAATTCACCAATTCACCGTATCTTGACATATCCCTGATGAAGTGTGTGTGCGCGTGTGCGATGAAGTGAGTTACTGACTGCTGCTAATTAAGTTGAACGAATGTCAGTGATGTGCTGGTACCTTTTCCCACCTTCTCTGCATCTTCACTTTGCATAATGTTACAGATATCCTCTCCTCTATATGATCCACAAGTTATATCATAAATGAGCACTTTTGTGAAAACGGAACGTGCATCACACTGTTGTTTCTCGACCCAAAACCGAAGGAGCGTGACTGTAAAATTCCAGATATCTTGTCTGATGCAAACAGCACAAGGTAATGTGATGCAACTAACAGAAACTTTCCTCATGTGCCCGACTCACAACACGAGCTTTCTGAACCTGCAACATCTCAGAGAGCTTTCCAATGTGTGACCAGCTAGTTTGAAACGCTCCTGTTATAAAATGTGTAAAAGAGAATGTGTTTATCAGCGGGAAGCGCTGATGGATGGCCACACAGAACTGGAGCTTGCTGGTGATGGGTATTTTTCACAGCAAGGTCTTTGTCATTCGGGAGCTATGTTCAATCTCATGTATTTTTACTTTTGAGGACAGTCGTTGCGTAACCCGAAAAGGTAAACAGGATGGAAAGCCACAGGTGGTCATAAACTTCCCCTTGCCGCCGTCCCTCTTGACAACAGGGAGCATTGTAATCCTGACTGAAACCTGAGAGTTGGAATCACGTGACATGAGGAGGTGCATGACCCACTGAACCTTTCCACTTTGGGCAAAGTTTTAGTTCACAATTTTTTTCCACCGACAATTCAATGGCCAAGAGCAAACATACACGTGAGAAAATCAGGGAACTTTCAGAAATGCATAACAGGTGATCAGTTATCACCTGTCTCCCAGCTCATTAAATTTGCTCAACTTTTATATTTTGAGCAACTTTCTTTGACAAGCAATTAAGTCCAATTATGCTTCCATTATTACTTTGTCACTTTCAAGAACTATGCAGCGTTTTCACTCAGCTGTCAGATGGAGATTTGTACAAGTGCTCCATATTTTCTCAGCGATTGGCAAGAAAACCCTATGAAATGAGTGTTTTACAAATTCCAAACTACTTTTTGCAGCATTACCTTGAGTCAAATGTCCCTTTTGCATGAGGCCTCAGGCTATGAAATTGAATTTGACTTTTGTTAGAGTTCAACCTCTCAAAACCTTGTTATCTTGGGAGACCTTTCACTCCCCGAATCCCTGGAAGGCTATCTGCATGCCTGCCAGCAGTGTATTAACGCGCTCCGTCTAGCCAAACACAAGCCTCGTGGCATTGTGCCTCTCTAATCCTCCCCGACAATGAAAGATGGAGCCTTCCAAATCGGTCAAAGGATTGACACGAGGATATACAGTCAGAAATCCCCAAAGCCAAATAAATGTTCTTGTCCTGATAATGGCATTGATCTCTGCATACACGGAGGTTTATGAATGAATTGAATTCAGTGTGCTTTATAGGCAAAGCCATCAAGCCATGACAAATGTGTCAACAAATAAAGAAAGGCACAATTTTTCAAAGTGAGCCACTTGGTTTTGAATGACTTTTTGTCAGATACGTTGTCTGGTTCAAACAATTGTGTCCAGTTGCTCATGGGCTCCAGAAATTGTTTACATTTTCTTCCTTTGACTGGATATTTGAAGATGTGATCTTATGTTTGTCTTTATTCCCAGTAGTGTCAGGTTCCATCAGGAAGAACAACACATTTCAGCCAAAGGTCAACATTTTAAGGACCATGAAGAAACCCTGAAGATACTGTTTGTGTTAAACACTTTGTGTTTTGTAAAGGATTGGGATTCACCACTAAAAAGGAATGTAAAAAAAAAAAAAAAATTCACATGTCACAGGGAAACATCTTCATTTTGAAGCTTCACTTTCTGGAAGGTTCATTTGCCTCCGTATGAGTTTTTTTGACTCAAAAAAGGATACATTTTGATAAAGCTTTATCAGGAAATCAGGTGCATAGCTGTTTTTAGTGTGTGTAGACTGCCATCTTGTGGATTGACTAAAACATAACTTTTTGGACAATTCTGGGGTTTGTCTATTTACCTCGAAAAAACAGCCTGTTTCCTCTTTCAAATCTCTTTTCACATTGATTTGTCCTTAACACGTCTTCTACAGTAAATCAACATCCAGAAACAGATGCATATGAAATTGTGCCAAAGGATGGAGAGAGAATCAAACTGTTTTTGACTTCAGGAAAACATAACTACTGTTTTGTTGTTGTATTTCTTTACAACCTAAACACCAAACAGCTTGTGTCAGATTGCCTCATTGAAGTGTATGGTTTGTTAGGTTTCTGAAGTACAACAGACATCCTGGCTCCGACAGATTTCTCCCAGCACCAGCTCGTATATCTCAACTCATTACCAATCCCTCACTGAGCCCTCGGAGAGCTTATCAATATCCCCAGGGAGAGCTGCTCACACAGAGATCCATTAAGTGCCTTTACAGAATACAACACTGTTGCCCATTATCACATCATTGTAGCTTTGTGTTCAAATATAAACATACACTGTATGGTGACCTTCATCTAATTCTTGACAAGTGTTGCCAGAGAAAAAAAATGCGTCAGCGTCACTTTAAGACACAGAAGAAGATAAATAAAATCTTCAATGACACAAATACTCTCAATACAGTGTAATAAAAAAAGCATGTGACAAAAGAGAATGAAGAAAAAGTAAGCAAGTCAGAAGTTTTTTTTGACTTCTCTTGATAATATTTACACAAATGGCTATGTTTAAGCCTGAAATTTGGCGAGAACCTCAGACATGGTTTCAAATGTTTTTTTATCGCTTCGTCATCGAAAGGCCTCATCTTTAGGCCTAGTGATTGCGTTCTTGCCCACCCTCATTCGAAGACCAGGATTTGGACACGCTCCTTGAACACAAACCTGAAATTTAGGTAAATGGAAGACTTAAATTCTATCCACGCTCGACTGCTCCTCTGCCAAAATTGCACCATGTTCATTGTGACCCAAGGGATTATGGAAGACGGGTTCGCCAGAGCAGCTTTGTGGACACGGCCCCTGTGATCTTCAACATAACACATTTTTAAAGCACCAGTAAAAGTCTTTGTAACCAAGAGGAAGGGGTGCTTTGAACCATTAATGGCAGAAACTATAAAATCTATTTTTTGACTAGAAAGTTAAAATTTCTACTCATAATATTAAACAAGCCTCGCGGTGGCAAGCACAGTAAATTGCACTGTGAAACAATATAACGTTACCAGAAGATATAACAAAACATATAGTGTTTAAAATTTCAGAATTGTGACAACAAACTGCTCACACTGTTGTTCATTCTCGACGATCTCGAGTAATTCCAATTATTTAGGTAGTTTTAAAGTGTCGAGCAGTACTTCCAATATTATGTCGCACATCGTCGTTTGAAAAAGCATTTTTGACCCTCTAGACTTTCCGTACAGCACAGTGCGTCTCTGGTAGTGACGTATGTACCAGAGGATCGTTCGCTCACATTAGCGAGCTTTGTTAGCGGGACAGCTATGTGTTCCCAAGCCAGATAGTCGTTACCTCAGTGTGCTTCATCGAAAGCTGTCGGTGTCGTCATTCACACTTGAGCAGTTTCTAGGAAAATGAGCGATCTGGCCGATTCCCTGGCCAAAGAGGGCTGGTAGGTAGCATGGTCGCTAATGTCAGACAGCTAGCTATCACAAGGTGCCAGCTTGGTGCTGGCTGACAACACATGACATTTTTTGAGAGTTAACCTCAACATTACACAAGTTATCTCAAACGCTTTACACTCTGCCGCGAGTGGCTACAATCTTGTGCCCACCAATGCAAATCTGGGTCTTTTTTAACGTCGCTGTGGCGAGCTAGACGACGCCAGCTGGCTAATACACACTTAGCATGCTATTCTATCGCAAACACGCTGCCTTTCGCATTGAGTTTCAATAACAGTCGGTGCAATGATCTTAAACACCTCGAGGCTTTCACTTTAACAGTGTGATAAAGAGCGACTGAAAGCAGCGTTCTGGTTTAGACTGCGGTAGGTGACTAACGGTGTGATGGAGATCATGATGGAGGTTCACCTGCATTTTGCCTGTCAGGTTGATGTAATGATCTCCCACGAGTCTCTCACCGTGGTTCTGATGCTTTTCACAACCCATTCAGTACAGTAATGTCACAAATGCACATTTCAAAGTTGCTTCAGAGCACATATGTGTTCCCTTGAAAAGTACAGATTGCATTGTCATTAATAAAGGTTGATATTTTAATGACCTTAAATACATAACTGCCAGTGCCTGAAGTTGATCATCTTCTGTGTCTTACCTTTGTCTTTTTTTACCTGGCAGGTACCTCAGTGATGAAGGCATCGCAGAGCTGAAAGGATCTGCTGAGAAGATAACGCATAGTGACATTATTCGTATTGCACTTGATGTGAGTTTTAACAGGGATAACACACACCGATATCCCCTGTATAACAGCCAGTTGTGGGAAGCATCTAACAAAATCTTATAACCACAAACTGGTTTGTTCCATGTCAACTATAATGGTTGTCAGCCGTAGCTTGTTTCATGCTGATAGAAAAAAAAATGGCACACAAGTTCATTTCACTTTTTTAACCTCAAGTGTGGTAAAATAGCTTCATTGATGTGTGTCGAGTATTGTAAGAAAGAAAAAAAATGTTCCCAATCCAGAGTATGACTGGATGGCAAAGTAATGCCAGGTCTCTGTATATAGTATCAGCTGCAGTGGAATGAAAGTGACACAGGCAGGATGGTTAGCTGATGATTACTGATTAAAATGGCAAACTATATGAGTACCTAAATCATACATAGATTTTTTGAGAATAGACTACTCTGATTTTTTTTCTGCCTCTCATAATTCTGGAGGAGAAAATTGACCCTGATCTGCAGCAGCAGATGGGTGCAATTCATGCACCCAAAAGCAAATACTAAAAGCAAATAATAAATTATGTGAATTTGTTGTATTTATGAAAATATTGTGGCCTAATTAGTATAAATAGTGTAAATCCTTTATTTGTAACTTATGGGTTCCCCAATACCAGAAATGTAGTTCCTTTTGTTGCTTAAATTAGCAGAAAAAAATGTCTGTGGGACGTAAATTTAAAAGCGAATGGAAAGGAGATATAAGTTTAGACCATAATTCATGGATTAATGTGCTTTGGCAGATTATTTCATGTTTTTTGGGGGTTTGTTTTTTTATAGTTGACATTATATTGAGGTGTTTCTTTTAATGGAACCTTTTCAGAATGATCTACGTCCGATTGGGAGAAAATTTTTACCATCTGACATCAACAGTGGAAGAACTGAGAAGGTGAGTAAACAAATTTTTGTACAAACGTTTTGTCGCTTTGTTCGCATTACAAATGCGAGTCAACATTTGAAATGCAATTCACTCAAGTCCCACTAGATGGCCCTAATACACCATTGAATGAGGTTGAAATCAGTGCCTGTCTCAGTAACTAAATGTCGAAAGACTACGGAGGATAAACTGAGAAGGTATTAAAAAATTGGATATCTGCGCTTACATACTGTTGCCTCCTACCTGTGATTATCATGTTCACTCATTTACTTTTGCATTAAAGTTTTTTCTTAGACCTTTATAGACAGTTTTAAAGGCCTCGTGCTTCCAAAAATGGATCCTTTTAACACATTTCTTCACAATAGGAAAATAATTGCTAATTAGGAAGCAGCTCATGTGTTATGTATAGGAGCTAAATGTGAAAATAAGTTCTGTAGCAGTTTACGTGACGAAAAAAATCTGGGTGTTATTTTTTGTTGGGTTTTTTTTGCAAAAAAAAAAAACCAAAACTGAAAATTACAGCTTTTTATCTCTCTGGGGCCATCCCTCCCCCACATACTGCATATTTCCCTTTCAAACATTGTTTTTTTTCTTTTTACTTTGCACATGGCCAGTTGGAGGGTCCATGTGTTCTCCAGGTGCAGAAGGTGAGAAATATCTCGGCTCCTAAAGACCATGAGGAGTCCCAGGGTGCACCACGAATGCTGCGCCTACAAATGACAGATGGGCACACCACCTGTGTTGGATTGGAGTTAAAACATCTGTCGAAGATCAGGTACAAAACAATTTTTTTTTTCGATTCTCTTTGCATTATGAAGTATGTTGAGCTCCCCGAATTGAGTAGAGTGCAGCTTTCGGTGTTCAGCTGGGAACTTTATGTTGTATCATAAACAGCGACTAGGAATTAAATCAGAAGCTTGTTTTTAGAAGAAAAATCTATTTCAGAAAAAAATAAAAGATTCAAACTGAACAGGGCTGGATATAACGCTGACAGTTATTCATGGTCACTGTGTAGGACTGTGCAGCCACCCTTCTCCTTCACCTCCTTGTCAACACTCTGACCCTACCACATGCTTAAATTTTTCCCCTTTATCTGCAATTTCCACTCGGTGGCAGCTGATCTAACAATTCCCAGCCTTAATTACATCTCCATCCAAGCAACGGTGGCCTTGGTGACTGCTGCCATGGTGACTAGCCAGTCTGTACAGGTGGAGTGGCCCAAATGTGGGCCTTCACTTACTGATGGGAAGAGAGGAGAGAACAGAACAAATCCCCTCTTTATGAGCGGGTGCACACACGCGCAGGCTGCCCACAGCGCTGGTTAGTGTTTCTAAAGGAAGTGTCCTCTTTAGTGTGCGTGAGGCCATAAGTGAGTGATAAAGAAGGATGAGATGGATTACAGGACTGTCCAGAGTGTGAGACAGTGATATAGTATACAGACACGACAATTAAGCACTGAGTAGCAAACACTGACGACGAATTGTAGCACCGAGAGCGTGTGCTCGTAGGCGATTGAATCGGGGGATGGCGAGAGCCTCGTTTTTGCATTTTCTGTTATCATGAGACCACCATCCATCCCAGTGGTTTGGAGTGAAATCCCTAATTGTTGCTTTGGCATCCGGCATCAGTAGCTGGAAATCCCTCTAAGTCCCTGTGCTTTCCTAATGAGAGAGGCAGAGGCCTTATCGGGCCTGATGAGATAGAGGGGCTTTTAATTTACCATGAGGATGGGTGAGCAGCTGGGATTATTAATGGTCTCTACTAGCCTTGCCACCCATCCGCTGGCACTGCTCCATGTCATTTATAAAGTGGTACGGGTAAAGGAGTCGGATGGGAGGCTGGCTATATGCAGTGCGATGTCGAATCGAACGGTGTTTAACATTTAGGGGATGATTCCGAATAAAAGCCAGAAGCATCTTTTCACACATGCGTTTATTGTTGTCCTTTTTCTTTTAGTCTCAATACACCCCCTGGAACAAAGGTGAAGCTGCTGGGTACGGTCCAGGTTAAAAATGGGCTTTTGCTGCTTGATGACTCAAAAATCTCTGTCCTTGGAGGAGAGGTTGATCACATGGTGGAGAAATGGGAACTACAGAGGGTGAGAGTCAATTTTTTAGTGATTGCTTCGCAACCTCCGCTAAATAGCTTATATATCTGTAAGCATCCATACGCAGTGATAAAGGCCACAGCCACTGGGTCATTAGTCTTGCTTGGGTTTTTCTCAGGTTTTAAGTTTGAGCTTCCTTTATCCTTTAACCTCCAGAGTCTGGCCAAACACAGCAGGAGTAACATTGGAGCAGAAGGCGGACCGCCTCCCTTTGTGCCGTTTGGTCAGGTGAGGAAAACTGTTACTCATAATAGCCCGCTCACTTTTATCATCCAAAC
>JASSRZ010000001.1:18613775-18633158 GCA_032164315.1 Malacoctenus gilli
AGAATTGTGAGAATTTACATTTGAAAGCTACTGTTTCTGAGTCAATACTCCCTTGGCAAGGATCAGAGCTTCGGAGTGGGACGCATCCGTATCAGCTTGACACTTGGATTGTCGGATTTTCACCCACTCTTCATTCCAGATTTGCTCGAGCTTTGTAAAGTTGGATGAGGGAGCATTTGGGAATCATCATTTACCATTCTGTAGATTTCCTGTGCCGCTCTATTTCTAATGCTGGGTCACTCCAGGACTTAGTGTTGAATAAGTCCTCTTTAAGTTGTTATATATTCCTTTATCTTAGCGTAATTGGCAGTGTGAAGTAAATCTGTGCCTGCGTTGTCCTTGGCTCTATAATCTGTCAGTCAGTCAATTCTGCTTCTCGGGGTTCCTGCTACTCAGATGCATTCTCACAGCATGGAGCTGCTGCGCCGCGCTTCACATCAGGAGAGCTTTTAAAAGTGAGATTGGAGAGCGAGTGAGCTTTTATCGGACATTTTGTTCAAGCTCAAGTGGCTAGTTCACGTCTTATCAAGATTTATTCACACTGACACTTTCACCGGTGAAGTCCTAAGTTTTGCTGGGAGCGTTTAAAAACATATCATGCATGTCCTCAAAGCACCTCATCATAGTTAATGATACCTGTATGGGGAGGCTCGGTTTTATCTGCTTGTCCTCACGGAAGCACTTCACCCCGTGCGAGTGCTCGGTTAGCCTTCATAATCTCCACAGCTCGTGGACATTTATCTGCAGGAAAAGCTTTCGACTGAATATTTAATTACTGCCTACCGTTAGGTCTGTAAATTACCCAGAGCAGCAAGGGCATTGTCTCAGGAAAATAGCCGTTGCTGCTCATCTTTCAAGCTTTCTTTTCTTATTATTCATACTGACGGTGGAATATGGTAACCTTATAGCGTGAGCATTAATAGAATCTGTCCACAACGCTTGACAGTTCCAGAAGTAATCAGTGTATGATTGCTTCTTTTAATTTGTGTCGACCAACGACTCTCTGCAAGTCGAGCCCCTGATGTCGTTTCTCCCCAAATGCCCTTTATCCTTACCGACTCATCAGTTTTATCTTCACAACAATAAAAGAGACTGAACCTGCTCAAAAGCAAAGGTCATTGCTGCAGTCCGTTGCTGACTCCGACTCCGACTGACTCATCACTTCCTGCAGTCACTGAGCAGCTGCAGGAAATCTTGACTTTCATCTTATTCCGACCACATCGCTGTCGATGTGTTTGAGATGCAGTGCAGTCCGCACTGTAAGAGCCGCTTTAGGATTTGGGTTGTCACTTCTCGCTGCGGTAAAAGTCTTAAGAATCGAACTAAAAAGCTTCCGATGAATCAATTACAGCTGTAGAGAAAATCCACAAAATCTAAGAAATTTCTCTTAAAAAAAAACCCTAAAAAACTGACTGCCTTGCTTGAGACACTAAACATGATTCTGGCGTGCTTCGTTATTTGTGTTGCTGTAGAAGTGTGCGAGGACGGATGAAGTCGACAGCAGAGAGCTGGACCAGAGGAAGACCCTGCAGACTAACAATGTGGTCAAAAGTACTGACGAGAATGACGAGTTCGAAAAGCAGCGGACAGCAGCTATCGCTGAGGTGGCCAAGACCAAAGAGGTAAGAGGGCAAACCTCATGTTGTGAATGTGTCTCAACGTAAATATGTTTAATCATTGAACAGAAGAACTTTTATTAAGATTTCTCTCTCAGTATGTTGTGTTTTAACTTCTTTTACACAATTAGTCTTTCACAAGAAATGAAAATAGAGTTTCTAATTACCTCTGATTTTCCCATTTTTCGGCCAATTCCCATCACAGCAATCAGATTTTTTCCAAGTCTGCTTTTTGCCACGTTAACACAATCTGTTGTTTTGCTCATCGATTGCAAATTATGCACAACCTACTTAATTTGGCCTCCATTTAAAATAAACATGCTCCTTATTGACATCCACTTAAACTTTAACTGCCTTTGACATTCTGGGAACTCTGCAAATTAAAAATCATAATTACGTTGTCAACTTCAAGTGTCTTATTTCTTTTGTGGTGTTTTTCTGTTTTTCTATCCAGCCCTGCAGCCGTATTGATCCCTATGTGTTTTTATCTTCTTGTTTTTTTCTTGTCAGGGCCCCCGCACGTTTGGCGGTGGAGGAAATGCAGGCAGTAATTTATCCAATGCAGCCTTCTCTTCCCGGAGCCGAGACTCATACCAGCAGAGAAGACGAGAAGACAGGGTCGAAAGAACAGAGAGCAGACAAGACGGAAACTACCGAGAGTTGGTGAGAAGACAAATGTGGTCTGAACTTGTGAAAAGGAGGGAAAAAAAGAAGCCTGTCTTATAATTACAGGTTTACCTCACTTTAGTGAAGTCTCCATTCACTGTAACAATGCAATTTAAAGGTTGGAAATTGATCCGGTTTCTTTTTTGGGGGGGTTCGGATTGAGGTCCTATATTATGGTTCACAGGCTGCAACAAGGCATCGATTCTGATACTGTACTCACGTAAATGAACTGAAGGCCTGGTCAGGTTTTCCAATCAAGAGGAATCCATTTGTCCCACTTCACGGTGTTACCTGCCAATTTCTAGGCCTGAAATTGGTCAGCTTTGCTCTGAAAATGTAAATAGGATTGAGCAGGTTATTACAGTGTTTGGCTATGGAATCTTTTAGTACTGGTTAAAAACTTTAATTCACAGTAATCCAGGGTAGGAAGGAACTTAAAAGTGACTGTATTAGATTTCCTATGTCTCCACTGTCCATCGAGTCCCCCTTTTTTTCTCCGACTTCACTTCTGTGTCTAAAGTTACCTTGTTTTACCTCATTATTGGAGCCATTATGTGCACATGTCATTTCCCCGTCTCCTCGTGTGTTTACTTACTCCTTCTTCCCCAACTGTATATTTTTTTTCTTTCTGTTCTTCTCTTCATTATGTCCGGTGGGTAGGTGGATGAACGGGCTCTCAGAGACATCATGGAGATGGGCTTTAACAGGGAAGCTGCTCGACAGGCTCTGATGGATAATAATAACAACCTTGAAGTGGCACTAAACAGCCTACTGACTGGATCCTCCGGTAGCAGGCCTGGACCAGTGGTAGCAGAGTCGAACAAACTGCAACCCAGAGGTATATATAGACTTTCCTGCTGACTCTTTTCCAACTTATCCAATAAGGATCCATATATATATTTTTCTCTACCTACAGCCATTGCTTGGTTAAGTGCTCATTATTAATCAGAAGTAAAATTTCTGGTACACACAATATGCTCCCACACACAAAAGCAGGTCCATTTACCTTAGAAGTCGACTCATAAATATCTGTTTTTTCATTGAATGAACTTACTGTTATTGTGATTCTGCTCAGCCAGGGGAAAAGGAAGAGGCAGGTCCAGGAATGAGGATGAGGATGATGGAGCAGGAGGAAGGCCGTCCGGACCCAGCACTCTATTTGACTTTCTGGAGTCCAAAATGGGAGTTTTCTCCATTGACGGTAGGCAAACAGTTTCTTACCTTTTCGGTCCATGACAACAAGTCAGCCTTCTGCTTGATTGAGTTCAGAGAGAAATATGGTTTTAGATGCTTTAGAATTTGTTGGGATTGTTGGCTTAGTTCGAATAGATATAAATCCAGGTGATGTTTCCATCCCCTGCTAAATCCCCGAAATCAGCGCTCATTAATGCAGAACGGATTGTTTTGTTTGTTTTATTCATCAGTTGTTGCTGTGACATTGTTTTTCAATTTCATTGTTCATTTCACATTTGTTTGTTTTTTTTCCTCAGAGCCCAAAAGCCAGCCATCCCAGAGACATTATGAGAACAGAGGCAACTTTTCAAACTCGGACTATTACACCAAAGACGCATCTCAGACAAAGTTCTCCTCGCACAGTGATCATCGGCAACAAAGGAACGACAGGCCACCACGCTTCAACAGGGACACTGATTTTCCCAAACCAGGCCAGGAGCCTCTTTCTAACTGTACGACCTCTCATACATCTGCTCCAGGCCAGCAGTGGAAGGGCCAAGAGAGGTGGCCACGAGGTTCGGAGCGACCGCAAAATGACCGCAGAGAGATGCGAGATGAACAAGTTTATCCTTCAGCCTACGTGAATTCTTTTCCTCAATCGAAGGAGCCTCAACAGCAGCAGATGGAGTTCAGTGGATCCTCCCACCAACGCTTTAGAAATGGAGACGGTGGTGGGAGTATGTCCGGCCCGCCTCACAGAAAACAGGGAAGGGATCAATTTCCTGCATTTAAGCAGAATAATCCTGTAGGAGGCGATGTGGACGCAAGAGGACTTAATAAACGTACCGAAAAACAAGAGGACCCCAACAACGGCAGGAGGAAGGGGAAATTTGACCGACCAAACTCGGATCATTTTGACCGACAAAGAGACAGTGGGCTACCAAACTTTAACCCAAGAGGAGGTGGAGGCAGTGGAGGAGGAGGTGGCGGTGTAGGCGGCATGTGCGGCAGCTCAGGATCTTTTCAAGACGCCATGTTATCGCAGGGTTCCCGAATAATTACAGGCGATCCTGCTCATTTTCAGAATGGAGTTATGGAACATAAAAGAACTGGACCGATCAAGCCAATGAACTCATCTTGTGCGCCCAACAGGGAGCCACCGAACAAGAAAAATGTACCTAATAACCCGGGATCTAAAAGAAGGACTGGACAAGGCAAAGGTCAGGGGCTACGAGGATCAGAGAAAGGTTATTCTGTTGAGCAGGCATGGAAACCTGGTGACCAGTGCCTGGCATTGTACTGGGAAGACAGCAAGGTATGTTCCCCCCTGATTTGTTCCATATATTTTGTCTTTCAAACACATTTCCAAACATTTGTGTCTACATGAGGTAGTTTTTGCTAAGCTGCTAATTTTGCCTGCTACTTGTGCAACTTTTTCAGGGGATGTATTGTGTACATGTGAACATGTTTGTTGTTATATCACAAAATTTGTGTTTCTCTGTGTGCTTGCAGTTCTACCATGCCAGAATAGATGCTGTGCATCCATCAGGCTCCACGGCTGTGGTTGTATTCAGTGATTATGGAAACTGTGAAGAAGTCCTCCTGCACAACATCAAACCAATCCCCTCCGATTCCATGGTGAGGAGAAAGCACGCAATTAAAGAATTTATTATTCATCATCAGCATCCAAATGTGTTAGTTGATACCAAGTGGATGCAGCTAATTAAATTGTGTTCAAGTGAAGTGAAGAGAGTTGATGAAATGTGAATGACATCCAGTTTAATCACTCGCAGTAACACATCCCAACCATATCAAATGTGCGATGGCAGGAGGAAGAGGATGGTTACTATGACGGTTCACTCGAATTTCGCCGGGGGGGTGATGGACAACCAAGACGCACGAGACCCACGCAGCAGTACTACCAGCCGCCTAGGGCACGAGATTGACGTGTCTGCGTTTACACTGGCAGGTAAATCAGTGAGAAAGTGTGATTTCTTGTCACCTGTAATTAAATGCAGATTGTTGGTAGAGCTTCTGTGAAACATGTATCAACTCTTGGCAGCTTTTTTTCTTTTAATTGTGGTTGACCCATGAAAATTGCTTTCTCCTTGGCTCCTTCTGTAATACACATTTAATTGAAAGTGGGAAATATTGCCAATCATAACTGAAAACCATAATTCTTTTTACATAGAAGTTAATTCCAAATAATTTTCTTCATCTGAAAATGTAAAATATGCTGTAAATGAGTTGAAACATGTAGAAATTGATCATTCTTTCGAGTTTGTTTAACCAGTTTCTCTCTCTCTTTCCATCAGTGTGCTTGTCCATCATCCTCCCACTTTCTGCAACAATCCAGAGTGCTTCCTGAATTTTTAAGCGTCCACCTCATCAGGACATCCAGAACTTTTCAAAGGGCTTGCACATCATACCGGAATAAAAGAAAGACCGACTCAAGCTCCTCTGTTTATTTTGTGAAGAACATATCTACTGTATATGTTGTGAAGATTTGGAAAATGGGTGCATTAAAAATAAACCATTATAATTAGTATGTAGCAAACTTGTTTTCATGTGTTTTGTTTTTGACTTCTTTTCAAATTGTGAATATATTAATGCAGATAAGGAGAAAAAAAAAACCCTCAATAGTCCTTGGTTTAATTTTTACTCGAAAAGAACATAGGAAACCATGAAATAAAAGTAGTGCAGGTCGTTTCCAGGTGACTTTACCTGGGTTTGTTGTAGATAGCTTAGCTGTGACATTTCTCATCTTGTGAATAGGCAGTAGCGCGATCAGCTCGGGCTCATTTGTCGTGTTCTTTGAAGCAAATCCAGAGGGTAAGACAATCTCTTCCCCCTGTAATTGAGATGGTTACACTGCAGAGATATCATTTTGCACATTACAAAGGGGACCGTGCCCAGCTCTTCAAGCACTGCACACAACCCACTGTCCGAGCTGTTTATGGACTCTTGCTGCGCAAGGGGCAAGTTTTACACATGAAGAAATAATCTGGACCTTGGCTCCAATTTCGCTCTTACCAACAGTAGGAGACAAATGGACAATGCGCCAGGGTTCAGCCGAGAGGTCACCGTGTTACTTTGTACTGCTAGTCCAAAGGGTTTGCTTTATTTTCCAACTCAGGCTCCAAGCGAGCAGAAATGAATAATTAACAGCCGGTAATATGGAAACCTATCCACTAGGGAGGAACTGAAAGTGAAGCTCTTGAAAGTGTTCAAGGGGACTGACTATGACACACTGGCCAGACGATATTAAAGGATTGATTTTCAATCAGATAAACAGTGATATTTTGGTCGCGGTATTAAGAGAATTTCATACAGACTCTTTTCCTCTTGACTCCAAGGGCAAAACATATTAATCTTTGGTTTAACTTGTTGAAAGTCAATAAACAGCATTATTGAGGGTGCAAATCTTACTTCAGATGCTTTGGATTAACGGGTCAATGTCTAAGTTATTACTTTAAGTGTAAATTGAAAGGGAATCCTCTTGGTGTGCTTGTAGCAAGAAAATGAAATCGAATGCATCACCCTGTTCTTCTTTTCTCTAAACATTCAAGTATCACCATATATCGGATGCATACTGATTTAGCTTCATCCGATTTTTCCTATGTAAAGCAATGCTTTCTTGAGTGGGAATCAATACTTGGCACATGGGTCATGATATCATAAAGGCGCAATTAACCCAAATCAGTGATCCTGCACAGGACTGTTGGCGGAACATGCTGGTTTGTTTGTGGTGAAGTGACGCCCAAGTAAGTGAGAGGCTGTGAAAACTGGCAGGGCAGAGTGGATTACAACTTGTTTTTTCGTGTTTATATAACTCCTCAGTTGATGCAATCCTGTTGGTGCAGTGATCAGAGCAAATCTCAAGCTTTAAATAGTATGCATAGTTTTCTGTGACCGATATACACTCCATGGTTAGCTGTGATCTCAATTATCCAGAGTGGTATGAAAACAATCTCACTGTTTGATTGGATTTTCCAACAAGGATTTACAGTTGGATAAAAACATATTTTTAAACATTCCAATTTAATAAGTTTTCACACGAACGGCTGAGCACGGCTTTCCAGTGGGATCACCGCTTAATTTTCCCCAGTAAGAGAAGTTTTAATGAGGGGTGTCCACACTTTTGCATGTCTTTGCATATTGGATATGCACACTGGAAACCAGTCGCAGTTCGTGTCAGTTGTTACCTGTGAGCATTGTCGCCGAACAGTCAAGTCTGACAGTTTTCGACAGTCCAAAGGGAACTGTTGACACTTAAATTGCCTTTTGGAACAATTGTGTTCATTCACATGTGCTTTTTTTTTTTTTTTTTAAACTGTGCTGACCTGACAAACTGATGCTAGAAAAAGCCGTGGAAGCATTGAGGCAAGCTTGTCGATTCTCTGTTGCCTTTTCCAAGCCTCTTTCAACCGGCAACCTGATAACCTTCAGCAACAGGAGGAATGCCTTTCACTCCTCGAGAGAGAACAACCTGCTTTCCCACATTAACATCCCCCTTGCTCAACCCCTTCATTTCCCACCTGCCTGGCTCTCCTCGTATCCCCATTCACAGCTGTTGGCCATTATCTTCCTGCGTACCTGACCCCTCACCCTTCATCTTTCCACCGCGGTACCTTTGTGGCAGTGACATCTGAACCTGGCGATCCTGTTTAATGTGAGCTTTCTAACATAATTTCTTACATCAGCCTCGACAAACTAATCCTTTCTCCTCCTCTTGCAGATGGGAAAATGGAAACCAGCAAGGAGGTTTACATGAAAGAACAAAGTTCCCTGCCTGGTTTGTTTAGTACCGACATGAACAAAGGGACACTGAATGCAGATGAAATAACATATCGCACATGACCTACATGACCTTAAGCACTTTTAAATTTGGTGTGATGAAGTTACAATGTCTACATCGATAGATTTTTGTTATTTTAAAACTCCACAATTACCCTATTTTGCATTTTGAGTGTGGGAGCGAAATGTTTTTTCATTCCAGAAGCAGAAAGACAAAGAAGTATGACTGTAGCTACTACTCTGAAAATCAAATAATAAAAAAAAAAAAAAACATGGTCCACGTTGGATGCTGAGGAGGTTAAAGTGTCCAGACCAGTCTATTTGCATGGTGATGGGTTATTCTCTTTTTCCGACTCGTGGAAGGCTTAGGGCTGTCATTTGCATGAGAATCAAAGAATACAAAGTCAAACCACCATCTGGTAGATGGCAACACCACTAACATGCAAAACATTCGCCTTCATGTGTATGCTTTGTAGGAGCCCAGGCAAATCTAATTTGTATTGCAAAGCCCACTTACTCATTCCAGTGAAACTCCAACAATCATGGTGTTGGAGAGGACACAGAACTCCAGCATGATTTTCAAGTCTTTGCATATGACAGCACAGTGGCGCTGAACACAGAATTGGCTATCAGAGTAAAACTTAGTTTCAGACGTTTCCAACTAACACCTCTGGGTACAAACAGAGGCAGGTAAATCCCATTTCCAAAGAATAACACAAAGTTTTTCTTACTATTTTTGAAAAATAATGAACAGTATTTGTCGGGCCCGATTAAGGAAATACATTTTAATTTAAAAATCACAAGATATCACATGTCTGGAATTGACAAAAGAAGCCCCATTTTACCAACAAACAGATTTTAGTAAATAGCTATGTGAACACACACAGGCATGTTTACATAACAAACTTGTCTTTATATGTTGTTTTAGGACAAATGGAAAAATAGAAAAATACCACTTACATGATACACAGCAAATTACTGATTGTCTAAGATAATTACAAAAATGTTCCACAGAATATATACTTGGTTTGCCACTATATATTTGGCAGTGGGACCATATTGAAAAAACTCCAATATGTTTGTTAGTTTGCAAATGATTTGCTGCCGGTTATTCACACAACGACCCTCTCTTACGCTTCTGACAGCATTTTTTGAAGAGAAACTTACCATCACTCGTCTTTCACGCATCACATATGTCGCTGGCTTGCTACTCTGCTGAAGCACTTTCGGTGGTGTGTTCGGTGTCACTCAACTGTGATGCGTCAGAAGATAGAAGGACATAGAAAACAGCCTTGTTTGGATTCCAAAAATAGTGTACAATTGCGCATGATATTTTTTTCAAAGGTTTATTTTTGCTGTTACTAATTAATCACAGTTAAATGCAATTGAGTCCCAGCCTTGGTATGTACCTGCTTGACATCCAGTTCATAAACACACACAATTCTCTCATGTCTAAGTAATTTACATGCTTGAGTGTACTGAGTGTGTTTGAAATTTGCATGCACATGTATTTTCTCTATTACAAGCAAGGCTACTCCTCATTTCCTGATGGTGCAGGAAAAGAAGCCAAAGATCATTCAGATTTGTCATATTCATTACTCAAGCTCACAAAGTGAACAGGGGTTGTGACTGATGAGGGAAAGGATTTGAATTTCTCCCTTCAAATCACAGCATAATGTCGGACTGCGAAGACCTGATTGCCGAAAGAATTTCGCCGTGTGTAAAAATACCTCATTTTTAGAGGAATCGGCCCTGCAATTTTGTGTGAATAATACTTGTTTAATGAATATAACAGACACACTCGGGCAACAATACTCAACAGCGAGCAGAGAGAGAAAGAACAGAACTTTTGGCTGAGACTCAGACTTCAGTGTTATTACTTGAACTGAAGTTCAGAGGCTGAACGCTTAATGAGCAAGATAGGTGCTGCTTGTCAGTGGTAATGGCTGTTTTCAAAGTGCAGCAGACCATGGTCTATATGGGTCATTCTTCAAACATCCTGCCAAACATTTGTTGCCAAGCACCCGTTGTGTTACTCATAACACATGACAATATAATGGTCAAATGGGGCCAGTTAGCTTGACCAAAGACAGTATAGGCTGAGGGTGAATGATGAATCAGCAGCTTGGTATTGATCCTTGCCATTACCACATATGGGTTTACGCAACAAAGAAAAACATGGAGCAAAGCACCTCTCAGTCACTTTTATAGACTCTGTCCAGTTACACCTAATGGCTACATGCCACATGATGGAGAAGAACTATTGAGTCTGGCTAATGTGGCTGCCTTTGTTATTTTTAAATCTCCATTACCTCTCACAAACAAGGCCGGGACAGCCACAGCTTCATTAAGTGACCCGTGTGTTACTGAGTCTGAATGGTTTCCTGAGCAAAACCACTCATATCAGGATTTGTGGAGGTTTTCCCTTGTGCTTAAGTTGGCTAAGAGGCCAGTTGTAACAAACAAAACTCTCAGCTGCTGGAACAAACATCTGTAGTGCTTCTCACCAGCTTGCCTGGAGTTCACACCTTGGTCAGGTTGCAGATCACACAAAGTGTGGCTAATGGAGTTGGGAATGTTGCTCGCAGTTGCTCACTCGAATGCTTCGAAAATGGGCATGAAAACTTTTTAAGGAGTGAGGCTGCCGACTTGACTTACTGGTCAGTGACTGAAGTTCCTGATCAAAGGCATCAAAGAAGCAAGAGTAACATTCGCTGGTAGTTTCTCGGTCTGGTGTTAGAGGTCGAACGAGAAATATTTTCTTCATCGCGGAGCAACAGGGTGACGTGGGTGCTGAGGATCGAGGAATGCATCTTCTAATAACTGTTGCATTAGCATAATTGCAAAGCAGAATAAAGGGGTGTTTTATTTCTATGTTGCCTTATTATATCAGCCAATTAAATCTGGAGGGCAGGGCTGCGACTGTAATGCCAAAACTGATCAATAAAATACAGGAAAAAGTGTACATATTATACAATGCCAATAGATAAAACAGGCGAGACCACATGGCATGATCTGAAGAACGAATCGCTTTCGTTTAAGAAAACAGAAAAAATTTAACGAACCAGTTAAAGTCTTTGGTTTTACCGAAAGCAGTGATCCCTGAATGAGACTGGACTTATTCGAGATTGAATAGAGGGGAATATGTTCATCAAAATCTCATAATAAGATGGGGTTTTAGTCAGAGACATCGTTGATAGAGGACGTAAATTTAGCCAGTTTTTATTGAGGTTAGTTTTTCATTGGAAGGTGAAAGATCTACTAATATTAATCGATACATTTAATGTGAAGCAGTCTTACATCCAACATTGACACTGAAGTCTTATGAGAAAATATGGGATGCTGCATTATTGTGGATGATTCTATCAAATATTCACATCAACATCCCTGCTGTAATGACTGGCTATATGTGACATTGGTACCTAAACCATGAAGTTCTATAATTAACCAAACAGAATAATTGTTGTTTGAATTTGTGTTTTCTTATAGGACAACAGACAACATTGTTACATACTGTATTCTATACTGCACTTTTTTCAAGTTTCAAGTTTAACTTTTCTTACATTAGATCAAAGACCAAGAATTACCAGCATTTATGAGTCCAGCTTCTACCTTAAAACTAACTCTTTCTCATCACCACTATGGACAAAATCAATGAAAAGGATAAAGGCAAAAAAAAAACAACCAACAAAACCCTAAACCATACAAATGGGAAATCAGGGGTCCTTTATGCTATTGCTGCAATACAGAAGCTTATAATTAGGAAAAGGTCACCGCCTTACAAAATCTCTAAATGTAAAAGTTAATGGTGTTTATAAGCTAATCACTGATTGCTATTTTCAATGTTGGTTGCCCTTCACATTAAGCCCTGATTAAACCACTAATACTTGAATGAAGAAGCGTTCTTATAAACAGACTAAGAAAAAAGCTGTCCAGTCCACCGTCGTCGGGCACAAAAAGCCACTTGGCTCTGTGCTATGCCTTCAGCTCCTGGTTCCTTGACTTTCCTAATTAGGTGATTACTGTATGTTGTGGAGGTAGTGACCTATGAAGCATACGATCTACTTTTGACCTCGAGGGAAAGGGGACTGTTTTGGGTCCTGTCTCAGAAAAACAGTGGGAGCGACCCCCCCCTGGGGTAATGCTGCGTTCAGCTTTGAGGCTCTTAGAAATGAGAAACTGCGAGGGGACTTGGTCAGCATGCTGAAAACAGTGGCCAGGACCGTGCTGGAAAACGAATAAGAAACTTTTGGCCTTGACATTAAGGCTGAAAAGCATTCAAGCAGAAGTAAAGGGGGTTTAAGAACACCATTGCATTGGAACTGCTTCTGTTAAGTGGCACCATTGGAGCCATGGAGCTTTGTTTGTCTTCCTGCTCTGATGACATTTGTGCCTTTATAGACTCAAAATAGCTTTCAAGTTTGAGGTTTTAATGAGCTATAAAAGAACAACAGAACATTGTCATACAGTATAATCAACTCAACTCTGGGCAGCACCAATAGACCACAGTCTGTGCCAGTGAGGTCTGGCAGCTTGGCCTATTAAGTTTTGCTAAGAATTTGAAGTTTCACAGGAAAGTGTTACTCATGTAATAGTTGAGATTATAATTTTGGAGAGAATTAAATTGTTGCACAAAACTAAAGCTAAAACTAAAGCTTTCAGATAACTCATTCAAATCTACACACAGTATGTCACTGGCGTAAGTTGCTGAAAAAGGGTGCTTTGATTGCACAAGAATGCAAGTGGGTGATTTTTACGTTCTAAATATTCACCGAGAATAAGCACGTGAGCTGCAAGAGATCTCAAATGTAGGTAAGTGTAGTTTTAGCTGCATTTATTCAGTGAAATGACACTAGCGACCTCACGTTCAACACTTAAACCTGTGTTTGGTTTTCAGCTGATGAGTCAGGGAGCTGAAACACTTGGCCCTGAAGCAAGTTTGGGTTAGAGTCTCTAACTGTGTTTTCTTTGCACAGCATGAAGGCTGAAGCAGGATAAGTTCAGTGGTAAAATGGTTATCGATGGATAAAATCAATGGTTGTACTTTTGACCAGGTTTGAGGAATGTGCTCCTCTCATGTTCCAGCACAGTTAACAAAGCAACCAAAGGAGGCAGTTTATTAGTTGCTCATGACTGTGTCTGAAACTGAACAATACTGATGCTTTCTATAGTCTCTCGTGCTACACTGTACTTTGTGCCGATACCTGGATAATCTTTCGATAAATTACATCAGCAGCAAAAGTTCAGTTTGTGCCCGACCGCTTGATATAATTAGAATAGACTTGAACAAGCCGAATAAAACGGCGCCACCTGGAAATGTAATAGATTTCCAAAGTTAAACAATGAGTTTCATTATGAAAGAACAATGGTTCCAGAGTGAAGCTTCAAACAACCTAGATATCAGTTAAATCGGCGCTGTCTTTACAAATTAGTTTTACCTTGGAAAAAGTCTGCACTGTTGTCTAGACAAATTTAATCACAATTTCCAATTGTGGTTTTTTTTTAACAGCGAGACCTTTGTTCTTACTGGTCTAATTTTGGCAAATGAGCCAATGAGCTTTAACAAAGATGGCCTCGTCCTTATTGTTCTTGTTCGAATTTTGGGATCAGGGGACTGAGCTTTGTTTTGATTACAAACAACTTTAAAGTGCATGTTGAATGTGCTCAATCAAGCAGAATGTTTCATGTCAAACATCCGGGTTCCAAGTGTTGCTTTCTATGTGTTCAAGGATATAGCAACAGCACTGTGGTCCAATGTGTCTTCGGTGCACTTTGCTGCTAAATGTGACTGATGAAGTACCTAAAAATGCATTAAATCCCTGGATTAACCTGTGGACAATAGAGATTTGCATTGCTGATGAACACGGATGATGAATACCATAAGGCGCCGCTCTGCTTAAGAGGCTTATACATCATAGAGGTTATTTATTTCACCCTGTGTGTGGTTAGATCTATTTTACCACACGGCTGTGAAATGTGGCAAAGGCCAAAGGTTTGTATGGAGAGAAATCGTGGACAAGAAATTCTCAGTATTCTAGATAATAGGATTTCATTTACTGTACAATTTACTGTACACTTCACCCTATAACAGGTTGAAAGCCCATATTTCTGAAAGTTTCCTTACAGACGAAGCGTATGGCCATAAAAGTCATTCTAACTGTTTGAATACCTGTGTGTGGAGCATACACGCATGTTCAACGTACCAGGTACATTTTTATCCAGGACTATGACTGTGATGACTGTGTTCTACGAAATCCATGGCAACACGAGAGCATAGCATTAAATGTCTGATGCCTTGGAAAGCCACTGACACACATTTCTTTATCTTCCTCGCTCGAGCGCAGTTTCTGAGCAGGGGTGAGGAGCTTTGATCTTGCGGTATCTCGTCCAACTTGGCAGAGCGCGTAATTGTGAAAACAACAGCAAATCTTAAAACCGCCTCATGTCCTCCAGACCCCTCACGCGTGTTTGCTCTCATGGCTGCTCAAGAGAAACTTGGCACACTTTGCTGATCAGAGATGTGTAAAATTGCCAACAGAGAGATAAAGGGTGAAAATTAGTGCAACGTAGGTCTCATGTGAAAGGCTTCAGAGTGAAAAAGGGTTCATGAGTGTCTCATGAAGGATTGTGAAAGGATGGTTAGCCAATCAGCAATCACGTTTTTTCCAATATCTTTAATGAGGCTGAATGTATTTCGTTACGTAAAGTTAACAAAAATCTATTGGTTTTGAAACAAAGCCTGATTTTCACTCAAACAACCACTAATTACTTTGAAATCTAAACCACATAGTTTATAAGGTACCAAAGCTTTCAAAACCTCTCAAAGATCTATTTCAGACATGATGCACAGTAATTAAGTCAAATTTTGCTTCCACAGCTATCAGAGTCATATTGATATAATAAACATGAAAAACTGGAATACCATGAAAACATTATTTTATTTCCATTCTTAAATTTAGAGGGCGAACACAAATCTTATCAGGTTTAACATATATAGAGTAATATATCTCAAGTCTTTGGAATGGAAATATGGAATGGAAATGGAAAGACTGAGCAATTTTTTTGTATTGTATCCCAGTCACAGTCAAATAAAATTCTCCACTGTAACATAATTTACATCGAGGCATCTCTTTTCCCCCGCTCAACTCCTAAATCGATGTTTAGAATTTCCTAAAATTGCAACTGAAACTCTGCGTGCTGGAGCCTGCTTAGTTGTTCCAATAAATGATCTCAGCCAAACTGTGCCATGTACAGTGTTTGTGTTCACGAAAACGACCCAAATGCATCCAACTGACCTCCTTTAATCCCTCCACATCCTGGCAGTCCTAAAAGGCTCTTGCGCACTGTGGCAATTACCAGAAATGCATCAGGCAAGTGTGGATCTGAATACTCTCATGCTGATGTGGTTTTGGGGTGGGGCTTCCTGCCAACACTGCAGTTCACCTGAGCAGGTTGGCCTCGGAGCCTACATGTTACGGGACGTTATGCTAAATAATATTCACTTATGTTACTGACCATCTGATAGCAAATGATTTAACTATTGAACTAATGACAATTCTGATTCAAAATTATAATGTGTCTGAATGCAGGAGTGTGTGACTGACAGAGCTGACTGACTGTAAACAACAGGGTTCCGTAATCAACCCTTCAAGTCCAAAATAAAGGAAGATGAAAACATGACACGAGGTGTCTGCTAGGCTTAACTCTCAAATGAGCCCGGACAAGCCTCGCACATGAAACATATCGTACGAGGGTTTTTTTTGTAATCCACAGTAACCAGAGAGTTAGTTGAACTGGTGCTTTGTGGTCGATGGGCGCCTCTTAATAACAGCAAAACTTTGGATCAAAGATCACATGCCATGAACACTTATTGCTTTGCCCAACTGTTTGTGTCTGTTTCTATGTTCTGTCTTGCATTTCTGCACTTTTTCCCCCCCTCTGTAGTCTGGTTGTTTTTCTTCATTTTTTCTCCTGCTTCAGGCTGTCAGGTTACAAACCACCAGCAGAGTGCAGAGGGATTAATGGGTTCTGTCTCCCCTTTTTTTTTCCATTACCCTATCATTGCCATTCAGTCCGTAGTGTGCGTTTGCCCTCTTCTCTCAGGTGAATTTTGTATTTCACCACCAGCTCTTATCATTTATGTGCCATGCTCAAAAAACAAGCTTGCGATTTTAAGTATGTCAAATTAAATCTCTTGCAGGGTGAATGACGATTGGTGGAGTGCGTGCTTAGGTGAGGTGCACATACTTAATTATGCTCTGCTCACTCTATTTCCAAACATGGTGCACCTTCCTATTTAGATGTGATGTGGCAGATCAGTGATCAACATCACTCAAAGAGGAAATGAAGAGATGCGTTCCTTTCTTCATGAAAAAATAACAGAAAAAAAAACCTGTTGAACATTTTATTCACCAAATTAGGTGAGCAGACTTAGTTCCCCTTGACAGAAGAAAAGGCTTCCTGAAATGCATGAGTGGCTGATATTAACAAGGAACGCTCATCTGGCACTCCATTAACTCAGCCTGATGCTACAGCTCAGTCAGACAGCGAGACAATCAGGCCTTATAGGGCGCCTCGCGTTCAAGTCATTTTTACACTTCTTCCCGAGGCGTGGAAGAGGAGCACTCCAGCCTGCACACTGGTTCAAAATGAATTTCCTCTTACCTCAAATGAACTTTTGTCACCTTGTTGTTCTTTCCTTTGTGATCAAATGTTTGCAGATTTCCACAATCAAAGATTCAAATGTTCAAGCAAGACAAACAGGTTTTATACAGGTGGAATGTACACAATGAGTTTACTGAGATCTGTAATGATAAAGGAGACCAAACCCTCAACCCTGACCTCGACTCTCAGTTTAGCCAGACTGGGATCTTAGAAGTGACATAAACCATCATGACTGAAAAAACATCCCGGAACTGGAAACAGAATGATGGACAGCGCAACATGGCTTGTAGAGCTATTCTGAGCAGCACTGGTCAAATCTGTACAAGTGAAAGACATGAGGCGTGTCTGCTCTTCTTTATCTACAAACATTGAGGAGACCGAACCCTTATGGAGTAGCCACGCTAATCTCAGGCTTTCCTCACATCATAACTTATCCCGTCAGCATACACATCCCCCAGCGTGACGGATGAGTAAATGACAAAGGTCTGTGTCAACAGAAACATCAAGTGGCGGACAGGTTGAACGGCACCGCACAGTCATGGCTAATAGCCACGCCCATAGTCCTTTTGGAGATCCTGTAAACAATGAAACTCATGTTCATTTCAAGTCACAATGTCAGATGAATGTTAAAGAAATCCCTCCAGGCTAGTTTAGGTCAGCTGTGTTTGTTGATGGAGGCTGCCTTGGGATCTGTGGCTTTATATTTCCTAATCTGGGGCTGGATTTTAGTCACAGCTCGTCTTTTATCCTTGCAGTTAATTGAAAAGCATTCAATATGCAAAGCACACGTCTTTTCTATCTCAATTAAAGAAAAGAAAGCCCTTCTGCTAAAACAGGAACTCACAAAGCTAAAGACTGCTCCCTTTAGAAATATTCTTCTTCATTTGTAGAACATTTGGTCTCTGTACAAATTGCCTATACATCAAGTCTGGAGACAGTAAGTTGACCCAGGTGTGTGGAGCTGATTAAATAGTCCCTGCTGCGAGTATGAATCCAACCCAGGAAATAACACCGAGATAGACGAACCTGGGCCCGAATCAAGTACTTCACAAAGGGACCAAAGACAAAAAATTATCCCAGACAGTTTTAAATACTGAGCCATTCACAAATATAAAACAAATATATAGATATAGACCAAAACATGCAGTGATGGCAGAAAACTAAAAGGACATGATAAAAAAAAGTGAATGCTTGATAGCGCTGAGGAGGGCATGAGATGAAATGATTCACAAATAATATGAATATGTAATTTCTGTCAGCATTATTATTGGCTCGAGTAAATGTGAAATAAAGCAGAAAGGACACTGATAGAGTGCAGTATTCAGAAAGGAGGTAATCACCACATGCGTAATGAAAAAGGGAAAATTTGAAGACACAAGAGGAGTTTGTAAAACATATGCATACGATTGTATTCCCATACAACAAGACCTGGACACAAACCTTCAGTCGAAAAATGGAAAATTGTTCGCTAGTTTTCTCTCACAGATAATGCTGTTACTGTTACTTTGAAGGTTCACTTAGTTCTGATTCCAACCAGCTTTGAGAGAACTGAGTGAGAAACAGAGCTGGTGGAGAAATAAAAAAGAAAACGGAGTTTGAAAATCCAGCATCCCTTTGAAAACTCTATAGTGATGATCCAGCTGGCCTTGTAGTCAGCTAACCAGAGAATACAGTTTCATTAAAAATTCTCTCACTTGCTAGTTTGTTTCTCTTTTAGGAATTTGTTTGCTGCTCCAAATAAAATACATAAGCATCCGCGAGGAAGCACGGAGGCTTCATTTTGGAAGAAAATCAAACAAACAGTTCAATGATGTTTGATTGAGCAATTCTCACTTCTGAATGTAACACATAACATTTTCATTGAATGTATTGGGAATTTCATTGGAAATGTGTGTTTATCAGTCAGGGCTTTGACAGAAAAAGGCAAATCTTGGAGGAACATCAAAAGATAAGTCAAAAGTTGTTTGCATGAGTTGGTGGTTAGAATGTGAACATGCCCCTGTGTTAAGTGGTTTGAATTACTGCTAATGGCATACACGCACAGCATATGAAGAGTCACTTCCAGGCTGTTTTGCCATCATTTTTCGCACTCACATTTCTAAACTGAATTATCACCCGTTCATCCTTCCCGTCATTCATCTTCTGTCCATTAGTCACGGACATGTTCGAGAGTCATGCACCGCAATCAACGTATATCACCATGTTATCTGTTCGCAATGAAACAATGCAGCCAAGAGAGATACCACAGTTTGAAAACAAAAGCAGATCCAAAACAAACCCCTGTGGTACACCACGAGTGGCAGAAGACCCACAAATGTCAGTGATTGCAAAGGAGATCTCTATAACCATATAAATGTGTTTTCCACTCTATATTGAAGTGGCACAATGTCAATACTGGAAGTGGTTGATTTCACTTAGTCATGATGCCACTTACGATTTAAAGAAACACGGACTCCAAACTCCAAAC
>JASSRZ010000001.1:18633258-18650380 GCA_032164315.1 Malacoctenus gilli
AATACTGGAAGTGGTTGATTTCACTTAGTCATGATGCCACTTACGATTTAAAGAAACACGGACTCCAAACTCCAAACATACATTGACTGTACACTGTTAATGCCTTGGACTATAGGATGCTAAATTAGCTCACCGGTTATGCACCATATATACAAATGACGAAAAAGAGGTGCAAACGCAGAGTATATTCAAAATGCTATAAAAAGAAACAAACAAACAAAAAAACCCAACTCAATTCAGTTGTATGTAGTCTTTGAACACTGAATACTCCCCCCGTGGTTCTTGTCTTTCATCCAAAAATACATAACAATTATCTTGCTCATGGAACACATAAAAGCATCCAAAAAAGAAGGCAGCATGACCAACACTGAATAACAGTGTGTCACCAGTCCACTATAGAATTTTTTTTTTAAAAGTCTTTGAACACTGTCATTTCGCAAGAGTGGGTCATGCTTACTGTCACAGTCAGAAGAGACTCTCTGAGGACTTTTAATGACAGCTTTGGAAAGAAGAGGCTGCTTCAAAGTGGTTAAAAATGTCAAAAACATTACCATAGACCACAATAATTGGCGTATTTTTGTGTGTTTTTCGCCATGGGGAAAATGCAACACAGTCCAAGTGAACTGCTTCAGGGTCAGGAGGAACAAATACTGTGGCAGGACAGGGTGGTATTAAACTGTTTGCGGTGGTGGGAAAAAAAAAGTTGTTCAGGAATAAATTGTTGCAGTTAATTCCCTGGAAGCCCCTCTGTGCTTTGGTGGGATGAAACTGGATGAAATGGAGAGAAAAAATAAGGATGGAGGAATAAAGGAAATTAGTAACATAATCCAGAGCAGGATCAAAAGAATGCGATTGGATTATATTTTCTTGCATCACGGCAAATGAAAGATGTTTTCAGATCAAAGGCAGTGATTTCACTGGCAGAATATGGAGATGCATTATTGAGGATTCAAAGTGTGTGTCCTTGTTTGCGCGTGTGTGTGTGAGCGCGTGCGTGCGTGCGTGCGGGGGTCGTATTTGATGTCATAACTTGGGAAATGTACCCGCTCCTATTCAGCAGACCTGTGTAACCTGACCCGGGCCTCTCATTGTGTCTTTATTTGTTTGATTTCAAGGCCGGGACATTACAATAAAGCCAATCTGGAAATGGGATCGCGCTGTGACTGATGGTAATTACTTGCTGTCTACACCATTAAGAATTTAATGTAATTTCAGATAGACTTTCCTGGAAGGGGAGAGACAGAGAGAGAGGGAGAGAGAGAGACAGAGAGAGAGAGAGAGAGAGAGAAAGGAGAGGGGGAGATACAGAAAGAAAGAGGGTGTGAGTGAGAGAGAGTGGAGAGGTTGAACAGCCAATGACTGAGCTTTTAACAATGCCCTGAGTGTCCCTATACATCCGTAGGTGCTAATGACGAAACGTGTACACACTGTATAGAATGATGAATCCAAAAGCAGCTTGACCTTCCAAAAAGAACAACACTGTATGATTGCAATGTTCAAATGTCCACACTACATTGCAGGAGTGTCAAACTAATTTTAATCGGGGGCAACATACAAACCAAATAAATTTTGAGTCATTAAAATAAATGAAAGAAAAAAAAACAACCTTTCAATAAGAATAACTTTTTTCAGTGTTTGAGAGCAATAAAAGTTGAGCAGAAAAGTTTTCACAAAATTATTATAGAAATCAAAGGCCTTTTAAGCAACAAGCGATTCTTTTATGATCCCTCTTGATGTAGAATGAGAAGAATTTTCACCCTTCCATTTGCAGCTTGTATTTTGTCTCGATGTGGATTCATTTAGTGCTTTCCAGTGGGAAAAAAATATGATTGAGTACCTCTATTTTAAAAATTGTGACCTATACTCTTTCCTTCTCATTTTTTCTCTGGAAAGACATCCCGGTGGTCAAAACAGATCAGTTTTGTCCATGTTCTTGACACACTTGCTATATTGTCTCTCTAATATTTTGTATTTACTGTTAAGTACAGAAAACTAATATATATTGGGTCACCAAGAGATTAAAAAAAACTGATTTAAGTTAAGACACCCTTCCCAAGTCCACTCTGCCCTGGTCTGAAGATGTTGAACTGGCTGTCAGCAGGATTACCACTGGAGGTGATCGGTCATGTAGAAAAGCTGCGGACTGTCTCGGTCCGGGTAACTCCCATTCCAGCTGTTTCTGGTCATGGAAAAAAAATCCAAAGCAGGATTTATATAATGAGGTGGGGTTATCACTATGACCTCCTGAAGGTTAAAAACAATTAAAGTTGAGGTTAAAGGTTATTTGGAGGATGTTGCACAGAGCAACGTATAGATCCAATTGGTTGTTGATACTGGACAGTAAGACCGTCCCTCTTTGACATCTGTGATAATTGCCATGGCTGCTCAGG
The DNA here is from genome assembly GCA_032164315.1 of Malacoctenus gilli. NCBI lineage: Eukaryota > Metazoa > Chordata > Actinopteri > Blenniiformes > Labrisomidae > Malacoctenus > Malacoctenus gilli. Next base: position 18,635,649 of record JASSRZ010000001.1, read on the forward strand.
TAGGCCTAATTCTGCAGCTAAATCAGGATTTTACAGCCAAGCTGACCAGAAAAACTTAACTTTTCTTCATCAGTTTGACTTGTTATCCCTAACACATCAACATCCCCTTTGGCACAAGGATTTTTTTTAAATCTGTCATTGGTTATTATTGTAACCATACGCTACCAAGAGGTTGATAAGTTTAGTTTTAATTTGATGACTACTGAAATGATGGACAAAAAATTCACTACACACAATTGTGTTGTCCTCAGGACAAGCTGTGATATGTTTGGCAATCCCCTCATTAATCTGTTGTTGCCCCAGTGTGTTTCTTTTATTAAACACAGCAAATGCAGCTGTGGGGGACGCAAGCATATTAGCACTGTCATTGTTAGCATGATGGTATCCTGATGGTAAAATTGGTCTCATTACTGGGACATCAGAAGCTGCCAGTTAAAGCAATGAGTTCTTGGGGTTTTTTTTGGTTGATACGGATCACAATGTCAAACAAAGCAAAACAAAAAAAATGAGCTGAAACACTATCAAAGTAGAAAAAAAACCCTCTTTGCTGATATGTCCAAAAACAGTGTATCAAAACAGTAGTAATCAGTGCACGTCCTCAGGAAATGAACAGATGTAAAAATAAAAATGACCTCATTTCAAGAAAAGTGATTCCACGATCAAGCTGTATGATTAACTCACATGACCCACTGTTTGGTATTCCACACAGAAGCACACTCTATCATCATAACAGCTGGGCTTAAGCCATAATAGGCCTAAAGAGCTTATACGACTGCTTCCTGTCTCAACATGTGGAGGAAAAATGACTAATTGAAAGAGTCGGAACGGATGAGAGAGAAATGAGGTGCAGTGAAATTAGACCTCCATTGTTATTACGGCAATTAATCATGTACTGTAACCGTTTGCTCAGCGAGGAAAAGAACAACAACTTTAAAACTGTGCAGAAACCATCTTGAGTTTCTGTGTCACTTGGCTGCAGACAACCAGCAGCTGACTTATTTACCACAGGCAGATGGGGAACGCATGAGCAAAGATATCGACTGTGTATTGATAAAGCTTGATAAATGAGGACATCTGATTATGACGGAGCACCTGGCCTCTCCAGGGTGGGCAGCGTTTGAAAACTGCCCCCATAAATTACGAGATGTTTTCTTGCCTGCAAAGTGAAACCAGTGGAAAAAAATCAGGAAAAAAGTGTTTCTGCACATAAATGTTTAAATACCATTTTTGACTGGATTAAGCAGCTCACGCGTTGGCGAACATTCTCCTCGGTAACTTCTTTGAAACAGTGAGCCCCACTTCATGCCTCACTACGTCTCAGAAATCTTTCTCGCGAATGCAACAGCAAAGACTGGTTAAACTTCTTCTGTCAGACAGAAAGCATTGTTTGCTGTGATGCACTTTAAACACCTATTATCGCAGCACATTCATTACATGCATGCATCGTCTTCTACTGTGTTTGTGTGATGCACAGTTTGGCCAGAGGTGATTACTGAGGATTACACTGAGCTGTTTCTAGCTCCTGATGTGCTCCGTGCTTACATGACACGTTTCCCTTCGAAAAGGCTGGCGATGCCTTTGGAAGGCGCGCATACAAATACTTTCTCTGCACAGGTTTGTTTGCATGTTTGTTGCTTCGTCAGAGCCAAACCCGAACAGGTTTTTTTGGAGACGTGTCATCCAACAGAGTTCCTCACTGGGGAGTGTGCGTAGTTAACAGGAATACAAAGAGTCCTAAAGCCTTTCTGTCAGCACAAATTTCACAGCAAGATACACAAACAAGCACGGGGTGAAGGAACAGTACCACTGTAAAGCAAAGGGGCTTCATGAGTTCATCAGTTGGTGGAGAAAGTGTCAGAATACCTTTCACAATTTCCTGGGTGATATTTCACACAGTCGTGTTGATACGAGGACGACAGTGATTGCCAATACCACTCAGGAAAGGTGAGAAATGTTGATTTGATCCCCAAACGTTCCCGACAAAGGCGGCTGCAGTGCTGTGTTTTTTCCTTCAAAGTGTGACTCTGGGTGTTACCTCACCAGCTCTGACCTATACAGGCGATGACAACAACAACACCAACAATCTGGCTCTTGATCTTTAACCATTTCATTTCCCCAGTGAACTATAGAGCAGCCACTCAGTTGACTAGCAGATTTAATCTCCTCCGGAGAGTCTTAATTTCAGCCCATTTGAATGAAAATATATCATTTAACACTGACAAGATTTTTGCTGTGTCACATTTGCTTAATCACTCAGGCAGTTTGGATTACAGATGGAAAATCTGCATTGCGTGTGTTTGTCATTTCCTTGTCGTCCAAAGAATAGACTGTTTTCTTTGCTGTGTTTTTGAAGCTCATCGCAAAGAGGAAAGCTGAAGTAACACCGGAAGATCTGTAATTTAGATTTAGCTCTTGTTGGTACTCAGGTTCATTCAGTCTGGGAGTAACAGATGGAGCAAACAATCTTTAAACCCCAGGAATTATGACCAAACCTTCACAGACATTTAGAGACACAGTTCATGGGATGTGAGGGTGATACCAAAGCAGAATGAAGCCCAATGTATTGGAAAAATAAAGATCTTTAATAATTACTTTGATTCTCTTCCACAAACACTTGCATGTTTTCACACATTAAGAGTTGCATGACTCGATGAAGGACAGTGATGTACTTAAAGCAGTTTTGACAAACAAGTTTGGACAAAACTCCAATTGTCCAGAATGATAAAAGAAAAAAAAATATATCAGTGAATCTTTGCTATGGTGAGATGGCATTTAAAGGGTCTCGTACACAGTCGATAACTACAGGAAGCCCTCACAACTGTGAGACTCACAGCTGTATTCACAAGGTTCAATTGATTCATCCGTTACTGACATGTAACAAACAAAACAAACAAAATGTCAAGGTCAGCCTACAAGATTTTCTGGAGCTTTCACCCTCATCTCACAGTATATCACTCAGTCACAGTTTCACATGTATCACAGCATCAGTCCACAACAGCTGAGCTACAGCAAAGAGTGAGACACAACTGAAAGCTCTGGAAAAAAACAACAACAATCGATTCTCTTTTTGGTCTGTTCTCAGTTTCATGCCGGTCCTACAGAGCGCCCTCTCAGGCCAATCATGCATAGTATAATGACATGGTCAATAGTCTCATGCCATTAAGAATTTAGCTTCAAAGTGGGGTGCTGGATTAAAAAAATTAATATAATTATGACTATAACTTGCAAGTGTGTTCACTTTCTGTTACAGTGAAGGTGACACTGGGGAACTGAAAGTTTTCTTGGACACTATTGAAGAAAAAAGGATTCGTTTGTGCCTCCACACATCATTAGAACTTTTCATGCCAATGCAAAAATGGTATAGAAACTTGTAAAACATTTTGTACAATATTTACACCATAGAGATCTTCTAAAGTTGCTCCTGCAGTTGCGAAAGTTGTGCAGCGATGCTTTGATAACTTTGTCGGTCACGGCCTTTTTAGGACAGATCACACCCCCCTTAAAGTATCATGCTCGATTAATGATATCATCCTGAAAAGTTGGTCTGCGATTCCTACGTGTTGACAGTATTTGATGGCATATAGATCAGATCCCAATGCAAATGTTTTGTAGTGAGGATTATACAACAAAAAAAGAGAAACTTCATGTCGGAGCTGCACTTCTTTCAGTGAGTTTTGTAAACATTCATGTAAACAGTTATGAATTTTGGATGTGTGGACGACTGAACATCAGATGTTGGAGATCTGCCTGAGCTTTCTGTTCATGACCTGCATGGAGTCGTTTTTCATCTTCAAAGGTATTTCCACCTCAGATCTTTTCTTTCTGCTCTTTTTAAACCTCTTACAGCATATGTAGGATGTCAGTGTGACAACCAGAAAGAACAGTCCCAGACATGTCACTGAGAGAGCGATGAGGACGGGCCGACAGGGGAACAGCTCATACCTCTCAGGGCCGTCTCTCATCTGACCGACGTACCAGGGCTTCTCCTCCACCTCTATGTCAGCCTCTCTAGTCAGCAGACTTTGGATGTAACTCTCATTACTCACAGTTTCATTGACAAAAAAGTTAACCATGACGGTTGAGTAAAGTGGTTCAGGTTGACCGTGGTCACTGACCTTCACCAGGAGGCTGTAGAGGCCCCGGTTGCTGAGTTCCCTCTTTAAAGTGATATTTCCTGTTTCGGGGTCGATGGCAAACGACCCCGGCTCACCGCCTTTCCTTTTAATGATGCTGTAGGCGATCACAGCGTTCATGCCTGTATCTTTATCCACAGCGTACACCTCTGTGATGGATGTTCCTGGTACAGTGTTGGGCAGTACTAGCATGTAGGACTGATTGGACTGGGGAAACAAGACAATTGGGGGGTTGTCGTTCACGTCCAACAACAGCACGGTCACCATGGTAACGGAGGAGAGCGCGGGCTCCCCGCCATCAGCGGCCTCGATCCACAGCTGGTAAGTTCCCTGTTGCTCACGATCCAGAGACGTTTTGGCCCTCAGCGCCCCTCGACCTGTGTCTATCATGAAGATGTCGCTGCCGTTGAGGATGGAAAGGGCCACCCAGCCATTTTCTCCTGCATCAGCATCTGTGACTGAGAGGACACCGATCTCGCCGTATCCGGGAAAGTTCTCAGGCACAAAAAAAGTAAAGTCCTTGTTGATGAAACGAGGGCTGTTGTCGTTGCGGTCCTGCACGGTCACCACCACCGTTGCGATAGATTCCCTTCTCGGCGTGCCCTGATCCACCGCTCTCACGATAAACCGGTATTTCTCTTTCTCCTCCCGGTCCAGAGAGGTGGACACCGTCAAGACGCCCGTCACACGATCCACGACAAAGATCCTGGGGGCGTCGCCTCCGAGGAGGTAGATGACGTCACCCCGGCTCTCGCTGTCCTGGTCTGATGCTTGGAGCTGGATCAGAAAGGTGTTTGGTGGGTTGTTTTCGTCGACAGATATCTCCACCAGCGACTGCTGAAACACAGGTGCATTATCGTTCTCATCCAAAACCTGCACTTTAAGAAAGGTCTTGATTACCAGCCCCTGGCTATTCCTCGCAACAAGGATCAGTTCATACTCCTGCGTCCTCTCATAGTCCAGGGGCTCCGTTGTCTCCAGCAGGAATTCATTCTTGAACAGCTGATAGGGGCCAAGTCTGAAGGGACCATTTCCTTCCAAATGACAGTCCACTTTTTGGTTTGTATCAATGTTTTTAACAGTAAAAAAAGCAATGGGAGAAAAAGCCGGCTCGGACTCCTTTATTGTCACCACCCCGTCCTTTTCTGGTGCAATATACCGGGGTATGATCGCTGGTGGTCCTGTGACAACTTTGATGATGTTTACAGTAACAGTGGCAACAGCAGGTATACAACCAGGTCCATTAGCTAGCACAGTGAGTTTGTAAAACGTGGCTGTGGCCGTGTCTATTTTCCCTGCAAGCTTGATCGCCCCCGTGATTCTATCCAAATGGAACAAGCTCCTGGTGTCCCTTGGCACACGTTCACTGTAAGCATAGCTGATCTGAGCATTAGCACCAAGGTCAGGGTCAAAAGCATGCAGACGTGCCAAATGGGCTCCTTTGGTGGTATTCCCATGAAGAGTGACATTAATTTGTGACTCCGTGAATTGGGGGCAGTTATCGTTCACGTCTGTGATGACAATCTTTAAAGTGGCGGCTCCAAGCAGAGGAGGGATCCCGCCATCCTCTGCAATAATATCTGTGATGTATTCAGCCTGGGTCTCTCGGTCCAGAGCCTCTGTAACAATGAGGAAGGGTGTCAGCTCCCCCCCCTCGTTCTCCTCAACATCCAGCGTGAACACGCCAAAGTCATTAACCAGCCAGTAGGTCTGCACTCCATGGTGACCCAGGTCTGGGTCGACGGCGGACTGCTCCACAGCGTAACGAGCATTGACCGGCGTGTTTTCCGGCACAGACATGACAATCTCGTCCGTCGGGAACTTTGGCCTGTTGTCGTTCACGTCCTCAATCAGGATCTTTACTTTCACGAGCTGAAAGTACTGCTGAGGCAACACAAACACATCCAGTGAGAGGACACATCCCAGTCCTTCCACGTTATCAGGACAGAGGGTCTCCCTGTCAATCTCTGTGGCAGATGTGTAGAGCTCCCCGGTGGTGTTATTTAGGTGCACATACTGTCCACTGACCTTCTTTTGCGGGAGATTGAATAAAAAGGGAGGCTCAATGGTGAAATCCAAATTTAAGTCTACTCCGATGGCCCCTATGAATGTTCCCATGGGTAATCCCTCTTTTATCTTATAGATGAGCTCTTTTGCTTGACTGAAATGTGCAAAACAGCAAAGTGGGGTGGTGTAGAGCAGGAGCATGCACACTCCCTGTAATACAAGATAATTAAAGATGAAACAAAAGGAGTGCACAAAAAGAGAGAGCAGCAAGAATGAACCATCTCTGATGTTGCTATTTCATGGGAAACAGTCAAAAATGTTCAGACACATCACAGTTTGTACTTAATTTCCATCTTGGTTTTCACTTTGAAACCTTGGTTGATTTTTGGTTTGTTGCAAGCCTAAAGTTTGTTTGCATATGTTTCAAATGATTAAAAAACATTTTGTGTTCAGCAACAGGGGCCTACAAATGTTCCTGTCTCTGTAATAAAGAAATTTTCACAGCATTCACAGCATTAAAAGCTACTTGTATTCATTCAAAAGGAATTCAATCTTGAAAGCAAATCATGACAAAACTTACCCAGATTCTCCCTGTTTTGCTAAGGCTGGGGTGTCTGCTGTTGACCATGTTTATGTCCTATTCCAGCACTTTCCACTTACAGCAGGAAGAGTGGCAGCTTAAGTAACCCAGGCATTTTCAGCACAGAGCTGTGCGGACCTCTGCTAAGTGCTATGCCTTATTTCTATCTGACTTGAACAAGTCATTCATCCCACTGCTGGCTCAGGACACTCCCACCGTATGCAAATCAGTCCCTAATGTTAACCAATGAGAGACATCAGCCAATGAGATGTCTACTTTACTTCACAGATTCCTTTTTTTCCCCTCATGCATACTATCGAGCATGTGGACTGTGTGAACACCTGCACTTCTTGCACACACCCGTGTTGTTGAAAGCAGTCGCATGTCTTCCATTCCTGTTTCCTGAGTGAAAGCATATGATTAGTGCATGAGCTTATAATGACACGGCAGACTTAGCGATGTGAAACATCCACAGCCTGCAGATTATTTTAATCTAGCAGTGGTTAACACCACAACAAACACAGAAAGTGTTGTACTGAATTATTTGAAGCAATGACATGTTGCGATGTTTGATGTTTTTTTGTCTGGTTGAAAATGTTTTATTTCTCTAAATACATGCTGCTAAATAGGAAGATAAAAATGTAAACTAACACAGAACCGGAATAACCAGATTCCAAAAGCATACTTTGGTTCCTCCGTATAGGTATCATGTGCTTTGAATCAGCGGTGAAAATATGAAAATATCATCAACAAACCCTGCCGAGAGGTGATCTTGGCATCATAAGTGGTGCGATGGTCTGACTCTGGATTGAGCCCTTAACTAAATCAACCCCCTAATCCTCATGTGTTCTAAATGCCAGGCCAGCTGTTTGCTGGGATTGGAAGCATACTGCTCAGAGAAATTGAGTGATTGAAGTTCTTTGGAAAAGGGCAGATTGAAACAGTCACACACACTCATTTTCACTCATACTGTCTCGGGTATTTGCTGTCATTTCTCATCATGTGCGAATGTTGCTCGGGTGGACAGCACTAAACTTAATAATGCAACCCATCCCTTTCCTTTTTTTCTTATTTGATGAGATTGAGGAAAGAGGCCCGATTTCTATTTTTATGACACACTTTGCATAATATTCAGTATGTTATCTCAGTGACAGTGAAGGCACTGTATTAAAATGGATCATCTAAAAATCCATCTTGTCTCGAGCATCCGCAGTTTTTTCCGGTCCGTGCACTGAGCTGGGGAATATTTCTGTAAACACAGGCTGTAGACATGGCCGACTGAGAGGCTTTAGAGCGTGGGAAAGCAGCAGCTCAGGGAAATAGGAGTCATTTGAGAGCTCCCTTCAGGTGCTGAAGGTCTGAAGTACAGTTACCTCAAATGACACAACATTCATGCTCTTGTAACCGTCGAGCTTGATGAAATTCATCCATTTTTTTCCATTTGCGCTTTTGTAAAAAGACACATCTAAGCACAATTCAAATATAGGGCCATCCAATGAGCATTGACTATTTTAAATAAGGATGAAAGGTTGTATCTTACAGGTTGGCTTACATTATTTAGGGAGACGTGACAGGACAGGGGGCTGAACACATAAACCTTGAGATGCTATACGGTTGGAAACCTGATTCTGTGACCTTCGTTTCTTTGTTCCAAGAGGTCACGTACTGCCTCAGTGTCAACTTGTGTACTTACAATCAAATTTTGTCCAGCAGACAACGCAAAACATTTAAGAGACAAAACAAAGAAACCAAAAAACACACACTATAAAAATTGAGGTTTCTTCTCCTAAATGAACTATAACATAAGCAACATTGAACACAAGACGACAAACAGAAAAATAGCTGAAATGATACAACCAGAGAGGTTAAAAAAAACAAGAAACCCAGTTGAATCTCCCAGCAAATCCTGAAACTAGTCGTAGTGTGTTTTCTTATTTTCCTGTGAGCTCTCAAATCTGATAGTGTGCTTGTAGCCAGAAAACAACTACTACAAAAGGTTGGATGAGGCAAGAGGCTGGGGCCAAGAGGCGGTATTACTTTGGTCTTAATTACATCATTTGCTGCTGTGAGTCTGTGTGAGATGAGGCCCGTGTAATCTTTGCCCAGATTTCCTAACAGATGTCCTGCTAACCTTGGTCTTTTCATTTAATCAAAGGGTTGCTAAGCTATCTTGATAGCTACCAGACAGCTTCATAGCCGTTAAGTAAGATGGATAGGACCACACAAAAGTCTTGTGCCAAAAAAAAGAGGAGTTTGAAAACTAAAGTTTATAGTGAGTGTCGAATTACTAAAAAGAATCTCTCTTGTTGGTATTTGTTAGTGAATATCTTGTGGGTTTGTAGAAGGATATCAACACAATAAGGTAAAGAAAAACAATGGAAAAATATACATAAATCAATTCTGACTTAAAATTAGCATAAGAGGTTAGCAATACAAAAACAATATCAGGCTCTCACAGAAGGAAAAATGGTCCAGAATATATGGCAGTCATGCAAAAGTGACGCGCTGAGTACATGTGTAAAGAATGTACCAAAAAAAATCATTATTATTCTTAGAAGGAAACTCTGATCAAAATGTTCTCCTCTGGGACACATGCAGTAATTTAGGCCCCTTCTGGGCAATTTAGGTACATGTTGATTTTTGATGTGAAGAGAAGTAAATACAACTACCTCAACAAACAGGCACAAAATATGACATTTTTATCTGATGTGCATTTGCTTCAAAGCAACGGGGAAGCTCTAAAGATGTATCAAAGCACTCCAAGCTTTGACTGTCAGAGAGTCTCTGAAGAAATGGCAGCCGAGAGGAACTGTGAAAGTCTAGACGAGATCGCGAAGATCAAGAAAACTTTCTGATAAAACATCTCACTGCCTGCGAAGGCAAGAGTGAAAACATCAATGTCAAATCAGCTTCAACTCGGCTGCCTTGATACACAAACAGGGTCCGCTTCGTGGAAGAGTCGTCCCAAGGAAAAACTTGCTCCTGAGCACGCATCACACAAGCGCATGTGTGCAAAGCAACATCTGAATGAAGCACAGCCTTTGTTGACAGATGAAGTTCAAATTGAGCACTTTTGCCACAATCACTGAAGAGATGTTTGGAGGGGGAGAAAAAAAAGAACATTTGAAAGGAACATCTTGCAAGCTGTTGAACAGAAATAATCTGTTTTGGACGCATGAAGAAGAAGGGGGCACAGAAAAACCTGCAGATGGACGGAGGAGAATTCCTCTAAAGACCGGAAAATTCAGGATGCCAATTTTACAAGTCTGTCGAGAAAAAGAAATTGAAAGGAGGCCGACTTCCACAACAGGACAATGACCCGAAGCAGACCCTAAAATCCACCATGAACCACTTGAAGAAATGTGAGCGCTTGCAGTGGCCTTAGTGCTCCTTTAAATGAAACATCAGCACAAATCTGAGAGATATTCAACATGCTGTGCCAGAGGGACAGCCTCACAAATACTGTACGTGCTATAACACATTTTCGTTTCACTGTGAACCGCTGAAACCATAACTGACTTGCTCGAGGCGCCTAAACATTTGCACACAGCTGTACATACACGGATTCAACCTGTAGTGATCAGTCTTCGTAATGTGCGTGGGTCTTTCTCCAGTACAATGAGGAAGCTGCTCAATTCCCTAAATTAAAAAGTCGGATGTGTAATATATTGTTTCATACAGTACAAATTAACCAAATGGCCCAAAACACTCTTCACAGACTAATTACAGTAATTGTGGGGGTGCCAAAAACCCGAAGACACTAAACTTTGTTACCGCGCCAGCTGGAATCGCCACTTCCATAGTGATATACAGTCCCAGAAATATGCATCACAGCTGTGTTATTATGAAATGTTTGTAGGACTGCCTCTTGGCAGCTCAACACACTGCAGCCACAAATACTTGTTTTGTAACATTGAATTAATCAAACCTGCATTTCCTGTGTTTATCGCAAAACGATAATTGCTGCAGATTAAACACAGATCTCAGTTTAATGGAGTATCACCAAACGCACTGTTCATTAAGTCTATTCAACCAGGCAGAAATCCATTCGGTGCACATATATTATGTCAATCAGAAAGGAGAGTGGGCCACAGGAGACGGCCTGCTCAATTCTGCCTTACTTTGCACTACCTGGATGCATAATGGGCACGATTAGCAAATAGAGAGTAATGCTCTCTTTGACCAAGTGTCCACATTGATCATTTACAGTACAACACACAGGAAAAACACAAGACAATAAATAATCTGTGCTTTTTCATTATTTCTATATGGGAAAAACCTTTCACTACAGCGAGGCACACTTCAGTGTGCATCAAACTCAGCAGCTGCATCCCTCTGTCTCAAGGGGAGACTTTAGTATCCCTCACCATAAGAGTAGTCATCACCAAGCTGGAGCAGAGAAGAGCAGATTTTGATTAGTTCTGGCTACTGCAGGATAGGATGGAGGGTAAATAACGAGGGAAACTGCATCACTGTGGAGATAGCATGGAGTTTTCTTTGTGTGAAATACAGTATGTTTTTTTCCCCCTTTCTTCCTGTAAAGTGAGAGGAGGTTGTTCTTGCCTGTCACTGCCATCTACTGGTTGAATTAACATAAAATAGGTAAATAAGTATGCCTAAGTCACATACAACCACTATAGAATTGGGAACATTGTTCAAGTTGTTTATAGTGAGCCACGGACTTCTATTTAGGACGAGAAGCAGGGGTTTTGTTTCCACTCGTGTTGGAGAATTAGGCTGCACAAATGTGAGAGCTGAGTCCAAGGCTAAGAACTTATGAGAGTACTTGTTCCGGATAAGTTGATGATTCGTCATTTTTTCCCTTGAAGACCCAATTTTCTCAACAAGGAAAAGCCACAAAGAGAAGAAAAAATACTCCAACATGTCTGTGGCTTGCCATCAGAGAACCAATTTTGGTGTAAAATGGAGCTGTCCTAACATAATATTATACTACACAATTTCTGAACCCCAGTGGTCCATTTCTATTAACAGGGAGAAAAAAAAACAACCTCAGCTGCAACCTCGTTTTTTTCCCCTCCTTCCTCACACCTGCCCTGCTGCTTCTCTCGCCACTGTTTTTCCCCCCATCAGTTTTCTCCCTTTCTGCTCTTGTCAGCTGCTAAAGATGCATCCTGGCACGAATGTGAAAAAGCTCATCTGGAGCTGCGAGTGCGAAACAGGGCGAGAGCATAAAATAACATGAAAACCTTGTGAGCTCGCGGTTGAAAGGCAGGCAGACAGACGGAAGGAGGGAGGAGATGGTAAGATAGTTAGGGAGTGTTAAACCAGCGAGCGGTGTGAGTGTGCCTTTGTGCCTCTGCAGGTGCAGGCTGGATATATCATTGGGAACAGGTGCTGTGGTAGAATGTATGCCCCTCACAGCTGCAGCCAAGGAGATTACTAGCCTGGCTTCCTGGTAATGAAGTTTCTATCGATTGGCCCACCACAAGTTCTTGTTTCTGCCTGCTAACAGTGCGACTATTTCAGAGCCTCAGTTTGAGGTTTTTGAGTACATCAATTAGGGTAGAAAATTGATTTTCCAGGAGGTTCAATTTGTTGATCGAAAATAATGGCATAGTGACTTCTTATACATCCATATCTCTCACAAAAAGTGCATTTTTTCCCCCTGATTGGTGTTAAAAAAAAATCCATCTTGGTCTGGTTTTACTCTCCAGCAATACTTCACTGTTTTTTCACCTTTGCTTTTGTTTCTATTTCTGTGAAAAGATGTGAAAACATATAATTAGTGAGAACACTTTTGACTGCTGATGTGTTTGTTTATTATTTGTTTATAAGTCTTGCAGCACTCTCGACCATCAACCACATCAGTATATTTTCTTCCAACAAGGAGCGGGATAATGGCTTTGCAGTGACTCCTCAGATTTAAAAATAAAAGCAGTATTTCTGCCATTTGTAATCATAATGTTCCATGCTACCTGTCTAAACTGTGAGAAAACAGCTTAATTTTGTAAGATTGCAGTAATGTTGCTGCGATGGAAAATTTATAGGAAAGAAAAAAAAAAGGTAGTGAAAAAAAGAAACAATGCACATTTGCTTCACACTGGACCTAAAGGTACTTGTGTCAACAATACAAAGAAAATCATGTTATAGTAAAGCTTGAACGCTATTTGACTAAAGTTGCAGAGAAATCTGGATCAAAATTCTGACAGCTTTCAGACAGATCTCATTCCCAAGATAATCATGTTCACATTGGCAAAGTGATGATGATGCATGGCCCAAAACAACAATGACAAACATTGAAAAAGTGTCAAACAAGGCCACTGACATGGAAAGCAGAAACAGGCATCTGTGCAACAAATGTGTGTTTCTTTATGCGTAATCTGGAGCAAAGAGGCTGGAAAGTCCAGTTCATGCTGAGCATAAACATCTGAAGCAAGAAAAAGTGACGTCTCAGTGATTTTCACCATGCAATCATTGTCGGTGCCAGACTGGCGAGTTTGAGGGAGGCGAAGAATCTCCTGGGATTTACTTCCACCACAGTCTGTGGAGTTCACTGAGCTTCTGGCTGAAAAACAACAACTGAAGTGCAGGAGTTCTGTTGGCGAAGAAATGCCATGCTAATGGCAGAGGTCGGGGACTGGCTCAAACTGGCAGTTCGGTGACAGTAACGCCAACAACCATGTGTTACGTCTCTGCCATGCAGACGAGCATCTCTGAATGCACAACACGTGCAGCCTTGAAGCCAAAACAGCAACCGAGAAGCTGTGATGTTCTGCATGGCTGTCAGGAGAGAGCAGCACGCCAGTGCTGCAAAAACTGCACACTGGATTGCAGAATCTCAAACAAAGCTAAAAACATTTGTAATATAAACTCAACCAACACAACTGTGAAAGAATGACCTGTTACCAAAATATAACATTCCAACTGAATAGAATCTGATCAATTCCCTTCTTTTCTTATCACATTTCTAATTTAAAACATTCAGCATGTGGAGCAGGCACTGACTTTTGTATTGTGCATGTCACACTGACCTGATGACAATAGTTGGCTTGTTTACGACACACGCCAAGTGGACACGTACTCTGGCCCAGATACACATAAGTAGTAGGGTCAAAACAGCTTCAAAAATACAAGGAAAAACAAGAACTTCACACTAACCACATACAAGAGGCTTCAGTGTGAGCAGATCTATAAACTTGCAGAATAGCAGCATAATGTCTGAGTCAGCGTGCTGTAGAGTTTGAGCACGACAACAGCAAAGCAACGCCTTGGTTCCTTTCCTCGACCTTGATTACAGAGCATTTAAAAACCATAAAATAGGAGCACTCCAGGCAAAGGTTGACTGTCACTGTAAATTTGAATTTCAGCCTCAAAAACAAACCAATATCCTCATGACAAAGAGTTTACACTGCATCTGAGTTGTCCTGCAGCAACTGGATAAGCAAATTTTCAGGTTGCATATAATGACTACAGATACACTTGACAAGTATTAATGATTTTAGCCTGTAATTTAAGATTTTATTTATTTGTGTACACACTTATCTTCCACCCGCAGGTTTATTTTGGTGCGCGGTCAGGAATGATTCACAATTTGAGTACATTTTCTGGCTTCGAAAAAAAATGACTCCATGGGTGCAAATGACTTCTCCTACCTTCGGTGCTGAGAATCATTGTTACATTGGAAGTAGAAGCTGGAATCATGAAAATTAGGATGAAATATAGCACCGTCTGAACTACATCTTTCTTTTCTGCTTATCAGCTGTTATTTTAATTCATGTGCTCTTTGTGAAGTAAGTGAACATCAGAGTACTGTCTGATCCACACAGTTGGACTTCATTCAGACTTTGGTCCCTCCAGATTAATTAAAAGAAATTTGTAACAAAATTCCTTCTTCCTTTCTGCAAATGCTGAACCGTAACTTTCCCAAACTGAGACATATTTTATAGAGAGCAAGAGAGAGAGAGAGACACAAACAGACACAAACACACACACACACACACACACACACACACACACACACACACACACACACACACACACACACACACACA
>JASSRZ010000001.1:18666960-18692652 GCA_032164315.1 Malacoctenus gilli
GTGTGTGTGTGTGTGTGTGTGTGTGTGTGTGTGTGTGTGTGTGTGTGTGTGTGTGTGTGTGTGTGTGTGTGTCACGCGCACATGCTGGGTGGTTAGAGATTGGGCCTTGTGTGTGCTAAAAATGTACCAGTCCTCAATAAGACACCTGTGGAACTGGTTGACTGGTTAGAGATGACATGCTGGCAGACAGCAGATGGGTTTAAAAGCATTTTCCCTCCTCCTCACCTCTCTCTTTCAGCTTTTCTTTATATTTCTGTGTATGCGTCTCTCGCCGTCTGTCTGCTGGCTTCATCACGTCCACTGTCACCGCACGTTCAAGCTCAGTGCTCGAATCAGTCCTGGTATTCATGTCCTCTCCTGGGTTCCTCTCATTTTGTTCCAGCTCATTCCAGCCACTCGGCCTTTCAGACGTTCACCAACTTCACAAATAAAAATCTTTATTTGCTTTGTCATTGAGTATGAGTTGCGCACAAAGTATTTATCCCGTGAAGCCTTTTAGTTCGCGGCATTGGTCTTTGTTCATGTTTAAGAAGTGAAGTGTTCTCCTTTATTTTGTTGCATTGACAGCCTCGGGAGGAAATGTACAGCAGCATGAAAATCTTTGGCAAACATCGATTTCGGTTTCTGTTTGTGCAAAGTAACGTGAGGAAAAGATGACATATGGCAACACATTTGTGTATTTTTAGGATTACTGCTCCCCTCTCATTCTCTGCGACGAGAGCCGACACTGATGCTCATACACTGTTTGTTTTATGTAACCCATTGTAAAGAAATTTTGTTGCCCATGGGGTGTTGTATGGGGCTATATGAATAATATGCATTTCCATTTAAATATGGTAATAATAGGGCTTTTGAGCATGTGTTCCCAGCTTACTTACAGTCCCTCTCTTGCCAGCGTTCTCTGCAAAGACTTCTTGTTCTGTGGGATTCCGGAGCTGTCGAGCAGGTGCTGCTTTTTTGAGGTCAATCCACAGATTTTCTGAGATGTTTAGGTGGGGCTGGCGAGGACCAAAGCAAAACCTCCCGCTTAGACCTCGTCAGGATTTGCAGGTGTCTGTGTAGGGTCATTATACTGTTGTAGGAGTCATCCTCTAAACCTGCTCTATCCAGAGTGAAGTCGCAGGGGGCTGGAGACGATCCCAGCTGGCGCTGAGAAAAAGCAGCATACACCTGGGACATGTTGCCAGATAAACACAGGGCTCCTATTTTTGTCTCGAGTGTGTTAACAAATCTTTACATCTTTGCTTGAATTACCTGCTACTTGATTGAATTATTTCACCAACCAGTGAAAAGCTTCTGACTGCTACAGAAGCCCAAAGCGTCACAGACCAATTCCTAAACTCATCTTAATTTCTTTTGCAAATATATATCTGCTCATTGCAAACTTCTGATGGTGAGTTTGAGTTGAGGACACAGGGAAGGTCTTCTTCTGAAAATGCCTCTATGAAGGTCATGTTTGTACAGGTGCAGCACAGCTGAACAGCACGCCGCCACTCCAGAGTCCGCTTAATCTTCCTGAAGGTCTTTTACAGTCAGACAGGGGGGTTTGATTTTTCTTTCCTATGAGTTCTGCTCTCTAAAAGTTGTCTTTTTCTCCCACTGTTTCTGATAAGTATCAAATCCTAATTGATTGGCAAAAAGTTACCTCGAAAGTTAACTGTGAGCCCTTTTCTGCTTTGTGGATGTTATTTAAATGTCCCCGTCATCAGCTAAGAAAAGTCAGTGGCCTCTGTCAGTAGGTTTGATGCAGCATAATATTTCTAAAGTTTGGAAATCAGTATCAACTTTCCTTTACAGTGAGCAATTGCTAAAAAAAATTCAAACCAAAGTTATATGTGGCTAAACTCTCACAGTAAATAAAACAATGATTCAACTCAGCAGTGGTATAACTGGAAAGGGATTACTTGAATTGCAGTACATAGAAAAAAATACATTATACCACCTAAACAGATCAACCTTAAGTAGCGTTTCGTCACTTCTCCACGCAGAGTTTTGAGGGTTTTCGAAAC
This sequence comes from Malacoctenus gilli, assembly GCA_032164315.1. NCBI lineage: Eukaryota > Metazoa > Chordata > Actinopteri > Blenniiformes > Labrisomidae > Malacoctenus > Malacoctenus gilli. The sequence goes on from JASSRZ010000001.1 coordinate 18,668,970, forward strand.
CGAGCATGTAATTAATGCTGCAGACAGAGTGTTTACTGGTGTAGTTTGCTGGCTCTCATTGTTTACACAGGACTTAAACCTGCTGGCTTCTTATGCTTCACTGGCTCCTGTGATTGACCAGTTTTCAGAATTTGTGCCACTGCAGTTTCTCATCCGGAGGGAGGGAGAAGGGGAAGAAAGCACCGAACCGGGAGTGAGGAAGGAAAGATGCCCTCCAAAACACCCTGTTGCAGACAGAAAAGGTTTGCCAACACAAAACTCTTCTTGGTTCAATCATGAATAATTCAACTGCAGTTTTGAATTTTGTGGAACCCGTTAAAGTGAACATGTACTTTAAAAAAAATAATCAATAAAACCAACCACCTCCAAATTTGGTATGAGGAGAGGGAGAATATTTTAAGCCTTCCATTATTTAACTGAGCTTCAAAGGTACTGTGGGTCATTCTTTCTGGGGGATCCCATTTGTTCGCCACAACAATAATAAACTTTGGTTCTGACGTACACTAATTTCGCTGTTAAAGAGTTAACAGAAAAAGATGTTTTCTGTAATTGCAGAATCAGAGGAGTCAAAAGGACCCACGTTTAAAACGGGCCTTGCTGTCCTGTTGTGTATTCCGAATGCAACAGTATTAAAAAAAAACCAAACACAACACTAGAATGTTTACGTGTGAGGAGGTCAGCAGATGATTTTAATAACGTGCTTCACTGGAAGATTGGATGGACCTGAGAGGCAAAGAACTGCCCCGCTCCTGGATTAGCTCATTTGAGCATGATTGACAACATGGCAGCACACAACATCCTCTGCTCATCCACTCACATCAGTCACATCATTATGTGCTGAAACAGTGCGGAGTGGGTGGTGAGTGTTGTCAGTCATCTCCAGCAGGAAGAAAAAAATGCAGAAAGACATGTTCAGACAGGCAACAATTGTTGCCACCCAGGCGCCACTGCTTCCATGGTGTAGTCAAGTGGAGTTTCGAGAATTCAGGGGCAAGGACTGTGAGTGGCTGTTTTCTCCCCTCTTTTCATCTTTTGACTGCCCTCTCTTGTGTGAATGACTGTCTGACAACAAACATTGCCGCAGATGCAGACAGGAAAGAGTCTACAGATTGTGCCAAATGTCAGCTTGCTGCAGAGCTGCCAGAAGCTGCTGGAGGGGGAAAAAAAACCCCGAAAGAACCAACAATGACTGAATACCTGTTTAGGATCACACAACGTATATAACTGCTGTTCGCACCTATGGCTCCAATTATGCTGACGTTAAAAGTCAGTGGAACAGCTGAAAAAGGGAACGCTAACAGTCACATGTGCAGACTTAAAAGCGTTGCAGATAAATTCTTTGAGAAAAAAATTTCATTCACAACATTGACGTCAATGCTGGCAGAAAAAGCAAAGAGCCAATGACATTCTTCTGCCATTCAGTCTATCGTAATTCATTTAATTGGAACACTTTTTCAATGAAAGGTAAGTTTTTCCACTTCTAAATACGATAACACAAGACCCAACAAAAATAGCGACGGGAGATAGAACTTTTTACAGCCTGATCAAAGCACCTCTATTAAAAACTAAGAAATTTGTGGTTACTTATTAGAAGCGCTACGGAATGGATGAGCAGGATGTGAAAGGGTAAAAGAGCTCATCAGCAACATGGGCTGATTTGCAATTTATCTTTCATTATTAACCCCTTCGGGAGGAAAATACACACAACTTTTCACTAAACTTATTTAGATATGCAATGACACACATGCCCCCAAGCATGCTGCGGGTTTAATTAACTTATCAAGAGTATTTAATGGATGTGTTAATTAATACTTCCCATTTTACATTCGTAACCACATGTCATCGTACCTGAATTAGTATTGAAATTGATACAGTTAAATCCCGTTCATAGATTTAATGAGGCAAGCGATGTGAATGTACCACATAGAACAATTTTAAGCGTTTAAAGAAAATTTTGAACAGTCACAGAGACTTTGATGCAGCTGCTTGATCGAAAATGCAAAAATGTAATCATTGAATCACACGGCAGTCGCTGCAATTACGTCTCAAGGTATGAAACTCCTGGACTTCAGACCGAGGCAAGCAAAGGTCATTCTTTCAAGTATTGCAACAGAGAAATGCCATATGAAAGAGAAAACAGTTCAGGGGTTAAATGAGAATGACCGCAAAAGATTCATGATGACTGAAAGACAAAAACTGAGTCTCATAATCACTTGAAATATTCAAGGAAAGCAGAAGAATGTAGCTGAACAGCCAAGACTGGAAAAAATATTAGGTGGACTGAAGCCTCTTGATTTTTGGTTCAACATCCAAAAAGTAGTCTAAGTCTCATTTCATGGCCAAAATGTGGTGTGAGACATCATGCAACGGAGCCCCGGTCATTTCAAACTGGTTTGTTGAACTCAAATGAGTTGTATTAAACAGCCACCACAGCCGCATGAGATTTCCATCGCAGATAGGTAGGGTCCTATGAATCCATGTTTGGCTTTCAAATGCACACTCAAAGAAACAAAAGACCACCCAAAAGTTTCTCTACATGCGTCTTGTCTCACTTCTTCTTGCATCATATCGGGCAAACTTACCAGTTTCTGAATAATGAAAATGACACATGGGCCCTTTGCAGTTTTTCAAGTGATTTGGACAATTCACTAAGTGTAGAACGAACCAACGAGAGAGTGAGTCATGAACAATTACTTTTTTGTTGCTCTTGTATCCTTGAGATGTGCTGCTGCTTTTTGGTGGTTGTAATTATAATTGAAAAGTGTATGAATGAAGGAGAATGGAGGAGGTAGTGGAGGTAAATGGTAAACCAATTGTGTGTTTGAGTTAAATTACAAACTGGTGGATGGCTATTGAGTGTTTCTCACATTAACAAAGAGAATGGGAAGGAAGCAAACACACAAATTAAGCAATCAGCCCAACTAAAACAGCTTCCACACCCCTAAGGGTTACCACAGCTCTGACACAAAGCTAATTTATAAACCACAGTACACCACCTCAGCTATGGCGCGACACTCCACACATCTGCGCCTTCTCCTGGCTCTTTTTTGGGTTTTACTCAACTCTCCAGTCCTGTCTGACTGATTGGGCACAGCTGTCCTCAGTCACCCCTCTCCTGCAGGAGGAGGAAAGAAGGGCTGCTTGCCGGCAGATACACAACACAGAGACGTTTCTGTCCGCTGCTGCGGTGCGATCTTTGACTTTTGGACTGAATCGCTGCTGCCGTGTCTTGTACTAATCAAATCTGTGTTGACATTGCAAAGAAAAAGTACTGAATTATTTTCCTAATTTTTACTCACAAATCTGTTTTGTTTCCAACTTCAGTTAAAATACAGATACACGTGTGAAATGGGACACCCTGGAGAGCTGAAATGCTTTTCATGAGGGGCCTGAGCGCAGGCAGTAAACAGGACGCAAACAACAATAACTTTACAGTTATTCAATGTTCACTTTTTCCAACACCTACACACACACACACACACACACACACACACACACGCACGCACTTAAAGATTTAACTGACTTTCAGACCAGATTTGATTCTGTTCTGTTGCCTTTTTGGGCCAACAGAAACTCAGCTTCACACACAACATCTAAAATCCCACCTCTGGTCATGTGTCGTCATCAGTGCGAGTTCACTGTAAAATATGTTTGCTCCCAATAAAAAAGATTACGTCAATGAAGGGGTGGAATGTCACTTCACTTTTGAAGTCAACAGAGCAACAACAAAAAAATCCACAGCAATTTCTCAATCATAGACTGAAGTGCTATAGCGACTGCTTCAACAGTCCGAGAAGAGTGTGCAAAAATGTGTCATGCAAAAGCATGATGGTGTGATGTTCGCACATTTACGGACCAACTTGTCAGCAGGAAGAACAACGAAGGGTCATGGGAAAAAAGACCAAGAGCTAATCCAGAAATACAACATCTGGTTTTGTGGGACACCACAAATCCACCACAAACAACATTCAGCGGCAACACTTACTGCGTGTATGCCAAGGAGGAGAGGACCCAGGTGGACACGATGAAGGCGGGGAGTCGCAATCAGTAGAGCGGGAGGGATGGGGGGAAGGGCGGAGACCTGAAACAAGAGGGTGAGGTCAGAAATCTAAACGACGATGGAGGCACAAAGAAAACTGGATGAGCAACAGACAAAACAACTAATCCTGATGATCTGTATATTAAAGCTTACATTGCTCATGTATGTTGGCTGAACTGGATGGTTGACATGTACAAAACGTAAGTATATGATTCGAAAAGTATTTATAACGACATTCTAAATTAGCATTAGCATTTTGAGTTGCTATCCATTTCTATCTATTGATGTATTCTGATTTAGGAGTTATTTGTGTATAATTGCGCGTCTGTATAAGAAGTATCATTCCCTTTAAATTTCCCTTAATTTTGATGGACAGAGGATTGTCATGATGCACAAGCTTCAACCATGACATCCTAACAAGTGGACAAACTGCGGTCTGATTGCACCTTTTAGGCTGGTTACCCTTTTCAGCACGTTTCATAGTTCCCGATGTTTGAAAAGGTAGTGAAATGTCTAGCACATCCTCTATTGTGAAGTCAACCTTTGCAAAGTTGCTCCTGACTGGAAGCCAATTATGACCTCCACTCTATCAGACATTGGTTGAACTTTGCCTCTGACTGTTGTTGCAGTTTGTGAATGCGCGTGGAACATGCCACAGCGAGAAATATGTGCCTGAATGTCTTGGTAAGAAATACCAGTGAGGCCATGGACTCCCGAATGAAAGGCGATCATTTTATTCTCCCAAGGTTTTTCCCATCAGATGACAAAATGTCTGCCTTTGAAAAAAAAAAAAAAAAAAAAGGCTTCTAATCATCGCTTATAACCGCGAGCATATGTTGGTTGTCTGTCGCCAAACTTGTGGAGCTTATGCACCTGGGGCTGCGTAATTTTTTATTTCATTTTTTTAAATCTTAAAGCGCTTTTAGATAAAAAAAATCTTTTCACTCTCTAACAGGATGACGATCGTGTCAGGTTCACACGCTGGCCCCTAGGACCAAAATGCCCGAGGCAGATTTTGTAAAATAATGATCCTCTCTTATATATCCTTGATTGAAATCTTTAATAAACTTATTGCTCTCGCCTGAATGAACAGAATGTCCTCCCAAGTCTAAATGTCACCCATGTGAGATATAGTAATTAATAGAGACATTAGTCAAAGTGTTTTAAAATGAGAAAGGAGTCACTTCAAGAGCATTTTCAAATGTCCTTCTTTTGCAGCCCCATTTGATGGATTTATGCATCTCAGGATCAACTCACGGGAGCACCCCCCCCCCCCCTGCATGGGAATGCATTTGGCAGACAAAGAAGAGAAGTGGAAAGAAGGACCTGTGTTGTAAATGAGGGTAAAAAAAAAAATAGATACTGTCAACGAGAATCCCCCAAAAATCGATGCTTCAATTGTTTTGGTTGCACCTTAATCTGTGTATTAGAATCTGTAATGTATATTTACAACATCCCAAGTGTTAATTTTAGTGTTTGCCGCAACATATCAACTTATAATTCAAGGTGGAAAAACCATGTCAAAAATTCTCCCAAACGATACAATATAACATAGTATCTTTCTCTTGTTATATCACTTCCTCTAAGACAACATATATGAGGAGTTTTTATAAATTCATAGCAAGAGTTTGTGGCCGCTGTAATTATGACACGAGCGGGTCAAAAGATGGTCTATAAAGAGCTATGGGCAATTGTAGGAAACAGTATGTACTGTGCATTTCACAACTTTTCGAAGTTAGAGTATGACACTGTTGAATCTATTTAATTCACAAGATGCAGGGTCAAGCTGAGCTGACAGTGGTCAGTTAACGCCTGGCTTCATACTGAAGAAGCAGAAGTTTTGAGTTTTGCGTAGATAACTTGATGAAAAAAGCAAAAGTTTTCCCAAAACATGTTTGCAAGTCATAATTATAAAACATCTCATAAACCAGTGTCCCATTGCATCATGTTACTGCAAACGAAGCCTGCTTTTTCTGATATCTCTACACATTGCATGCTTTTGGTTCTACAATGATGAATTCTTCACTGACAAAGCAAAACAAGCCTCTGACACTGTAAAGTACAGCAAAGATGTTACAGTAGAAAATGTATCTAAATGTTTATCTTTGCCTTAAGAGAACTCAAGTTGTTTCACACTTTTGAATACAGTTTTGAATACAGTCACGACAGAGGGTCACCTCATTTTTCTATTCTTTCTTCTATTCTATATAAGTTCTGTATCTTGTTGTTATAGAAGTGAATTTGCTTGGAAGCAGAAGAAACCATTGGTAATAATCCATCTTTACGTTTCGACAGAAGATGTAGCTACAAAGCTGGTGCAATGTCTCGACACTCAGACGCCAAGTGACAAATACATGTTTCTCTTCACAAGACCCAGAATTTCTCATTTCCTCTGGCCGATCAGTCAAGGGTTACACGGGCTGTGTTCCCTCACACATACTTTGCACTTGACAGACACTTGATATCTGTGCCTCATTCAGCTGAAGATAACGCTCTTGCGACTCTGTGTGCAAAGAAAAATGGAGAAAAAGTAAGAAATATTTGGAGTGAAGACAGAGGAGCATCTGTAACCGAACTTCATTTGAGTGTGTTTCAACGTGTCAGGCGTTCTGCATGGTTTCGTGGCACCCTGTTAATGGTGCCTGCCAGGAATTGAGATTCAGCAGCTAAAGCTAATGACAGTGACCTGTAACACATCTGGCACAGGGTGTTGTTTGTTCCATGGTGCTTTGTTTCCAACTTGTTTGAAAAGGGAGACATCGTACCTTACTTTAACTACTCTGAGAGAAGCTGATCCTTGCTGTACGCGAGGATTTATTCATGGTAGCTGCTGATTTTTTTTCCTACTTGCTTAATGCTTAAGGTAAACAAAGGGAGGGGACAGCACAGACAGCTGATGCAGACAGGGGAAAACAGATGCTCCGAGTTTTAATGACTGAACCTGACAAAGACGGATTGATATTATTTAGTTTGGTCTGCGGTCTCAGACCTGATTGAGTAATGAACATGTACAGTACAGCTGCAACTACACAAAAACAGTCAGCACTGCTGTTTTTCTTGATGAGGTAGAAAAACAACAGTGCGAAAGGTAGGGGGATATTAAAATAAGTTAGTTGTGGGCTGAAGGCACCCACCCATCCACTCCTTTAAACACACCGTATCCAACTCAGGGCCTCTTAGGAGCTTTTCAAAGTCTTAGCAAAAGAAATGAAAAACAGTCAATTGCACACATCCAGAACAAAGAGGCAATAAGTTGTCTAAGATATCATTGAATTAGCAATATGTATTTGCCCCCCCCCCCCCCCAGCATGACGATGGCCTTAATCGCTATGAACAAATTCATATCCGTGTGACAACTTCATCACTTACTTAAGAATTTGTCAGTCAGTTTTCGACGACATCTCTTGAGATGTTTGGGGTCACTTGGCTCCTGTTTCGACCCCCAGGGGGTATTGAACACTACACACTGGACCTTTGAAGCTAATTTTTTTCAAACGATATTAAACTTAAAACAAAAAAATATGGCTCTTCAGGAAACATCGCGAAATTGAACTCCAACACATTGTCATGTCGATTCATGCCAAATGATGTGTCACAATTTCTGTAGAAGAGACAGCAAATATCCAGGTACAATAAACGGAGAACTAGCCAAGACTGCTTATTTCATTCCTTTATATAAAGCTTGAATAATTTTAAATCGAGGGCGACCATGGATGATTTCCGTATTCTAAATATTATGATGTGCTGTTAAGTGAACCCTGTTGTGACCTGTGATGAAATTGCTGTTTTCAAGAAACAGTTTTTTTTTTTTTTTTAAGTGTTGTATTTATCTTTAGGTACATTCCCAACACCTACAAAAAATAGGAGCTGTCACATGGCAGGTGAACAGAAACAACCTATATGCTAATTTTCTAATTTAATCTGCATGTTTACCTGTGAAAAACATCACAAAATAATATCATTAGGTATAAAAAAAAAAAAAAAAAAAAAGAGTAAAGTTAGTAAAATCCAGCTTGGTGTTCAAGACTGTGTTCTCTCTATTGTTCACTTCTGCTTGTTTTCTGTATGGTGGCCTGCTCTGGCTGCAGGCGGTACCACCGCTGAGCTGGCCCTCATGTGCAGGATGTGCTGTTGGCTCTGTCCTTGATTTGCCAGATATTTATCTCGAGTTATTTTGCATTTGTAAAATGGTTGCGGTGTTATTTTCCTTTTATGACGGCCAACTTTATATTTCATCCATGACAGAATTTTTTTTCTTATGCAGGAGCCCAAATGCTTGGAAACTGGAAACCTGAAACCTGGCAACACCAACTAAGAGGGGTGGGGGGGTGGGGGGGTGTACGATTGGTGTGTTCGTATGTGCACGTATGAGTAACAGAGAGAGAGAAGGACAGAAAGTGTATGAATGTGTGTGCATTTGTGGAGCTGGCTAGCTGGGGGGCATGAAGCTGAGAGTAGGGCATTATTAAGAACCATCTGCTTTTCTGCAGAGTCAGAAGGCCGTCTGGACACAGTCTCCTAACAGGCCTTGTTTTTCTTGGCGCCTCAGGGCAATGTAACAAATTTGACTGGCCAGACTAAGAAGTAGGTGGTGCCTGAAACAACAATCTTTTTCATTAATGACAACCTGTGGGTGTGTCTGTTCAAAGAAAACTTTAAATGTGAATCCTGAAGACTGTTAAAAAATATAGAAAGAAAAACAGCTCAAACTGGGGTTATTTTGTCAACGTTACCAAATTGCACTTTGTAGTGCTTTGGTGCATTTCTAAATATGCGTCTCAACTTTTCAAAGTCAGACGGTAAAACCATTTTTCTTCACTTGCCTCGTAAATCCTTTAACTGACTGAGACAAGGTGAGCGTAAAGGATTTTGATTATTAGCCTCATTCAGTATTATATTATTATAATATCTAGAAATAAGTGAACTTAGAGGCAAATTTTACCATTTGTTTGTGGAGAAAGGGGCAAAAGATCTGACAAATCCATGTCAAGGGGAACAATTTTGCACCCACCTTCTTTGGTGATACAGCTAACGCAGATGACAAACTGCTTGTTGCCTAAGTTTCAAGCAATTAGCCTTAAAACACGAGCTGACACTGCATAGCAAGAAATTCCCAAGTGACAATTGTAGCTCTCCAACCAGACAATGTAAGGGCGATAAAATCTGTTAGTACACCTGTGGCAATGGTTACTTGTCGCTGTCCATGCTGGTAAAATGAGACTAAAGAGGCTGCCTCAATTGGACTTCTGTTTGTGCCACATCACAATGTGTAACAGCGCAAAATGACTATGCTGCTCAGAGGAACTGTTTTCACACTGTTTGGCAGAGCCTGGCACTGTTCACCGTTGTCTATGGAAATCTAAGTCAACATGCATGTATCTTACTTGTGGTTTATTATAGAATCTATATTATGATGTCTCTTTAGGCACTCTGGTTTATTTCAAAATTGGAAGCCCCTGGACATAGTTCTGAATACACTTATAAGATCAAAAACCGGTGCATTAGATTTAGTTAATTGAGCTTGATTTTCTTCATGCGTCACATTTGAGTGTGGTGATTAGCTCTCTCGCCTCACAGCACGACGTATGTCCACCCTGCTGTTTGCTGCTTTCTTCTGAGTTCTCAGGCCTCCTCTCACAGTCCAAAACCATTAAAATGCGGTCATTTGGTGGCTGAATATATGTCAATGTATTTTGTAGGTGACGGACTGGCGATCTGTCCAGGGGGTGCCCTGCCTCCATCCAATGTGAGCGCAACTCAAGCACCCCATGAGCCTTGGTTTGAAAAAGTGGTATAAACATTGGTTGGTTTCTGTGTCATAATATTGCCTCAGTAAGGATAATGTAGTGCTACATGCAGTTTTTACCAAAAAACTGTTGAATACAGCTGACATCGAGTCCAAGTTCAGTTTGTGCAGACAAATGGAAGGACTGTACAATCTACTGCCACATGCAACAAATCGACATTGTTCAATATGTGAGAAAATGATGTCAAGTTGAAGTCTGAGTCGTGCACAAGCACCTGCACCATCCACATATTCAAAATCTTTCCAAACTACCTTTAAAAAGCTCAAAGTTGGCACTGAAATTACTGCACCTGATTAGGCTGAGATAATAGCCACCCGAGCTTTGTTTGCATCACAGCACAATTTCCTCTCTGCGCTGTTCAATGACCCTGTTTTTTCCCCTCTTCCCTCCTCTGTTGGCATAAACAGACAGTAATGGCGTCTGCATTTTCCTTCCCCCTCACTGGTCCTTCACATGGCTCAGCAGCTTAGCTTGACAGCTCCGCTGCGTGTGGCTTCAATTGGTGGAGTTGAAAGCCTTTTGCAGCATTGGGGTTTGGTCTGATAGAATCCTCCATTTACCTTTTGCCCTCAGGCAATAAGAGAAGAGGAATAAGGTTAAAGCCATGCTGGTGGATAAGAGACTAAATGAAACATGATCCAAAAGAAAAACATAAAAAAACACAAGCAGGAGGAGTGAGAGGAAACATACAAAGAGGCTGGGAAGTGTTTCATCTTTGTCACACCATAAGTTTCGCTTTCAAGGGATAATTTTGTCAAAGCTTTTCATCAATCACTTCGTTTGTGAAAAGTACATCCACTGGCAGAGATTGAAAGTACAATTGAGCACAGTAAATTCCTGGAAGAAGTGCATGTCATTTCCTTATAAAGAGCAGCCTACATAGCTTTGTCAATGGTTTTCTCAAAGGGGAGGCAATCATGCAATTTGTGCAATTAATAAAGTAATCTCAGAGAAAGAAGAATTTGACTTTCCAAAGATGAAGAGAAAAATGTAATTCACTGGTGTCATTTTAGCTCCTTTGTCCCTTATTCCCCTGGCATCCACTGATACACTGGCCACACTCTCAGGCTACCAGTGTAGCTTCTGATATGAAACCCAGCCCAGGGGGAGTCGCACCGTCTAGACAAAGAGCTGGGAGGTGAGCTGAGTCCTCTGGGAGCCTCTGAGCTGGCGGATGTTGAGTACTAATATATAGGTGTGAAATGTAGTTGTGATGGCGAGTGTTTGATGAATGACAGCTGGTTGTCAAGAATTACGGTGAAATTGCTGACAGGCAGCAGGGGTCACAGTAGCATTGTTAGTAATGATGGAGCGATCTTGCAGAGGGCAGAAACAGCCTTGAAAGAGGAGCCCCTCACTCTTGTCAAGGCCTTGCTTGAGGTGGTGGGCAGGCATCCATACAGAGATGTCAATGTGGCATCTGCAAATGAATGCTTCACACTGTGTACTGCCAGAGGGAAGGAAAAGGTTAGGTTGAGTGTCATCAGCAAAACAACGGTAAGTAATATTATTGGATGACAGAAAAAGGACATTTCCAGTGTTGAAAAGAAGGCATTTGCAACTGTGTCCAGAGGCACTTCGCAGGAGAGGATATTTCGAAGACTGATTTGATGAACAGGAAGATGAATCTTTAGACGAACAAACGTGATGCGAGTGCTGTCTGAATGTGTCTTGGGCTGACTATAATGGACTGTAATAAGATGATGAGGAATGAGGACGGAGGGACAGTTTTCTCAATGACAAAGACCGCAGTGACAGCTGGAAATGCGTGAACTTCGAACATGGGTCCGCTTGAATATGTATCAGCATCACATCTTTCATCAGGCTTAATCCACACAGAAATCCAATCCAAAGAATTTAAAATAGGATCGAAACTGACTTTGACTTTGTCCGGGTCAAATGATGCTCTAAAAGAACATAAAAACAGGAAAAGATTTGTAGGTTCTAATATATGTGGTTTAATGTTTAATGAGGTTGGATGAGGTAATATAACCTATTGGTTAAAAGGCATATTACATGAAAGGAGGAAGCAAATGAATGACTTCAAAAACAGTGCTGATGAGCAACTTTAATGCTCCCAGTTTTTGGGCCGTTTCAACTCGGATCTTTAGTCAGCTGGTTGGTATAAAGGTTTTCACTTATAATTCGTCAGCATCCTGACAAGAAACTTGCAATTCTACAAGATAACAAGGGTCACACCACAGTTTGTTAATATAAACTGTTTGAAACTGTCTTGGGTTTGTTTGGTTTTTTTTTACACATTTTGTTTCAGGCTGAAGAATAGTTGTAGGACTTTCCTCCTTCCTGTGCCAAAGAGTGTATCTCAAATCACATGTGTGTGAAAGTCAACTTCTTCAGCACCATTACACAATTAACCTATTTCTAATGTTAATGAAAAAACTAGTCTCCTATTTAGTTTTCTTAGATGTCATCCTCAGGCTTACTGCTCCAAAGGTAAATCAAGAGAACAGGACAAACATTCGTTCTTCACTTTACAAATTCATAGCTTAGCTCGATTGAGATCATACTTGAAATTGCAACAAACGCAGTAGGCCGTTAGAACAAGCCCACTGAGCATCAAGCTGAAAACTCCACACATTTCCTTTGTTTCACAGCCTCAGTTAGAGTTGCTATTCAAGTTCAGAATTCAAATGTGTGTAGGCAAACAAATCCACAGGAAACAATGCTTACAGGCAATACTCTGCTCGAATGATGTATCCAAGAAAAGCTGGTGACTAACCAGTGCTGGTAATTCACACAACAGCTTTTCACAGGACAAGAATAGGAGAGTTTTCATGCTCGGGTACTTGTGATCTTTGTAATCATTTGTCAATAAGGAACATTCATTTTAGGCGATGTACTGTAGAATAAACAGTGGGTTACCTAGCAACGGCCCCACTTCTTGAAAACACCCACAAACCATGAAGATTTTTAATTAGACTTGACTTGCCTCCTCCAAACTTAAATTTCTTAATTAGTGAAACATCTACAGCCACCAAATGACTCAGGGCTTCTCCCCATGAATATCTCATCACTACTACACCCACAGTCACATGCAATGTAGGCCTAAGCATAGCATGGACTAAAAAAACAGTGTGAACTGGAGTAACTGTAAGCATGTTTTATCTACACTGCTGGCACTGTTTAATTTAGTGGACACTCTCCTTAAATATAGGTTAGCATGTTGCTCCAACTTTAAGCCAAGTAGCAAGAACTGCACATAATTACTTGTAACTAATGTGGCCATTGCTCCTGTGAAAGTTTTAGATGGAGGAAGACCCCAATCAAAATTTATTCATGCATTCTCACATTGACTTTTCTGACAATTGATGATATGTATGGTAGGACAGATGTGGGGGCCAGTTTTCTCGCAAACCCCCGCGAAGGTGGAGCTTTCTGTGTAAATAAATCTCAAATAGGGAAAACGCACCGAGGAACAAAAAAGTGATGAGAAATCCTTTGTTGCACACATCAGTTGGAGGGATCCTCTGTTTCTGACACTGGTCACCTCCTGCGTTTGGTCCATTTAGAGGCCTTTGGTTCATGCTGCCTGTAGGCTTCAATCTAACTTCAGACAGACTGCATCAGAGGCCATTTGGAGGCAAACCAAGACCTGCTTTTCAAACAATCCCTTCCTGCTTGTTTGGTGCACACCGGGGTTCAAATGGCAGTGTTCGCACTTCCACAGATGGACGACACTAATGCAGCAAAAGCAACGGGGTCTGTTGTAATCTGACCTGGCAAGTGTGCACACACCCGAGGAGTCACTGAAGGACCAAAGATAGTGGCAATTTTGCTCTTTTCACCCCCCACACAATTTTGTACCAACTCATTCAACAGTTGTTGAAATGATTCACTCTGATAACCCCCCCCCCAAAAGTGCCAGATTATCATTGCCAAATTTCCAACTACATATCATTGCTAAAACACTTATCATATATAATGAAGCATTCAAAAAAGCCTAGATTAAACAAAATCATGTCCTTTTTTCAAAAAGCAAAACAATCTTGTATATCTAAAAATGAATAAAAATATCATTATAATCATTCTAATGACAATAGGCTTAATACTATTAAATTTGAACCAATTTTAGCAGGATAAAAATTGTTTAATTGACTATTGATGAAACTGATGCAACGAAAAAAGTTCTCAGCCCAGAGTTGAAGGCACCTTTGGATATTATTGACTCAATATGACTTGGCAATTCGTTACATGCAATTGCATCAGTGTATTTCAAAGATTTCTGAAAGACTTTACTTGGGGAATATTGAGTCGGTAAACCCGATGGGCTGTTGTAGGAGGAGTTACAAAAACTGGCAACCAGTTCACCTGCTTGAACCTATATGCGTCCCTGGGAGAACGAGCATAATGAAGGGAACAACTCAGTTGTGAATAGTTTGCTGAGAATCATTATAAGTCTTGGTGAGGCTGGATTACCAACAGGTGTCAAAGTAGCATTATATGAGAGGTGACATCTGAAGTTTCTTGGTTTCCAGATTTGGTTTCTGTCCTGTTAATTTTGAAGCTTCATTTTGGCATCAGATTTCTCCATGAAAATATCAGGTAATTGGCCTTCACTGAATGCTTGGTCAAGTTCACCGCCTGACTACATGAGTAGTTCTGTGCAGCCTTTTCATTAGAAAATTAGTGCCAATGTTTGTCCGCACCTTGTTGGACATGATTTTATTGGGCTTGAAAATGACTGGTACTTTACCACACTGCTGACACCAGGGGAAGAAATCCCTCACTGATGGGAGATTTCAGTCAAAACACTCCTTTAAAACAATCACAGAACACTCGCCTCCTGAATAGTGATGCAATTGCTGTAGGCAACATCAAAGAAGAGTCTCAGACATCTTGGGTCAAAAAATCCAATTAGGACCTGGCATAGATATTTTTAAAAAAATAACAAACAGTGTTCAACAATCCCAATTACTCTGTATTTTATGGGGTCTTTCTGCCACAGCATTCCTGGTTCTGTTCATAAATATTCTAGTTTTTTATCCAGGTCAGGAAGAGAATAGCCACATGCCGCCTTCTTCATGTAGAGCTTTGTCTAACTGGGAGATGTAAAGCCCCTCTGTGTGTCACGGCACTGTACACCAGTGCTGCTTCGTGTTGACCATGCCTAGAACACAGAGGAAAGTGCCTGCGGGTGCTCTGTAAAAGGTGCCTAAACCACCTAAATTGGTTCCTTTCACTGTGAAGTCGGTGCAGCACACTGGCACAAGGGGCTTCCCACATCATTGAACCTTACAGACTGAGAGAGCCGCATTGGAGAAATCAGCTGACCCTAAAACTTGGTTTAGTAGGCTTTTCTTTTGATACAACTGTATGTAGAAGCAGGAATGCAACAATTGTAGAGTGCAGAGAGAGAGATTGTGGAAGAAATTAAGACACCATATGGGCTGTGAAACATCTGTTGCCCCGGGGGGTTGAGCGGAGACCAGTGGAGCTCTATTGCTCCATTGGATAATACATTATTATGATTGAATAAATAAATAAACCATTAAGTTACTTAAAATCATCTCGAGCTCTGACAGGGTTCAGAGATTTCATTGTTTATCAATCTCATTATGATGTTGCAAGCAGGAGACGCTATTTTAATCAGGGAGATATTGCAAAGCTACTGTAAATGATAAAAAAAAAAAAAAAATCCTCTGGCATGTTGCTTATTGTACACAGTTCTGAGTAATTAATAATAAAAAAAAAAAACACACACACACACAACCAGTTTTGACTGTGCCAGTGAAGACGAGTGGATGTTGTTTTTCCTTACTGTTCAGAGCCAATTCACAAAGTGACAAAAATAACGGATGAAGGAAAAATTACCCCCTGGGCTTATTGTACACATTCAAGACTTTCAAGGCTTTTAAAGACAATACAATAAACATGGCTTGTCTGCAGGCAAAACAGCCGCACTGCACATTATCTCACTCATTTCAGTTATTACAGGAAGACAGCATGCTGAAAGTCTTTTTCTAATGGCTGATACTCGGCATTCCTTCGGTTATATGCAAAGCATGTTTGTGTCTATTCACTCCTTCTCGAAATTGCATTCTTACAGATGTAATTGCTTCCCAAACCACATTTAGGTGCAACCTGATTGCTGCCCTGGATTACGGTAAATTTTTTTCCGAATAAACTGTAAACACCACATGAACCGGCCTGAGGTTAATACCGGATATAAAAGGTGCACAGGCTTCCCAGAGTCTCGTCTGTCGTTTAGGGCGATAAGAGTGCTCAAAATGGTTTTCTGTGTTTTCCAGACCTCAGTCATTCACCAGCCTTAGTTAAGTGTTTAAAGTGCCTGAATTTAACCTCATTAGAAACCATCTTCTACTCACAATTAAAAACTTACTTTTCCACATGGTCCAGCACAAAGTAATTAGTTTATCAAAGGCTTGAAAATGAAGAAAACAAAAGCTTAAAACTTGGAGCATCATTTGATAAATACAACAATCAGGAGTACCTTTTGGTCAGAATCAGGAGGACAATTCACTTAGAGCAATGTGCAGTGTGTGGTTTCGAATTCACTTGAGAGCGCCACTCAGGGTGTTGCTCTGTATCGCTGCCATGAGCTCCCAAATGGAGCCTGGGGGGAAAAACACCCGGAAATTGTTAGAAGTCCAAGGACTGTGCGAAAATAGCAAATCATCAATCTATTTGTCCGCTTTCCTGTCTCACAATTAAATATACAGTCTGCCAGTCCTCACAGAGTTTCATCCTCGGTGGCCAATATTTGCTTATTGGATCGGCTGTGCGTAGGTGCCAGCTCTTCAGTTGGAGACACACTGAAAGTACAATTGGGCAGATTTAGTCCAGATTTGTCCTAAAAAAAAATTCTGTCTCAGATGTGGCCTCAAGAGTGGTTTGAGACTTTAAAATTACCTGAATGCATTCAACAAAAGAAATGTGTGTGGACTTTACAGCGAGTATACACTTTAAAACATTTATTTGGTGTTTAATGGATATGAAATATGCATCCGTGGTGGCTTGATTCTTTATTATATCATGCTTGTGTCCATACAAATTTTTCGTCTTTAACTCTCGCAGTAACAAGATAGCAGAAAATTGCCACAACCCACACAAGACCTTTAATTTGAATACTTTTGTTTGTATGTATGTATGCTGTGGCTAGGACTATTACTCTCCATCCATCACAAGCAGAGCAGAAGCAAATTACTGAGTGTGCAAGTGATTCAGTGTGTAAATTCTTCAGAGTAGATTTTTGTAAATCAGGCTGTGAATAATAAAAATGATTTTCCGAAATTTATCTAATTTCCTGTTGTTGCAATTGCGTATTTTTTTCCAAGATAAATATTAACCTATTTAGGACAAAGCTCAAGAAAGGTTCAAGGCCTTTGAGTGAATATCACAACAAACACATGTTGTTCACCGGCTCTGCTACCAAGATGCAATGTGTCTTGATGCGGAAGGGTTCCGGTTTGAGCAAAAGCAGCTGTATTGCGAGTAAGCCTAAAACAACCTTCAGAAATCATTCATTGAGACGACTGCAAATACCACAGAACAGATACATCAAAATGTCCTCGAAAACCATGTTCCTAACAGTCAAGAACTACATTAAAATAAATTAGAGAGGCACTCATTTTGTGTTGGTGTGATCAGACGAACAGACTGCCATTAGCATTATCACTTTGTAATCTTAGGTTCCCACAGGAATCATCATTGGATGAAGTATCAAAATAGCATCCGTTGTTCCCGCCCCCAATGACTTTCACATTCATCAATGGAGGAAATGAAATTAGAGTCTTGACAACTTGATACAAAGGATTTGGTCGTTGAACAAACAACACGACTGGACTTTAATGAGCCCTCATTATTTATGAAGCATTAAAACAGTGTAAGACATGCAAAAAAACAATACCCATCCATTGTTAAAGACTTGTGGTAAAAAAGATGCAGCTGATAAAATTGTCCTATGGAATAAATTTAATAACAAAACACAAATATTGGTTGGGTATGGTTACGTTGGTTGTTTTTTTGTGAAGTTTCAACAGATTGCATGTGTTTTTTTGTTTTTTCCCTCCAACATCCAAGAGCGTTTGCTTGATCTTGTTGGAGGCATCACATGCATATGTATGGTTGCAAGTTGTTTGGCTTCCCCAATATGTTTATTTTAAAATCTTTTTTTAGCGTTACTCATAATTTTGTGTTATTCCAAAGTAGATTGTCTTGATGTTGGAAATTATAATGAGATTTATGTTTCTAGGACACCATCGGAAATGAGGCTTTAGTCTCTGTAGGATATTCCAAGCACTCATCTGCTGTTTTTTTTTTTTGTATCGAATAACAAAGCAGATGATGATAGACGGCAAGAAAAAGATACAAAGGGGATCAGAAGTTTCATTGGAGAGCTAAAAGAGACATCGAAGGAGAACTGAACATAACCTTCAGAAAACAACCTTAGAACTGAAAATAAACTGTTAATATTTACGGATTCTTTGCATGTCATTGAAAAATGAACATCGCGATCATTTCTGCTTGAATTTGACAAAAAGTTCAATCATTATATTTCGTTCTTGTCTTCATTAGCTGGGGGTTTTCTTTAAGGTCCACCTCAAACCTACTATGTCTTCATGGATTTACTCTCAAAGTGATACTTTTCAACATATTGCCTCACAAACATTAATTTCAATCAGGGATGTGGAACCACTCATTCTTCACAGTGGTTCCGGTTCTGGCTCCAGTTCCGGGGCTCAACTTATTTTTGCATTGATATCAGATTATAATTTCACATATCAGGGAGATTAAATAATTTTTAACTAGGTTCAGCATTATTAGCAGAGGTAAGGCTTTCTCTGGCGCCATGGACAGTCAGAGTCCTGTCAGTTAAACTATGCGTAAAATTAGTCACAGTTACTCGATCGAATGATAAAACCGGCTAATGACTACATATGAAATGCAGATGAAGCAGCTTGATTTGCTCGTGAAGATCATGACATACATAGGATATTAAACCAATACAAGTTTAGGGAAATAGTTCTGAGATTATCCGTACACATGAAACTCTTGAGAGATTAAAAAAGGAACTTTAACAATAGTGATTATTGCATTCACTGTCAGTAAGTAATTAAGTACATTCCTCATTGTCAAAAGTGGTGAACTTGAAAAATATGTTAGAAAACAACAAAGTCCCTCCTACGCAGCCAATGACAGGCTGTCGATCATTTCGAGCTTGTTGTTGACAGATTCAATCATTGAAATCAGATAAAAATTCATCATAGACAGACTAGTTTTGCTTTTAGCTGCATGTCATAGGTTTTTGAAGAAAAAAAAAAAGACATATAGATAAATCACATTGAGAAAGATGCCCAAAAGCAGAACAACGCACATGATACAGCTGTACTGTGTATGTTTACTTATGTGAAGAAAAAGAAAAAAAAAAAAACACGAGTCACATCCAGTATTATTAACCCTGCTTGTTCCCTCACTAAACAGGAGTTTAGTGAAGTGTTACTGAGCAGCGAGGAGGAATGGGCGCAATAATGCTTGGTGACAAGAAGGCAGAGGGGGGGGGGGGGGGAGACAGACAGACAGAGACACAGAGAGACACAGAGAGAGAGAGAGACAGAAAGAGAGCGTCAGCAGCTTCAAAATGAGTGACAAGCCCGATCAAAACTGTCCTAACTTATGTATCTTGTTTTAATCGAATAAATCTCTAAAGGTTTAGAGGCAGTGTCCACTTTCCTTCCAGAACAACTGTGGGTTCAGTGTCTTATCTTAGCCTATTGTTAACTGGGAAGCTGATTGGTCAAAGAAATTGGTGGTCACAACCTTAGATAAGTCGTAAAAGTGAGCTGGCTCTTTACAAGGCCCGGCTGAGGAGCATTGCGTTGATGAGCATATTACATACAAAGCAGTTTCAGTGCTCGCTCATAGATGTTCTTATTGCCAAGACTGAAACCCAGTCCCACTTGGGATACAAACCATTATATTTGTAGTTCAGTTGTGTATGAAAATGTTTTGTTGTGAGAAACATGCTGCTTGAAGCAGATGAAGACAGTATTCAGTAAAAACTAGTCAAAACCCATCAGGGATGCCTGTGTTACTTCTGAACTTAATCCTCTTGTTCTACCAGCAATACCATACCCTGACCTCCTTTGCTAGTTTACAGACAGTAACATCAGAAAGATGAACAGTTCAGGGTGATTACATGATTTTAGGTGGGCTGGAACAGGAGTGCCTTCAGCAAATAAAGTGGCCAAAATATTTTGGAACACGAGTGAACTGAGCCGTTGACCTGATCCGAGCATGCGGGCAGTGACTCGTGTAGAACAGATTCGTTCTTGGCAACAAAATTGCAGTGTGCCAGTGCACTGGCATCACCACACCCTCAGCCATGCCTCTCCTCCCACTGAGGAGTCACCAAGATACTAAACACACACAGTTGAGCAAAGAAACCTCAGTTATTTCATCCTGTGCCGACATGAAAATGAGCCCGGCGGACTTTTTGACTCCAGTCGAGATGCTGCCACAGTAATGGGCGAGGAAGAAAAGCTGACTGTGTGTGTTAGTTCTCCACTCGAGGCCGAACTCCTTGAAAAATCGGGAGTCTAATGAAGATGACTCTGATGTTTTGAAAAAAATAATAAAGAAATGGATAGTTTGAATCTAAAGGACACCTCCACAGATTCTTGGATTACGATTTGCAAGGCTACACAATTTTGTTTCCTCTTTTTCAATTCAGTTCAGGTCCATTTATCGAGCGCCAATCACAATATAGCCATCTCACAGCTCTTTACAATCAAATACAAAGAAAAAGTAATGGAAAAACTCTGCATACATCAGAGAGCCTGCACATCAGAGAAACCATCTCTCCTTGAAGTTGAGTACACTTGACTAGTTGCTGAGCGGAATGACAACCAGGTTTTACCTAGACAAACAACAACAATACCAACAACAACAGAATACTGCCCACGGTTAAGCTGCTTTTCAAATCGTTCACAGTTCACTGGAGCATCTGTACTTTGTGAACTGGATTTGCCGACCCTGAGAGAATACCTGCAGTGAGCTGTTAATACTGCAGTGGCTCAGCATCTTTAAAGAGGAAATCCCCTTGAACCTGACATGTGCTGATCAATTAATATTCATGTGGAAAAACGTGAACTTTTATCATATCTAAGCACTCGCTCATCCACAAGACCCTGCATTCATCCCTGCTCATCAACTCACCAACCTGCCTGCTCTGGCATGCACTTCTCCCCCTGCCAGTACCCCAACATTTAAATGGGTTGTAAGACATGAACCAGTCCTGATACTGTATCCTGACAACTGATATCACAACTGCAGGAAAGAGTGAATTCAGTCAGTAAAATCAAAACAGCTCCACTTGACAACTTTCAACTCATATGTCATATTAGGCATCGTCTTGTTAAATTTCTTAAAAAGTCTCAATGGCAAAAGCTTGGTACTCTCCCGGTTCCTTTCCTTTTGTGTTGCACAACAAAACCTCACAACCGTGTTTACATTCATATTTTAGCCTCGAAGTCCAAAATCAAGCCAATCTCAGATACTTGTATCGGCTTTTTAAACATGTTTGATCAACATGCACAAGTAAGAAATTATTTTCACAGCTAACAGTCTTTGCCATGTGGTGCGATTGTGATTAGCACCCTTGCCTCACAGTGAGAAGGTCCTGGCTCAGTGTCCAAGTGGGACTTAATACAGTTTGGATGTTTTCCCTGTGCAGAGTTTCCCCTGAGTACTCGAGATTCCTCCAACCGCCCAAAAACATGCATATGAGTGACTGGTGACTCCAAATTGTTCGTTTCGGTGTGCATATGTGATATTGTGCCTCTGTGTTTGCCCTGTGATGCGTGGCTGACCTGTCCAGGGTGGACACAGTCAAAGTCATGTGGGATCAGCTCCAGCATCCTGTGACCACAATGTAGTCGCAATCTAAGGAGGTGATTCAAAACAAAACCTTCTTCACACTTACTCCAAAGCAGCATCCAAAGGTTCTGTTGCCTGTCCCTAATTACTTACATTTTATTGAGTCCAAATCACAAACTACAGTTTGTTTAGACAAAAGTTTGCACACTCGTTTTTGAGCAATATTTGGCTTTTTGATGATTTCAGTTATTTTTCCACTACAATTAAGCCGTAACAAAAATGGTATCAGTATTACCTCTCACGACTTGGAAGATGCGAGAGTCTCAGGGGATTTAATTAGCAAAACGAAGGTGATGTGTATTGTTTTGTTTAAGTAACGAGCGCAAGCCAGAGACAATACACATTCAATTACCCATGGGTGTTCAGGGTGGTTAATCTTGGCATGTCATTATAGGATGATGCATCAAAAGTGTCGGTGTAAAATCTGAACAGGGAAAAAACAAAACAGTGTTGCAGAACGGAAAACAACCATCGTCCCTTCAAGATGTCTGGCCATGTGTGTGAGTCAAGACGCCTCAGGGTACAAATTCTTGAGGCCTGGAAAACTTTTACCTTATAGCAGATGTTAATGAAACATACAACTCTGAATTATTAAAGGTAAAAGCAAAGAACATATTGAGTCACTTGATTACGATGCCGAGTGATTGTCATTTGCTCAAAACTACCACGCTCCAGATTTCACCTCTATCCTAAGTATGAAATGAGTTTCAATAAGTTGGATGATGCTGGCTTGAAACTGTAGTTTGCAGATGTGTCTCTCTTTCGTCAGAATGTGTTCAAACACTCCAAGATACCATATTTCCACAGCAGGCTCGAACTACAGAAGTGCAGAGAAAAGCCATCTGTGCCAAACTTCGCCTTGAGTCAAACATCTTGAGCAGAAAATGGGGGAAGGGGTTCGTCTTGTGGATCCTGCGGGGAGTTGGCAGCCGGTTCAGCCCCTCCCTCAATTCTTACAATAACTCTTGTCCATTTAGCTCTGAGTAATCACAGTGTTAATGAGCTGAGTGCTGTTGTGGACAAACAAATGTATCCTATCGTCATGCAAATCCTTTACCATCCTTCAACGATGAGGTCATCAGTCAGCAACTTCATACTTTTACATTTACAAAGCTGAAAGTGTTAAATAATTGTATGCATTCAAAGCTTTCCACTACTCGGGGCTAACTGCTATGTTTGCATAATGAAGCACAGCATCAAGAAATCCTTTTGCTCTTATTGTAATTAGGACAAATATTCTTTCTATTGTAAAGAACTACTTATTGCTCGAGATACATTTCCAGGCTTCTTGCCGCCTCCGTTCAGTGTCTCAGGTTGTTTTTTTTTCCTTGCTTCATATTTATGAGAGCCCTGACTCTAAAAAGGATGTATGGCATGGAATGTGGCTCTTACATCTTCTAATTGTAATGCTGGTCAATAAAAAGTATCCAGTGATGCTTTCGAATGCACCGAGCAAGATAAAGATGCCAATAAAAAAACAAGGTTTGATACAAAAGTTCCTGAAGAAGCCCATTCTGTCGATCCACTGCCCCTAAAAGCAAATGTTACTGCTCAGCCTGAGGAATTATTAATCGCCCCGCGCTCAAATATTTTCTCACTCACTCTCCTGCATGGGCCAGTGTTTCATTTCTATGGCAAGCACGAGCTGCCATTTGCGGGCTACGAGAGCAAATGTTAATTTGCCCCATGCGCATTGCTGTGCCAGAGGAGCCATAGGGCTGAAAGCTAACACAGTGGTAAAGAGAGGACGAGGCTGACTTGGGTATTTACATAAGGTAATGTGATTGAGTTGTTCCCATAGATTTATCCTTTCCCTCAAAAACCCTTAGGTGAGGTGAGGAATAGGAGATGTGTGTGTGTGTGTGTGTGTGTGTGTGTGTGTGTGTGTGTGTGTGTGTGTGTGTGTGTGTGTGTGTGTGTG
>JASSRZ010000001.1:18692802-18703373 GCA_032164315.1 Malacoctenus gilli
GTGTGTGTGTGTGTGTGTGTGTGTGTGTGTGTGTGTGTGTGTGTGTGTGTGTGTGTGTGTGTGTGTGTGTGTATGTCCTCACACATCAGCAAACCCCAACTGAGAAATGCGACACATCTTATGGACTTCATATACAACAGATTATGTGATAGTCTGTCAGAATCACCGTTCTCTTGCTACAGCTGGTACATGACCAACGACAGAGAGCTGTGACGATTTCCAAAGCAGGTGTTGGGATATTGTTTAGTCATTTAATTTGTGACACCGCTCGGTCCTCAGAGATATGCCTCTGTTTCAGGTCTTCTGAAATTAACCATTATGTTAATTTTGGACTTGACTGTTTTCCTCAAGGGAGGATAGTCATCACATTCAAATATCTACTGAGCACAAAACTGTCTGCATGTTCCAGGCTGTCTTCTGATTGTGCTCTAACAAAAGATTCACAAAGCCTCAGACAGATTTTAGGGCTGTGTTGAATTTGTCAACGAATTGAATCCATTACAATTACATCACAGCTTATTTTAACCCACCAAAATACAAACAAAAAGGTAAACCTTCAACCAAAGCACTTAAAAAACAACAATCGGCATGCATCATTGTAATTATGCTCCTTTAACTTTAACTTTTTTAACACCGAAGGAAAGGCACAAAGAAAGATATGCGACTGTAACATTTGAATGTTGCGAATGGTGTTCAATTTACTATTGAGATGCAACACGAAAGTTTAGCAGTCAACCATTTCATTCCTCTCGAATTATGAAATAACACCCAAACATCATTTCACGGCTTCTCTCAAAAGGTCCAAAAAAAAAAAGATGTTGCCTTGCAAGTCATAGCGATAAGCTGCCAAGCTGCCCTCTTGCGGAGGTATTGTATAACATTTCCAACATCGTAAAAACGCAGACAGGCGTATGCAAGTGTGTGGACATGCCAAAAAAAATCAAATGAATGTATTCATTCTCGTCGTATATTTCCTGAGTACAAACGAGGTTTCAAAGGAGAAGCGGGAGTGTTCCGTGTTTTCTTGACAATCTACGAGCCAATCATGTATATTCAGTTTGAGCTGTTATCTGATGCTGTTTGTGCAGACCTTGAGTGCCGCTGTGACGCTTTCATTGGATGCCGAATTTAGTCAAGGCCTGTGTGGACAGGATGAGTATTCAAGCATTATGCAAGTGTTGCACAAGAAGCAAGTATTTTGACATGGGACGCACTATAAAACATTGTACCGCAAAAAGTCCGCAGACAGGAGACCAAAAATCCAGTAAAAATATATATTAATTGCTTTTGAATGGTGCCTTTAAATTGAATTTCTCCACAGTCCCAATCAACAAGACACGATGCAGTTTATCGACAAAATTTTCTTGAAAATAAAACCACTTCTGGTTCGTAACTCTTTCGTTTCCCTTTTTCTTATTTCTGACGGGGGACACTGACTTTCACAGTTACACCACTGTAGCAAATTAGAAATGGACATTTCCAAAGGTCGATGTGATTGATTTTAAACTTGAGCTGCAATATTTTCTCCCCTCCTGCAAACTGAATGGTTGTCTCATCCAAAGCTAAATGGTTTTACACAGTACAGGAGGAAAAGGGGAAGAAGGCAGGAAAAGCAGGTCAGTTGTTGACATGGACGAATGTGGATACAGCAAAGCAGCATCCAGTGTGTGACCCAGATAGGACTGAGAGCTATAACTACATTCTGTAGTTTATTGTATTTATCAATGAACGTTTGTATATTTCATAAGTCAGGCAGTGACATATGCATCTCAACAATATGGAGAACCTTTTTGCCCACATCGCTTGCTGTTTGATGTGCACTTTTTGCTCACTTGTGCTCATGTTTAGTGACTGAACAGTGAGAAATGAACATGAAGGAAGGGGGGAAAAGTGCGCGCAGGTAAAAATGTCACATTTTAGGTGATTCATGAAGCGTTTGATCATTTCTCTCACCTCGCTTATTGCCCCAGAGCTGCAGCCACATGGTGGTGCTGGTGGACTGCTGACCGTGGGCCACCAGCAGATTATCAACACACACACTGCCTCCTTTCAATCCCACACCATCTCATTCTCACTCCCTCCTGCTTTCACTTATCACATCCTCTGGTCCCTCTTTCACTCCCCTCAGTCACTCCCCTCCCTCTCGCACTTCTTCCTTAACATAATGTGAGATGAGGTGAAGTGTTATGGCAAATTAAGTAAAATTAGGACAAGGGAACAGCTCTACTCACCTATATTGTGCGTGACTTTTATTGCACAGCTCCTGACAGAGCCCTGCCTGTACTGTCCTTGGAGATGGGTGTTGATGACAGACTGCAGACCATGAAAGGAGTGGGAGTGTTGCATCCAGTGGAGGTGGAGGTGCCTGC
The DNA here is from genome assembly GCA_032164315.1 of Malacoctenus gilli. Lineage (NCBI taxonomy): Eukaryota > Metazoa > Chordata > Actinopteri > Blenniiformes > Labrisomidae > Malacoctenus > Malacoctenus gilli. The sequence goes on from JASSRZ010000001.1 coordinate 18,695,172, forward strand.
ACAACACATTATCATTCACCCTCTATGGTTTGTTTTGTTCTCTTTCCCTTTTCACACTTTTGTCTGCTATTTTTTCCCTCCCCCTTTTTTTCCATATCCTTTCTTTGGCTGTGCCCCCCCCCCCAATCCACCCCCTCCCCCATCTCCCCATCCTATCCCCTGCCTTTGTCCTTCCAGTTTGTCTCTTTCCAGTCTTCCGTGTGGCTCTTGTCATACAGAAGAATCTTGAAGTCTTTTCCATTGCTCCTTCTTCCACAGTTCTGCTCTTATCTGTACCACCACCTTCTTACCGACGTCTACCTTTCCTCATTCTGCCAACCACTCCGCATGGCACCTGTCTAATTCTCCTTGTACCCACTCTGTGGTGCCACTCATAGCTTGCTCCTTCACCCTCCCCTTCTTCCTTTCCTGGCTCTCTCTGCCCTGGCAGTCTGACAATTGTTGGAGCATACACTGCTAAGCAGTTATCACCAGCTCACAGAGGTGTGTGTGTGTAAGTGTGCGTGTGTACATGTGCATATGTATGTTGGGTAATAATAGGAGGAGAATCTTATGTGCGAGCACACGTGTCGCTGTGTGCATTTTTCTGTTTATATTGAGGTGTACGGCTCTTGTGTTCTCTAAAACAATACAAACAATGTGTCAGACAGGTTCTATTATATTGTTGCTTTGTATAGCTCTTCTACTGTAGTGTAAATTTTTTTACAACAATGAGGGGTAAAATGATACTGAAAGGCTGCAACTCCTCTCCTACCCCTGCCAAACATCCCCGGTGTCTAGCTGCTCTGGATCCATATAAAAGACACTAATTTCTTTGTCTTCAAGGATTTCTTTTTTTTTTTTTTCTCCGTTTCGGTCCCATCTGTCACTGGGAGGAGGTTGAGAGAAATGAGGAATAAGCCCAGCTGGAATCCTTTGTCTATTGAAGGTAGATCACATTGTCGTGAGACCAGGACAATGCTTCTCTGGCCTTATGGGTACTGGGAGATGAGGGACACTGGCTGAGAGACCTCAGAAACCAGGCATACAAAACAATCATCCAGGAGAAAAGTAATTCAGGAGGGTTGGATTGGTTCACCTTGATACGGCAATTCATAATCCAAAGCTGTAAGGATGTAGTGCACTATGAGTCTATTTGGTTGTAGTGTAGATGCTTTTACAATGCTGTGTAAAAGTCCCTTCCCACACATGCTCTCTGTACAATGCATCTGTCCTCCTTACACAGGAGGGGTGAAGCAAAATGACCTTTTACAAACCATCGCTCCTTGTTCTGTTGAAAAGAGGGGACCAATACATTAAAGTTATGAAGGAACCACTCAAGAGAATTTCTTGTAAAACCTCGCATAATACGTTACCAGACGTGAATGAACAGTACAAATATGTTTTAAATGAGAGTTTGATGTTTTCATCTGATGAGATCTGTTCTATATTAACAGGGTATTTATGGGCCTTTCTGCCTATCACTAATTTTACTAATCTTCTATTTCAACGTCTCCGTATAACACTTTGAAACAGCGTTTTAGAAAAATCCTATTTGATTTCGGTTTAGTAATAATATTATACCTAGACCTAATTTTCATTCTGACTTTATATAATACTACTGTGCTGTAATCTCAGGTGATCAGGGAATTATAAAAAGAAATTTGCTTCATTCACACTGACATCAAACACAGAATCATTGTTTTTCTCCCCACAGGAGGGTATCATTGTGGACAAAAAATAAAATAAAGAGAAACTCATATACTGACGGATCCCCTGCAGTGATCGTGTCAATTCAACATCATGCTTTAGGATCAGAATCTAATTCACAATATTTGTGTGAGCGACTTTCGGAGGCTGCTCCTGCGTTTTGGTTAGACATTCGCAACTCTTCTTTCCTCTCATTGTAGACTAAGAACTGTGAGACTCGTGTTCGCAACATGCAATATAAAACTCATTAAAATTTCATGCAGTGAGAAGCACACCTTGCCATTTACCCTCCACCTCTGTAAGAAAATAGGTGTCTGAGTATCTGGATGTTCGGTTTAAAAAACATAAACAGCCTCACTTATGATACTAAGAACAAGTGCATATGGCACAGGAGGTGTTTCCTGTACTGGAAAAAAACAAAATGAGCATGAAAATATCTTGGGAATAAATGTAGAGTGGAACAGCATTGGGGAGGCATGTCTTATTCCCCTTTCTATGCATAACTTACATATTATCAATGTTTTTATTTTCTTCTTGCCACATATTGGATGGAGGGCCCAGGAGACCTATTAAGGAACCAAGGGAAGAAAAACACCAGATTTTATCTGATTCCCTGGAGAGTGAAGTCTTACAATATTAAGAACACTCACTGGAAGGAGTCCATGGTGGTACAAAAGTTTTAGTGTTTGCTTTTTTTTCCCGTTGTATTGATCCACTTAGCATTTACTCTCCCTGGTGTCTGCAGCAATAGTGCAAATTAGACAGGCCTGAGGCAACACGTGTGCCAATATGATTCAACGACCCTCCTCAAAAAAAGGTTGGAACACTCGAAAGATGATACTTTAGCCCAAATTATAGGAGTAGTTTAAACTTTTCAGAAATATTACCCAACTTTGCAGGGCAGTGATAAATTAGTCCCAATTCATGGCAAGAAGCTATTGTCATGCTGTTACAGCTGTGCTATTATGAAACAATGAACCATAGACTGGGGATATTAATTTATACCCTCTGGAGCCCTGATAGTCCAGAGAACATCGAACCTCTTCATGTTGGAGCCGTTTGTGACCAGCCACTACCCACGATTTACTTTGTCACTCTTTGCCTTATTGTTTTTGTGTGAGACATCTTTCTCTGTGCACACCGTTACCCTTGTGAGAAATGCACAAATTCATCACAGAGGGGAAAAAAATGAAATGAAGAAATACCAAAACAATAGAGGTCCCGTTTTTATTATTTCTCAACACTGCAGACATGAGTGATATTATTTCCTGTACAAGGATCAAAACTTTCAAGTTTAGGAGTGAACTTGATGTTTGCAACAAAATGATTTCCTATTCTCTGACTTTTTCCTTGATATGAAATATAAAAGAGTGGTGTATAGAGCTTACTCGACTGCTCCGAGTAGATATATGATAAATTCAACATTGAAATCCAAACTTTGAAGTGTCTCCTATCTGGCTTCACACAGAAATGAAAAGAGTAACCTTATCAGTGAATAGATGTGGTGCCCTGACATAACCTCATTATAACTCCGCCCATTTGCAGAGCAAGTCGAGGCCAGGCTGAGTGAAGTGCAGACAAATGTGTCCTTGCAAAGGACCCCCAATGCATTAAAAAAAAAACGTGTATTCAACTCAAAATGTAGTTGTAAACTTGTTTTTTTCTAAAGAAACTGGATTTTATGGATTCAAACAAAACACAAAAATAATAAAATAATTTGAAAAGTGTTTGGTCAGCCCCTTTTGGCCAAGGGTGAAAACACAAATGATCTCTGGAGCACATCAAAAAAGCAAACATTTGTCTGTCCAAAAGTGTGGCTGAATGATTGGCGGGCTGATTATTTACCAGATCCCAGGAAAAGACTCACTCACAATAGAATGGTTGAAGATTGTGGAACCACAGAAAAACATAGCCCCTCACTTTTTTATATACCCTCCGATTCTTGGGGTCTCTTTTTCCTCATGTGCTGTTTCTCCTGGTCTGTGCTCATTTCAGGTAACAGTGCCTCAACAAGCTGCTATTGTAACAACATGATGTTTTCGTCACAGTTTGATCCACTTTCAAAAGTGTGGTGTGAAACTGAACCAAACCAGTGCACCCAAAGTGCTGGCACGTGAAACTGTCTCCGTTGAATCAAGAAGCACGCTCAGTGGTGTTGGGCTCATCGAATAAATAAGCCACCGTATTCCCCCACAGAAAAGATCAAATGAAGACTGAGTCCTTCGATGTGGATGTGCAAATTCATGACTCTCGATCTGTTTGCTTGCAGTCCTGAGTCTGCTTTGACTGAATGGATGTTGCTATTTGCATTAATAAGCTCAATGTCGATTGGTAAAATGTGTTCATGCATTTTTTTCCCTTCAAGCAGTAAATTCCAAGCCAACACGCGAACAAAGCACATCTGCACGAACTGGTCACAGCTACTTCTGACCAATTCAGTGCTGCATGGAAGAACGCAAGCTGAAGCATGTAGAACTGTTCTGTAGAAACTGCTTTGGTGAATAATTTAGCACCAGCTTGTGTGAATTTGAGGAAATTGTTCTTTCAGGATACACAGTTGGAATAAATTTGCCTCGATTTACATGAAAAACTTTATTTGTTTAGATCTTGCGAAGCTGTCGCCAGAATTACAAGCTTCAGGCAAGGAGAGGGTGTGTTAAACTGTACGTCATAAGGATACAGATGTTGAAACACAGCACAATGGGGATGTGATGTTAGGAAATGTGTATTTTTCTGTCAGTGTCAGAGGTTGAAAGCAGATGACTGAATCCGTTGCAAGAGAGCATTTTGCCCATAGGATTAAGATTGGATGGCTGGGTTTAAACCTGTCAAAAGAGCAGACTCAAATCCCTCACTCACAAACACTTTATGGTTCTCACTTGAGGTGCTCGTGAGCATTGGTGGAAGGAGATATTTCTTTTTTTGTGCCACCTACTTCAGAAGCTATTCAGCATATCAACTGGATTGTGGAAGATTTGTAGGGCACGCAGCAAAAGGGTGAGATTGTGGAAATTAGTTTTAATGGGGTTTTTTCACATTTGCAACGGCTTTTTTAACAACTCACTTGAAAATGTAGCTCCAAGACCCACAGAACGACTCTAATTTGTGTGTAATCGTTACTCCGTTAATGTATTTTTGCATCCTTCATCCAAAAAAAGCAGATTTTGTTCTCATTATGAACTTCTGTTCTGTTGTTAAAGGGCAACTTGGGTCAACTGGCACCAGAAAGCATAAGAAGAAAATTGGTTGTACATATTTCAAGCAATCTAACAATGTAAAATAAGGAATGCAAACGTATTTCATTATTAAAATGTTAATGCTGCATTATAACCTTTGGTTTACTCAAAGCATCATTGAGCTCCAAAATAATACTTAGTCAAATATAGAAAATAATTAACTTGAGCACAAGACTATTTGTGTGTGGCTGTGCTTTTTGGATGTGTCTTTAGTGTGATGGTGAGCAACCAAGGGGGAAATTGGAGAGGGCAAACAACAAAAACAAGGAATCATTTCTGAGAAGTTATTTGAGTAGAATTACAATGTCTTGTTATTTTGCAAAATTATACTGTGCTTGCATAAAGAGCACAACACTTGGGAATTGCCTGGTGCATCATGCAAATGTTCGCGTGTGTACTGTCTTCACCAGTGGCTGGTTATAATTTGGAGCATCTTCAATGCAAGGAATATTGATTTATACATTTCATGATACATTTCATATCTCTCAGTCTGTCACAACTCGACATATGCCATAAATAAAAAAAGAAAGATATTAAGCTCAGACAGCATGGAGTTTCTATGAGGGTTTCTATGTACTCAGAGGCCCAAAACATAATGCAACTTGGAAAAAAGTGGGCTCAAAAACTTCTTCTAATGTTTGATTTCTGTAAATACAATGCACACTCCAGCCCACATACCTGAAGCATGCAATCTTTTCTCCTGGGATCCCTAGCACCTCCAGAGACAAATTTTCTATAGGTTATAAGAAGAAAGCTTACTTATTCAGCAAGTGTTCCAACAGACAAATCAGAGTAACCAATCAAACCAACAGGCCTGTTTCTGAAATTGGAAGATCCAACTGTAAGGAAGACCCAAATCTGGACAGGGAAACCAATGTGTTGTCAAAACACACATACTGTCTGAATAGATTAATGTAAAATGAGGTTATTGATTTGATGCTGGAGTTATTATGTTGTAGGAAACTATATCAGCCCTTCAAGCAAACCTTTCAGAGAAGCAAAACAGGAGAAAACTCCTATGCACACATGGTAATCTCCAGAACTCTCTGCAGTAGAATAATTAACCTCGATAATTATAATTTATACGTAGGAGATAAGCAACTTGTTGGTACACTCCTCCAGCTCAGCTTCAGCTAAAATGTTTTCAGCGTCTAAATGAGTCTTGAACGCTTCATCACTCCAGGGGAGCTGCAATGGCCTCAGCTCTACGCGACCATTTATACCGGTGAATGCATGCTGGCTGCTTCAATAAAAAGTTGCCCTATAAAGCCGTTTAATTGAAGTGAACTATTAAAGAATTTGAGTGCATTGAGACATGAAAAGTAGTGGCAGCCACAGGAGAGCTGCTTTAAAGTGCAAAAATTCTTCCAAAAGAAGTTTCTTTGGATATACAGATGCAATTCTGCATTTTCGGGAGGTCAAAAACAAAAAGCAATTTCCGTCCATTGTAATTTTAGAGCATTTTCAATGACAGACATGATAAATTGTCTTAGCAGAAACAATGTTCACTGATGTTACGAATAAAATCACGATGACTCTGTTCATTTGAAGTGCCCCAGCAACCTGTGCCAGTTCACCAGCATGTACCAATCAGTGCCTAAGAACTTGCGCACCTAAGTGGAATTGAGCCAGTGCTAATTACACTTCTGCTGCTCCTGCTATGAAATGTTAAATCTTTTTGTGTGTGTGTGAAAAGACCTATTAACACAATCTTCCCTTGGAAACTTGCTCTACCTTTTTCACCCGATTCTTCCTCTTTAATCCAAGTTAAATGCTGGAAGTCAATGAGCCTGCACAATGAGGTAAACCAGAGCCAAATCTTTGTACCTGGGACTACTCTGCACTCAGAATTAATTATTGCTTTGCAAGTGAGAAATCCAAATGATCTGAAAACTTAACTCATTATTTCACTCAGTGTTGCCAGTTGGGAAGTCATGAAATCTGGAACTGTAGCTTTATTATCACTGTATTTCAACCCAAATTACTGTAATGATGTACTTAAAAAGTGAAAAAAATTGCACTATTTAATGTGTAGGGAATTGTAATAATCTGGGGAATAAACACAGAGGCTCTGCCGTTTGTACACAACAAGTCCCTTATTTATTGTAACACTAAAACACACTCACCCAGTGAATTGTGCCTTTTGAACAACGGCTGCTTCTGTCCTTAAATGGCTAAATAAAGACACTGGAACTACGCAGTAGATTAGTACATACTAATTAGAAACACAGTCAGTCTCTCTGAGTCAGTATCTGTCCAGGCACGTGTCCTGCCTCAAGTTCATGTCAGTGTGGCAGCGCAAACAGATGACGTGAGCACTGCTTAGCTGACTGGCATTGAAGAGGAAGGATGGGACAGCCAGGAAAGAGCTGATCAGATGTGAGCAGGTATCATTTTCTGTAAAAAAGTCAAATCAAAACAACTTTCTTTGGAGGGAATCCTAAAACTATAGTGTAATGTGCCATCTTAAAATCATTTATTGAATAAGTCATAAAAATATCACAGAAATCCTATGATTATTGTGTATTTGGCAACAGTAATATAATTGAAACTGTTTGGGTCTGTTTTTGGTTTCTTTTGGATTAACTACCAAAAAACTGAAAACACGCCAGAGTCTTATTTGGAAAGGATTAGACTTTATGCAGCATCAGGTAATTTGATTTATCTGATGCACTATTCAGAGCGGTAATCTCATCTTAATGTGAATATTTCAATGTATCTCATGTAATGTATTTAAGCAATTATTTGCCATTCACTACTGTCTAAATGCATTTCAGTCAATGAGGAAACAGAAGATCCTCCTTTTTGAGTTACTTCTCTCAAGCTTCACCGAGATACTGCATTCGAACATAATCTACCAGACATCCATTCAGGTTGCAGTTGACATGTTTGGAGAATTTATGTATCCTGGTGCTGTTGATGATGCCTTGATGAAATTGCCTCTTTCATAGCTTTAGTGTAATGATGTGCTGGTCCTACAGGGCATGTATGGTAATGTATGTTATTTTGGGAATGAGTGGGAAATTGCATATTCTGTCATTTGTGCATGATAATGTGCCTGTCATACAAAGATAGGCTGAGGAAATAATGTGCTATTCAAATGCATTGCATTTCTACGATTATGCTCTTGCTAAATCATTAGGGAATAACTAAAACCCTCTAACCTATGGTGTTTAAACAAGAAGCAGGTAAGCAGGCCAGAAGACAGACAGACAGACAGACAGACAGACAGACAGACAGACAGACAGACAGACAGACAGACAGACAGACAGACAGA
>JASSRZ010000001.1:18717910-18729417 GCA_032164315.1 Malacoctenus gilli
CACACACACACACACACACACACACACACACACACACACACACACACACACACACACACACACACAGCAAGAGTTGTGGAAGATTTTTTATGTCAATCTTACAGGGAAACTTTTAATGGCAGATTGATTCTGGCTGTGTTGGAATAATACGTTTGGTAAAATGTGGCTAGTAAGCTACAGATGCTGAGGTATTATTTTTCCCAATCCACAGAGGTTATCAGTGGCATTTCTTGAAAATTCTCACATAGAAAAATGTCGGTCAAAGCATAAGGACCATTAGCATGAGCATCACTCACAGTGTTAGTGTACTGTAGTCTATTGAATAATTTTATATAGCTTAGTCATCCAATCCCAATCTAAATGGTGCCCACTCATCTGATCTGAAACAAATATTGTTTCTTTGCAACAGTTTCCCATTGGAATCATGTCTGAATTAAAATTCTAGTCATATGACTTGTTTCTGAATCGACGCTCAAGAGCTCCTGCTTACTTTATCTTTGACTAATTAAGTTCATATGCTCGTGGTCTATATTCAGCTCGCTGTCTTGTATTTACTGTAGCTGTGTGAAGTCCTTCCATATCGCTCGCCACCCTGGATCTGGGATAAGAAAGACATCAGCAGTATCAGTGTGTGTGTGTGTGTGTGTGTGTGTGTGTGTGTGTGTGTGTGTGTGTGTGTGTGTGTGTGTTCATTTTTGTCTATGTATGTGCATACACATGTAGGAGAGGGACATGCATGTGCCAACATTATTAGAGATTAAGCCTTTCATCCTGTTCCCTCTCTCTTTCTCTATCTCTCAGGGAAAATGCCCAAAGACCCATCCTGCTCTCACTATCTCAACAAATGGGTCACAAGCCTTCGTGTTGTCGCTCAGATTACTCTATAACCGACTGAGACGCAGCTGGTGGGCGGAATTGGTGGGGGTTGGGGGTACTTTCAGGATCCCCTTCGAGCCCCGGGCCTCAGGTAACTCGGCAGTTTCACCCTAAAGAGGGAGGGCGCACCCCAAGGGAAATGGGGGCGGGAATGCTGCTTAGCCTCCAACACGGGTCTTCTAGCACCATCAAAGAGCTTCATCCAGCTCTGCTTTCTCCCTCATGAAATGTCCGCAGCCAGGCAGCTCAATCAGACACTGCACCACTGGTTATTCCTGCGGGTGTTATACAGCACATCAGCAATAAAGCTAAGCAGATGTAAAGACTGTCTGTACACTTACACTGGCTGTACACAGACGCAGTGCTACAGGCACACTTTGCCATAGATAGACTGCAATCGTTTACAGCAACTTTGAGAGCGAAAACCAGTGTATAACAATCCATTATTTAAGAATGACAAGATAAATGGTGAGGAGAAATCCCTTGGCATAGGAGAAGAGTGGAGATAGAAGAATACAAGTGAATTGTAGGCCTTTCAATGGATTATATTAAATGTAAAATCATGAATTACAGCTCACTGCTCCGGGGATAAACAGATTAGATAGACAGACAGACAGACAGACAGACAGACAGACAGACAGACAGACAGACAGGTTGGACAGATGGAAAAACCCAGTTTCAAACCTTAAAAAATATTTACGTATTTTTTTATTATTTTTTCCTCATTTAAATTTGTATCAGCAGGACCTTAATACTGCAATGTGTTTACACAGTGAATAACAGAAGACACTGGTCATGCTACATGAGTTGTCTAATGAGGCTTGGGATTGGAGGAGTGAATAATCAGACAAAAATCGACGTGGAAATAATGTGCACAGCTAAAGAAGCATTCTAAGGTCAAGTTTAATACAGCAAAATGTGCACTTCACTGTAATGATCTTATTATCAGATAAATATGTTGATTATTGTTAATTACATTAAGTTTTCAATGTGCAAAGTGGATATTTCAATTCAGTGTGAAAAACCAAGTTTGTAATCTTTTCATGTTGTTGAGAAACAAAAAATATGATATTAAAATTTTTCTTCAAACGTTTGGATAAAATTATTCCAAATCTGTGTAGGGGTCAAAAATGTATTACGATCAGGTTTCATGGTGGTGCCTCAGGCTATTGATCAGTGTGACTGTGGAGACTAGGATGAGTGTTGATCTGTGGTTATCCTATTAATACACACACATGAGCTGTGAAAGATGGATCTTATTTAGCTCATGTAAAATTGGGCTGAGGATGGCTTTTCAGAAAGATCATCTATTGTCACTTGTGAGCAGCTATTGTGTGTAGTTGCAGTACATCTTAAATCCAGTGTCACATGCTTTCCAGTGTTGAAAACTTCAAGTCTGTTTCTTCAAAATAAAACTGTAGCATGGTTAAAAACCATGTCCAATAATGTGGGGTTTTTTTGCAAATAAAATGCCTATATTTTTGAAATTTGTTTATTTTCTTTAATGCAAAAATGCTTCAATTAGAGTTGAAATTTCATTAAAGAGCATTAACTGGGTGTGGATGCAATCCATACTTTTTACTGTGGAATGTGATCAGTGTTTGTCAGGTTGCTCTTCTCACTTGACAGTGTCAATGTCATCTAAAGTCATTCGTGATGCGTGATTCATTTTTCACATTGTCATTCATAGACACCCACAACATTTTCTCTGCATACCATTAACAATGAGGTGAAACAACTTGCCACTATAAATACATAATTATCTGTTCAACAGAGTACAAATGACATGGCAAAATATTCAAACACATATTCAAACAACACGTTCAAAGAGTGTTATTTTCATCTCTTTATTACTTTATTAGTACTGCGACGGCTCGACTTTCTCTTCTGCTGTGATTATGGCTGCTACTACTGCAAACAATACTACCATTATCATTGCTACTACAACCAGTACTTACTACTATTACTACTTTTACAACAATGATCACGACTATTACCACCACTATCACCACCAAATACCTCGACGACTATCCTCCAGCTAATCCCAATTCTATAGACACACTGTAGGTTGAAGAGGACAGGCTAAGACCAATTGTATGTGACAAGATGCTGAATCCACCAGAGGCAAACATCAGCTGAATAGCAAACCACTGTAGAACAAGACATATCAAGTCCCTTTAGATATGTGGTGCAAGGATCAAAAAATCCATTTGACTTATGCCTGAAGCTGAACTTGGTTTCCATCTCTAGAGTGTGTGTTTGTGTTTGTGTTTGTGTGTGTGTGTGTGTGGGGGGGGGGGTTATCTTATGAGTGGCCCAGAATTTTAATTCTGTGACCCAGTGTCCATATTAAAGCACTTGGTTTAGAGGACCAGGAAATGAGTCATTCCTATTAACGGTATTACTATGCTCTGGGCTCAATGCATTTTACCTACATATAGCTTTGGACAAGGGCACAGCCTGGCATCAGCAACCCCCTGGGAAGTGAATGATTTAAGATGGACCATGTTTCCACTTTTGGGATTTACAAACTCCTTGAGTTTAGGGGACAAAGAGCAGATAGAGCATTGCCTGTAAGGTTTATATCTATTTGAAAGGTTAGAGTCCATAAGCATGATTATGTGTGTCATGTCAAATTATTGTCCAATTATTAAAACACAACAAAAAACATCAAATTTGCGACTCTTTGTGACCTTCAAGGGGTAAACATAAAATGAAACAAAAGGAAGAAAATCCTCAATAATAAACCGTATGTTTTCTCCATGAAAATGGCTGTCATTTTAGCAATGCATCTCTCCTTTTGTTTCTGAAATTAGTCAGGAAATCATGCTCACATTGTTTTGTCAAAGAGAAAGGAAAGTGCCTTCATCATGAATGTGTGTGCGATCAAATGGATGCTTGGAGCCCTCAGACAGATAAAGACATTCTGATTTAAACTTGCATTGCTGATTGGGTAAATGGGCAAAAAGAGGAGAGGGAAGGTTTTTTCTGGTCTGGTGAAAAGGACTTAATGGAAGGAAAAGTAAGTCGAGTCAAATTCTTTGCCACCTTGCATTGGTTTAATGAGGGACTTCAAGAGCATACATGAAAACTGGCATTAGGCTGGGATAAAGTGGATAAATGCCATATCTGCTCTTTGATCTTCTTCCCCTTTATGACATTATGGATAACGTGCACACTGTAAAATATAGACCTAGGTCTTTCTTCTGCATCATTAACTGTCGTCTCACTCTTATTCAGTCTGACATGTAATCACATTCACGTGATTAACAAAAACACTGACAAGTACTTACATAATTTCCAATAATAATTCAGCAAATTAAAAAAAAGTGTTTCTGAAAAAAAGATCTCCTTTCCCTGGATTTATGTCTGAGGTCACTTTCATACAGCGAAACCTATTTTGGGATGATAGTTTTCTACAACAGATAGGAATTTCATAGATATGAATCATATGTGTAAAACAAGTGCCCTGCGGACCAGAACTGGTCCACTGGACCTGCAAGATTATGTTGAGTGTGAAAAAGGACAAACACAACTGAAAAATTCTGATAAAAAACAAACTTTTGTTTCTCCTTTTTTGATTGGAGATGACACTGATTTAGTCATCATAGAAAATGGGATATAAACAGTGAGACTCAAAAATGAACTGCATTTGGCAAGAATACTATCAGAAAAAAAATCAGTTTTTAGAATGCTCTCAAACAAAAGGAAAGTTAAGGTTTTTTGTTTGTAAAAGGTTTTTAAGCTCCGATTTCACTGGCCCAGCCCACCTCAAATCGAATTTGGCTGTATGCAGCTGCTGAACCAAGACAGCTTTAACACCTGTGATTCTACATCTGAACATCCAATCGATGCACAATAGGAATATGAATAACTTCTTAATATAATCAAAACATGTAAACCACTTATTTATTTTTTCCTAATCATGGTCACAGAAGACAATTTCAACAGGTAGATAGTTGAATGGGTAGCCAAAGCAAGCAATCTCTGTTTGTGTGTTTTCCAGCTGGTTACATGGATCGATCCACAACCTCAACTCAAATATTCAGCATTCACTAGCCAGAGGACAGGACTTCTAATGAATAACACATATCGTATAACTGGAGGAAGTCCACAACACAGAGATCTAAACAGGACGCACGCATTGACTTTACTGCACGGTGCAACTCAAAAGAAGCAACGGAAAAGCTTCAGGGCAGTTTGATCAAAGCAACTACCTATATCTATAGCCTAAACCTGCGCTGCAAATAATTCATCACCAGTATAACAAGATTCACTAAAGTAGTTGGATGTCTGATGTGAATGTACAGTGAGTGACAGTTTGAAAGTGTACATGATTTGAGGCAGTAATTCTAAATGTGGGTTGCTCAATATTTCTGAAGTTGACATGTGGTCAGCAAGCCTCCACAGACTGGAGTTATCAGATACTGCTGAATCTGTTGTTAGAGATGTTTTCCTGACTTGTACTAATGCCACATCCAATTAATGAACAGTGATGTTCATATATGTTTTCATATAGCATCCCTTGAGTCTCTCAAATTGCTGTGATCATCATCATGCAGGAATCTATAGTCAACCATATCATGAGGGAAAAAAGAAAGGAAACACTTGCAAAGCAGCTCTACTTCTAGTGACAGGTGATACGAGTTAATAAGCACTGGGAAATAACACAGGAAACATTAAATGTAAAATACACTGCAGTCAGCGACATGTGACACATTCAGTCTTAAGCAGATACACTCACACTGGGAAATACTGGGAAGCTGCAGCTAATCACCGTGTCCCACTGATACTGTGACAACAGGAAATTTGGAAGGTAAGACAAACAGGTTGAAGGTAACCTACAAAGGAGTTGACCATACAGTGTAAGCAGCTTTCATCCATCTCAGCTTCACAGAGGTTTTCGGGCTCCTTATTGCTGAGTGAAGTGCTGCCAAGTGAACTGTTGAACACAGATTTTTCTCTGATAGAGATCTCTTGTGAAACAACCCCCTCAGAAACATAGGAATAAGGCAACAGAAGGAGGAAAGGTCCCATGGGAGATGAAGAAAAATATGGACAAATGAGCATGTTACCCAGCATGGTCTTGGCCGTCTGCTGTGCCTCAACTCACACAGGCTGCCTGACTTGAAGTGTTTCACTGACGTTAACACATCTTAAAGTCATACTCTTTTCTTTTCCCTAATAGTTTAAGTGCCACATAAGACAAAATGACTTCTTAACAAAATCAAAACTTTAGAGAATTATTCCTGCTGTAGCTTGAGATATCTGTTATGAATTTCAAAGAATTATTCTTACCACATTTGAATCATTAAACCCAACAGCTATCAAAACATAAAACGTAATGGATGCGCTGTCTATCCTCTTTCAATCTAGGTTACTGGTCAGTGTAGTCATCCAAGAAGCTGGCGAACAAACTGAAAATATACACGTTTATGTATTTTCTGTCCCTTTGCCATCTCTGTTAACTGAGGAACAAGACTCTCCTTGAAGTTTGATCTGATGAAAGAACAGACAGTTGGCCAAAATGATACAATGCCAAGTAGGTAAGTCACATCAAAGATACTGACACCTGGCCAGCACTTTTCATTCTCCAGAGCTGCTTGTCATCATTGAAAGGATATGAATTCTGCTCCCTCAGATGTACATTGGTATATTTGCCAACCCTCTAATAATGGCATACTGAAGTTATAGTCTTGTTTACCCTCTTCAAGGTGAGGCAGTGACAGATAAGTCAATAAATCAGGTATTCCAGTGAAGACTGTAAATATTGTAGCAGGATTCACTGTGATAAAACCTCTGGAGTTTCTTTTTGACAAAGACATTGCTTTCAGAACAGAAACATAGCCAGTCACAAACAATAGCAACGATTTTGTGCCAAAAAAGTCAGGCTAATTAAATGTGAAGTGGATTAAAGTGTGGTATGATATCAAGTCACTGCACTGTGCAGCTGAAAAGAACAGACGGTTCAGGTTGTAAGAGGAAAAAACATTCAAAAAGCCAAAGTGAGCTTCCAGTATTTATATATTGCAGACACATTGCCTCGACTTCCAAATGTAGTATCGACTTTATCATGTCTGTAGAAAGCTCAATCGACGGATATGAGGGGGAAAAGCCAAAAGGGAAAGCAGCTCAATGCAGACTGAATATGTTGACCTCTGTGGCATCTCTGTTTGTTAAGGCTTTAGTCACCCAGTGCTTCGATTGGACATATTCTTTAAATTGTAACACTGTGATAAAATTCACAACTTAGCATGAGCAGAATATTTTCTGCTGTGCCATACAGATTGATGGGCCAGGGAAGAAAATGGAGTGAAACACTTGTTTATCTTTTTTTTTTAACAAAAACTTTCACCTTTATATTTTCTAATTATGTTATTGCCACAGGGGAACTGGATCTAATCCCAGGAGCCATTAGGGGAAGGGCAGGTACACCCTGGACCTGTCAATCACCAGACTTAAAACAGAAATCACCAAGGTAAAAAAAAACGCAAAACCTACAGATACTTACACTACAAAGCACTAAAGTTATCAAATAGAATAAATATTTTTTCACGCAAAAAAGCTGTCAAAAAAGCTATGGTGATTTACGCAACCATTCCTGCACACCAATCTTAATTTGAATTGCTCTTCGTTGACTACGTCATTCGACGCTTCCTCAAAAGGTCCAGCATCAGAATAACTGTCAAACCGTTAACCAGCAATAAAAGGAAAGAAAGACAACCCAACTTGTCACTACGAAGTTGCAATGACTTCGAGAGATCATTACATGGGGACTGCTCGCCTTCAGCGAACCTGCAGACGAAGCTCGAAGCCCGTGATACGTTTTTTCGTTCGCGTATGGCGGACACAGTGGCCGAGACCGTCAAAGACCGGGAGCACAGCAGGCCATCACAAAAAACAGACTGCAGGCCTCATGAATGCTAGCTAGCAAAATTAGTGCGCTACAGTGACCAGGTGCAGCAGGCCATCACAAAAAACAGACTGCAGGCCTCATGAATGCTAGCTAGCAAAATTAGTGCGCTAAAGTAACCAGGTGTGCTAAGGAGGTGGCGCCGAACTTACCTCATTGGATGACCGATGTGAAGCAATCCAACCTTGGAGTGTTCCCTCGATGTCCTCAACGGCGTCGCTCTTCAACAGCAGTGCCCTGTGTGGCAGGGGCTGAAACTGCTCATCTGATCCATTTGAGGCTAAAGTCTCACCCCTGGTCTCCGGTGGAGTCGTGGCATACGAGAAGACGCCATTTTGCACTCTTGGTCGAGATGCACTGATGTCCAAAACCGTCTCAAACAGTGTTTACTGGGGGTGTAAAAATTAACTTCTGGCAAGTAAGCACTCTTCTCAAAAAGTTAATTGGCTTCCGAACGCAAAACTGTCGCTTGTCCGTAAGTTTCCGTTTGTTTTATTTCCCACCCGTGCCCTTGAATTGCGCAATGTTACAGGCTTTAACGTTAACAGCGAAATAAATAGGTTGTCCGACTGTTTCCCGGGCTTTTCTTTCCACTCCTTCGTGGGTTCCTCTTTCGTGGATTTCCAGCAGGCTGCACACTAGAAACTGTGATGCTGCCCTCTGTTGGTTAGCGCAGTCCAGATTCTGGCTGATCCTGATGGACCAATAGAATCTTCCAACGAATTGACGTCATATCAGGCTGGCGACCAGAACCATCACTAATGGCGCCACCCGGGGCTCGCTGTTTCATGAAAAGGAAATATTTAAATGTCCCGTTTTTGTGTTCTGTTTTATCTCTGGCTTAATGATATGAGAAAAAAAACAACAACATTTGGACTACTATTAAAAACTTTGAGTTATGTTCTGCTCATGCTCCACAGGTATAATTATAAGGGTGAGACACCAAATTGCTCAATGAATACGTTTCTGAACTGTGGGGGAGACCAGAATACCAGAAGGTAAGCAACAATGGTGCAATCAACAAAACAAAGTGCGTCTCAACTGAAAGAGTGAGTCATCTTCTACATCTTCTCCACCAAAGGTTGGCAGTCCCTCCCCCCCATGTCAGCCAGTCCAAGACCCCAAAGTGCCCTTGGTCAAGACACTAAACAACCAACTTGCTCCTCGTGGTGTGAGAGCATTTTGGATGGCAGGCATCACGATTGTTGTGTGAGTATGTGAATGATTTAATGTGACTGGACAGGTAAAGCGTGCAGTGACTGCTGGAGTGGTGTAATGCATTATGAAAATATTGTACATAAAATTCAAGCTCAAAAGTATCAGAAAAGATCCCGCGGACAGATTAACAAATGCCTTACACAGCGTAACATATTGACATTGGACGTGACAGAGACTGCGTAAACAGGTGTTGCGGTTAGTTTGGACAGCTAGTAATGAGACATCACTGAATCTGTCTGAGAGTTTATCCGCACTGTTTTAAATATCACCATGGGGTTTGCCTGGGTTGGCTCTAACCATTAAGAGTGAAGGCATGATATATGAAGCAAGCTTAAGAGAGTAACTTGTGTGTGCTTTGCTGGATCCCAAGACAATACCAATTTAATTGTGCATTAAAGACCATGCACTGCGTCATTTATTACATTGTTTATTTAGCGCCCCCTCCTCCACCCCCTTTTTCCTATTTGAGCTCTAATTAATCCTGCACAGAAATCTCAACTTCATTAACTTGGGCAGCTCTAGGCCTCGGCTGGGGTTAATTACTAAAATAAAAATGGAAAGATTTTATTCTGTGTAACCAAACGCTGTCTGTGATGGCGTTACAGGAAAATTGCAGGACACATTTGAAAGGTCAGTCTTTACTTTTTCACCAAGAGATGTGAAAGAGCCAAAAAATCGTAACATAGCAAAATATTAATTACATTCCAAAACATTAAAGGAAACAATTTTATCGGTGTCAGTCAACTTTGTTACAAAAGCAGGGAAAGATGCAATCCAGCGAAAAAGCTACATTTCCAATAGATCTCAAATGAACACCAAATGTGTTTAACACACGAGTCAAAATGCTTGCCATACAAGCGCTTGGAATAATTTTCTTATAAAATAATCCTAAAATGTATTCAGAATAGGTCAAAACAGTCAGGTCCCAAAATTGCTAAAAGGTTACAAAGACTCCAGAGAGTGGAGAAGAAAATATAAGCGCAGAAGTGTTGTTTCTCTCTTTGGACTTTCAGTCAAATACAAAAATGCATTAAGTTGCCTGTATTTCATAAATATTAACGACAAACTAAAGTCTATAGTGCTTCACATTGCTCTCTGTCAATAAGGTTGCAAATTCCCGCTGCAACATCTGGCTTCAATCCACAAGGGCTTTGGGGGGGTGCTTAATCATATGCAAGTGTGCACGTGTGTACACACAGATAAAGGCGTGTGCACACACACATAGACTTGCAAAAGCTACGTAAAGAGGTGTGGTGGGGGGATAAAAAGAGGGGAAAAAAACAACGTTGAATCGGCTCGAAAGTTAACAGCTGTATAATATCTGCAATGGGTCTCAGTAGATGCATCCCCACCGTAAAGACTCAACAATTAATTATCCTACTGCAGATTCCTGGCAGCCCCTCATTTTACTGACGAGTGCACTCCTGCTGCTTCTTCAAAGATTAACATTTAAAAATTCATCAGCCGGCTTTTTCAGGGTGCTCAAAAGCCTTGACTATTATTCCATAAGAGTATGTTTTATTATCTCTATGTGCTTATTATCGCCACCATCATTGCTATGAGGCCAAATTAGAAGCAAAATGCTTGACTCACTGAGCCAGTTCACAAGGAAGTGGAAGAGAATCATCAACCGATATCTTTAAGGCTCAAAGCCACTTGAAGTGTCGACTATATATAAGAATACTGTACACACAAGCATGCCAATCAAGCACAGTTAGGCGAGAGCGAAACGTGTCGAGAAGAAGACTTAATCTAAAACAGCAGCAACGTTGCATGAAAAGAAATCTAAATATAAGCTGTAAACAACAAGCAGTTGGGAGGAAAATTCTTGACTATATGCACTGTCCGTCTTCCTTCATGAGGTTTTAGCACTATAGAGTAGCTGGCCATGCATGTGGGACGCATAATGAAGCCGCAGTTGTTAACGTCTTGCAAGTTAATGGAGCTGAGCCCGCTCGCTATTTTAGCCATTTATATATTCAGTTTAACAGTATCCTTAATAGCTTCTTTATTTATTCTCATGGGAACAGTGTAACACTAGGACCGTGTCAAAATCTGATGTTCGTGAACCAAGCCTCGGTTTGCAGTATGCAGAGCAGAGAGAGATGCCACCTAATGAACTTGTTTTCACTATGAACACCTGCTTCACTTTGGAGCGCAGTGTTGTCAGTTCTTATCAGCCCCACAAACGCAGCCCAATTCCACCACCTTGTCAGTTTACTATGCTGTTAATCTGCTCCCCCCTTATGCAATTAGGTGAGCCCCTTTCAAACTGCTTGTTATTGCAAATGTCTAATCAAATGGCACCAATCCAAAGCATGAGGGTAAGGAGACATGGTCAAAACAGCATGCTGAGGTATTTCAGAAAGAAAAAAACTGCTGACCTATTGGGATTTCAATGCAAACCCGTTGCCTGGCTATGCTGGTCAGAGGAACAGTGGGAGAGAAAAAGGCAACAGTATCTTAAACCAACTGCTAATTTGAAGGAACTGAAAAAAAA
>JASSRZ010000001.1:18741477-18755857 GCA_032164315.1 Malacoctenus gilli
CCCCCCCCCCCCCCCCCCCCCCCCCCGCTTCTCTCTTATCAGTGCAATACTGATTTAAGTGCCCAAGAATTTACTCGGTTGCCTTCTGGGAGAAAGGAAAGCAAATTTGTTAATTTGATGAATCGCACTCCCAACTGCCTTCACGCCACTCCTCCGCCACAGTCGCCCAGATCGTTCGCCATGCTTTCATGTTTGATGTAGGACCCCCACGGGGAGTCATGTTTGAAAAGGCAGACCCCTGACAGCTTTTTCAGATGGCCAGGATTTAAGTGAGTCGGGGGTTTGTGGGACAGATTACTCTCTTAAACAACTCGAGGAACAATGAGCAGCAGAAACCTCCTTATGAAAAGCACCTAGGTTCATTACTCTAACTAATTTAATTTTTCCCTTTTGTACAAATGAGATGATGAGGTCATAACTCAACGTGGGAACCTAAGACAGAGGCTGTTGCTGCGGACAACGTGATAAAGATATGTAATATGCTCAAGTTCAACAGATTTATCCTTCAGAGAAAAGAGCCTTTAATCTTTCCACGCACAATCATCAGGCTTTATTAATATTCATTCATAGGGATAATATAACTTTGCTGTATTATTAATGTCCATTCATAGTTTATCTACAAGACTGTGGGAGCAACTAGTACTGTGATACAGACAATAAAATCAGCCTAAAATTAGAGAGAAAAACTTGATTCGGTGATTCATGCCAAGTCATGTGTCTGCAAATTAGCCAGGTCCTGCAGGAGTATATTTGCTTCTTGTGTCCAGTTCTTGTACAATAGAAAGACTCCAAGCTCCTCTTGATCCTGTGCAGGCCAAGTAATTTGGTGAACAGATTGTTGAGCTCTCAGTGGCTCTTCAAAAAGTTGAATAGATTCAGCTCAAACTGTTTGGGTGAAACATTCATCTTTCAGCTGTTGATTTGAAATGTAGCTAAAAAGAATCTTTTTCAGGCATTCTTGGAGTTTTCATCAACTTTATTGTCACTCATGTTCAGAAAAAGAATAGAGATAACATTTCGATCACGTTTTACTATTTGGATTTGCTCCCGTTGATATTATATTAAACTTTTTCAGTAACTTAATGTAAGCTCAATTGGTTCCCTGGAAAAAAAACCTGTCATATTCATTTCTACGTTTACCCGTTCACAGTTGAAGCAGTTAACTGCCACAGTGCAGTGCTCAGAGAGCAAAGAAGGGTTTGTTTTATTGTGCCTTGCTCAAGGGGCCCAAAGTGGTGATTTGGACGAGTTTGAATTTCCCCCACCTGAATCTCTTCACCATTCAGGTCACTCGAGTCATACAAGAAACTATTTATCTCGGAGAAAATAAACGAGTAAATCTTTCACCAGCGAGATCCAGCTGATGCCATGATGTCGGCGATGCCAAATGAACCTAAATCTGCCAGTGGATCTAAATCTTGTGACATTTGTTAAACGGTGCAAGAGTAACAATCTGCTCTGTTGAGACTGAAGAGAATGGAAACTCGATTTGGTCTCTTCATTTTTTCCCAGCAGGTAAAACCTGCTCATTGTGTCACAGTTCAAAAAAGTAAACGCACAATAAATAAAACCCATTATTCAGTCTGTTTTAAATGGGCAAGAGGTGGCACAGATGTCGTTTTGTTATTAAACCTTTGCTGATCGTATTTAGATTTTGCAGGATGCACAGCAGAGATTTAGTGGTATGACGCAGGGGAAATACAAAAGGTTGAAGCAGTGCAGGTGAAAGTGAAAGTAGATTTGGGATTAATTTGGATTTGCACATGAAAGAAAAGAAGGCAGCTGAGCAATGCCACCATCCAGCCGCTCTTATTTTCCATGATCTGGCCTGTTTGAGTCTGATTCTCAAGGAAGCTATGCAGGAGGTAGCGCCTGCTCCCTGATTAGCAAGACATGAGAATTTAACAAGGTTTTCCATGTATGTAGGCAGCATACCTAAGATCAACCTCGCCACAACTCATCAGGAGGCAGAAGAATGCCGATGAGCCGGGCCAATTCCCATGATTCCTCGTACCTTCCAGTTTGGCCATATGTTTACCCTTGAACAATCAATATTAATCTCTCCTAGATTTTGTAGGAGATTAATGTTTTATAGACTCCACCATGGTCCATTGATTGGATGTCTCCACACTCCTCCTTGACACCTCTTTGGAGGCCAGTTGAGAGTCAAAAGGTACTGTGCTAGTAACTATGTTGATGAGAGATACATTCAGAATGTAGGCCACTGCATTTTTTTCCATTACTTTGCAAGTGTGCCATTGTCCCTCCATAGATTAACTGGGCCAAAGTTTTCACTTCATAAGCTGCAGTCCTCATATGTACTCAGTCCACCCTCTACTCTCTTCCTGGACTTCATGAACTGAATTCCAATCCTCGACTCTGTTCCAGCAGAGACAGCACACCTACTGATTCATGTTATTTGAAATAACCAGTCATTCTAATTGTAGAAATATATCAGTATATGCATTCATGGATTGGCCTGACTACGCTCATCATTTATGCAAAAGGTATGAACCCATTGAGGTGTAAAAAGACAATTAAAAGACAAATGGGTAATGTTTTCTACCTAAAGGTAAATTCCTAATAAGTGGGGTTGAGCTATTCAGGAAGCCTCGCCTAAACGCTATATAGGTTCTGAACTGTGATAATAAAGTGAATGGCAAGATCTCAAATTGTGCCTCATTTCACAGGGGACCCACATATCTGAAATGTCACAGACAACTCATGCTCAAAGGTTATCAGTGAATTTAAAAACAACCATAAATCCTGCAAGTGGCCTGTGAATTGATGCGAGTATTTCTCTTTCTTGCACTCATTTTGCATACCCTGCCAATGGGCTGTTCTGTCTTGCTTCAACAGCAGTGCAGTAAAGTGACTAAGTGCACATAAATGAGTGGACTACCTTTACAAGGATCACAATGTGGCAATGACTCATCAGGCACACACGGGAACCCATCACTGTTCGACTCTTGGCTGCTCGAAAAAAGGTGGGACTCAGAAGTGCTGAGAGATGATTCAGAAGTGGACTGAACAGTCAGGGCCTGAATTGGAGCAAATAGTATGCTGAAAGTATTGGACAGATTGATGATGCTGCGAGTTTGACTTGTCATTGCTACAGGTCTGACACACATGATCCTGAATATTTAAACAAATACTGGATGTTAATAAAAGGTTATCATATGCCTTACAGTGAAGGGTTGACAATAGAAAAACATCACATGGTATTTTGTCAATGAATGAGAAAGTCAAAGTACTTCCCTAAGATGATACACTGGCTGCAGAAAAACTTACTGTCGCAATTTCTACTTTTAATTTCTGACGTATTTCTTAACTTATCCATTTCCTGGAAGAACACCATGTTTTTGAACGAACTTAGGTCTTGTTTCTCCAATGTTCAATATGTCAAAGAAATTATTGGCCTCGATTTCATCCAGGAGGTTTTCAGATCAGGGCCATATCAAGGCACGTCTTTCATATTCTGAGCTTTTTGCCAGCAGTTTTAGATAATATTTGTGGGGTATTTCATCTGTACAGCTGGAAAAATGTTCAGTACACTTTTTGTGCAAGATGTACAACAACAATCCGGCAATAAATTGAAGCCGATGATACAAGCAAGTTGTAAAACTGACCATTTTGCCCATCAGATTCAGACTCTATACTTAAGGTCTGAACAGGGAGTCTTGCTGTTGATTGAAAGCATTTTTTCCATGTTGGAGTCTCACAAACCAAACACACCACTCCACTTGAGATCTTCTTCAATAGCCCTAGCCTTGTGCAAGTGAGCGTAAAGAAACTAGAAACTAGAAGAGGAAAAACAAATGGCAACCTAGAATTAAAGTACGATTAAGTACATGAACATGTTTGTATTTTTGTCCCCATCCTTCAAATTCACCTTGAGGATCCTCTTCTGTATTTAAGTTTGCTTTTAGCACATTAAAAACTTCGCTTTGCTAGACATGCCCAAAACTGCATAGAATAAGTGAACAACAACTAAAGTTAACCAATAAGCTGCCTTCTTACTACTAACTGGAATTATATTTGCCGCAGAAGGAATCAAATGCAGAGTGTAGTTCATTACTTTGATCAGATTTGAGAAGACTCAGTGATTCATTTATCAAAAATGAATCTTTTTGTTCACAATTCATGCTTATATTCCAGTGATTACTGAATCCAGTGATTGGATTGTGTATTTCTCTAACTGTGTGTTGCTGTTTTTGCAAAACCATTGTTCCTCAGTGTTTTGCAGTGTTACATTTTATAAGCTGGGAGGTGTTTACATTTCAGTCAGTAGCACTTAGATCCAAGAGTAAAGCAGAAGATTTCAGTTACTCATCGAGCAGGAATACTCCGAAGCTTTTTCTCCCTGGACACTTTTTCCGAAGGGCGACAAAGCAACATGTCCTGGATCTTTCTAGTGGCCTCCTTCTGGTGGAGAACCTCCCCACTGGGGTGACCTGCAGGCATCTGCAACAGATGCCTGAGAGATCTACCCCAACTGGTGCCTGACAGCATTGAGGAGCAGCTGCTCTACTCCCAGCTCCTCACCCTGTCTGTACGGGAGTGCCCTCCCACGCTGTTGAGGATTTTCATCGTGGCTGCTAACATTCAGGATCATTTTTTTCAACCCTCTCAATTTTGTGTGAATAGTAAAGCAAAGAAGTTTCTTTTTTGTGCATAAAAGTGGTCTGATAAGATTTTTTGTTAAGAATCAAGGGCTCAGGCAGAATGGAGGACACCAATATCATATTTTAAAGGCATGGTCAAGTTGTGAAATACATTAGAACAATTTCATTGATTTTGTTCCATTGAAGCTCCAATCAGGATGCTGTCAAAAAAAAATTAAGATATGAAAACTTGAGTTTTCTATCCAAGTCTGATTCAGCTCTCTTTAATATTCAGCGATTCAGAATGATCAGAACATATGAAAAGAAATGGTTCAAAACGCCAAAACAAGAAAAGAAAAACGCTCCTTGAGAAAGTCTTGTTTTGTATAATGATTCATTTGCCTTGACCTGTTTTCGGGATGGATTTTTTTTTTGGGGGGGAGGGGTGTTGAAAAACTACTTCACTCTGCTTTTATTGTAATCGTTCCTGTCACAGAAAGTTGTGAATGAACAAAAATCGAAATCTTTTAAGATGACAAACACTCATGACACACATGAGACGTGGAATGCGACTCTGGATACCAGAGTAAAGGAAAGGCACTTGCACTTGCCACAACTTCCACACATTGCATAAAACAAACACACGCTCGAGGTTGCTTAGCAACAATGCTAGATTAAATTCAATCAGCCAATGGAGGACTAACAGCCCCTAAAAGCTGATGGAACAAGAGTAGCCCGACCATGTTCCCTCCGAGTAACTGCTTGGTATGTTTATTTAGTCACACAGGGGTTAAAGTTGGCAAATGCACTCGAGGAAAGGCGCCAGCTTTAAGTTATGTGCATCAGATATGTTCAGTTCAACAATAGTGCTGTAGGATTTCGAGATAAATGCTGCTTGGAATTCAGTACTTCGGTGTTTTTATAGAATGTATGCGAGTAATGTTGTCAACAAAAGTGCTCGTCTTCGTATTTTGTTTCCACATGCGATTGACAACAAATCACATAACAAAACCTTCATTTTGAGGAGTGTGTGCGAGACTGATGACTCTTCCACCCAACCTGCAGCATCATCCGTAGCTCAGTGACGGTTAAACAAAAATAACGCTGAGATGCCTTTTATATTGGCTTTTCAAATTCATTCAATCTTTTTTTGTGTATCATTTATATTAAGTCACTGACGTGGAACTCTCTCAGATATTCCTTGTACCTGAATAGAGTTTGCAACTATATTTACTCTGATAATGATAAGCTACTTTACAACACATCAATTACACATCAGTGGCAACACAAAGAACCTGACTGTGGGTTTCTTTTAAATTCTCAACAGCCTTTCAGGTAATTAGGTTCATACAAACACCTTCTTATACGCCCTGAACTAATACACAAACAAATCATAGCAGTAAGATGCAGACGGATGTGGAGAGCTTTCTTGTGCTTTGTGGAAATGGTTTATTGTTTCATCATGAGGGTGAAGCATATAAATGTAGAGGTGACTGCTCTATTGTATGAGTGCAATGCTGTATATAGATGCATCCATCTGCAAATTAAGTTGTTTTTCTTCCTGCAACATTGAATTGACTTTAACACACTATCCATTCGAAAGCATTTAGATCCATTTCATGATGGCTTTCATTCATCTTTCTACTTTAGTTAGTGATGGATTTGAAGGCGTCAACCAGAAGTAGAACATTCGACTGTAATTCAATACATTCCTGTTTATTTATCTTTTTAGGTTAGAGATTCCCAAAGTCCCAGTTGGCCCTGAAGGCAAAAAAAGAATACATGAATGTTTTTTTTTTTTTTTTAACAATTTTGTATTTGAGTTTGAAATGACTCAGTTATCTGAACATATGTGGCCCTGTAATTGTTTCAGGCATTAATAATAACTGACGGATTTCTGTGTGTGACTGCGTCCTTGATTTCTGTGTGAAAACATACATGACATTAGAGCCAGAGAATAAAGAAATCAGCATAGGCTGGCGCTGCAATTGACGATTCTCTGTGTAATTCTGTCTCTTGGCCCCTAATCCTCTTTGTGCTCCATCCCTCTAATGTTTCATACTCATACTTTTCCACTGTCCCCTGGCTCTTTATTCCCTTCCTTTGTCTCTCTCTTTCCCTCTCTTTCTTCTCAGTGTCTTTGTGTCTGTTGATGCACCACCTGCCCAATGCTGGCTCTCAGCAGGACACGGGCATCACATTGATCAGAGGGATACTATGCAGAGCTATGTAATTCTTCCAATTTCTTCTTTGGTATCTTCTTCCAGAATAAAGACCTCACTCTATCATTGTGTGTGTGAGTGGGAAGTCCTTATAAAATAGAATCACTTGCCACCTCGTCTTCTACTGATAACAAAGAAAGCAATACAAATGCATTTTAGTCTAACTTCTATGTCTTTTTTCAACAATTAGCACATATGCATGAACATTCGTCGTAAATGTTTGTATTTTAACAGCGACAGAATCAATCTGGAGCTGTTATAAAGGGAACAAATAGAAAGCAGTTGGTTTGGAAGCAGCAACAGAACACATCCAATGGTACACATAATAATTGTTTTGCACATTTCTCTGCACATGAGCTCTGAGACCAGTGCCTATCCCTTTGATTATATTGCTTTATGTTCACTGCACCCGAGTAGACACAGTTGTTCAAGTGAAATGGAAGTCAATTTGTTTGAAAAATATAGAGACGCGGTTCACAAAAAGCTGCAGCAATTGTCAGCGTGCATGTCTTCATCGGCGAAGCCACGTGTAAACAGATTTTTCTTGACTGAATGATTTTATTGTGGTGCTGTTTGAACATTTTCCTGCAGCTCGCCATTGTGGACAATCTGTTTCAATGCAAGAAAATGCAGTTATGTTTTGAAAGACTGTGAAATAATGTAAAACTGTCGCCTATTCTTTCTCATTTAATTATTTAAAAGTGACAGCATGGCAATCCATAAAACTGTACAGTGACAAACAATGATTTATTGGTATTAATATACAGTATGTGTCACAAGAATTATCATTCATTCAGTTGTTGTTATAGGCTCAGGCCAAGAATCGAACCAGGTTGTCTTGCTTTGAGGAGACGGAGCCAACCTATAAGCCCCCTCCCCCCGAAAAACCTGAATAACTCAATCGTATTCAAACCAAGGTGCAAAATTTTCCTGAATTCCCGCCAATAAATTACAAAAATGAACCTTTACATGCCTAAAAACTGCAGCACCTTAACATGTCTGCAGAAGACTGTTGGAATAGGTGCCAAAAACTGTTTCTAATTTCAGCTTGATTCCTCCAAAAGCCCTTGATGAGGCTTGAGGAAGTTATGTGCCACTTCAAGTTTTTTCCTTCTCACATGATTATGCACTAATTACAATAAATGACTGTTGACATCCCTCTCTCAAAGATAGCTTATAAAAATTCAAACTTGAATTTATTGTCACATGCAAGGGATCCATTTATTTTTGTGTACATATTCTTCGATGGAACAGTTTTGATGTGAAATTTGTATTTCAGGAGCATTTCGTTTTGCCATTCACTCCCTAACAGCCTGAGTTTACTGTAGTCCATTGTGATCTCTCTCATAGAGATCCGTTGTATGTGACTCTGGACATTCTGTCATAGTCCATAACAGCCAGTGGGCCAAACACAGCCACCAGCTGTCAAACCTGCTGAAGGCAGAGCCAGGCACCCCACATCGACTGGCTGACTGCCACTGGCCTAAATACTAATCACTACCTGTATCTGTGTGAGGCATAACACACATTTCACCTGATATTACCCTTACTTGTCAGCGAGTTGATTGTCTCTAAACGCTCAGAGCATGTCTCCTTTTTTGAATCAGTTTGTACGTTGGTTCAGTTGGGTTTCTTTTATAATAAATACTATACTTTTATACTTTGAAACAAGTACAACCCACCATATGTTATTCCCCCTCTTGTGGATCCACCTGTGAGTGAGAGTTACAAAAAAAAAAAAGGCACTGGGTCAAAATAGCCAAGTGGTTGTTTTGGTAATCATGTGTTGGGGAAAAAATAAAGTTTTTTCTCCACAATTATATTGCATTTCTGCAGTTTTGCAATTTGTGTTTTCATCATTATTCAGTAATAATACCAGTTATTATCATTTTACCTCAGTGTGTAACTCCCAGATTGAATTCCAGGGAAACACCATGTTTAACCAACAAGTCAAACAATTTAATGACCATTATAATTCTGTAATTTTACCTTCTCGTCATTATTTTGTGTTAGGATTGGGGGGAAAGTGAGAGGAGGAGGCGGAAGCAGTGGAGGCATCATGTTGAGAAACAAATGTGGAAGAGAAAGCAGCGCTGGTAGGTACCCAGAGGCGCCTGTCGATTTCTCTGGCTGTCTGAAATCAAACTCCCCATTTCATGGTTATTGAATGATTGTTTGAGGTTACGTTAACAAAAGTGATTTGAGGGAAAAAAAAATCCTCTGTTCCAAGTTTCAGTCTTCCACAACTAATTAATGAACCTCATCGAGTCACCTCCTTTGTTTTGTGTTCGTCTTCAGCGTTCACTGACATTACTGAACTCGACTTTCAAACCTAATTTCAAAAGCTGGCGTTTTTTCTGATTGCTTATTGACCATGCGGTAGTTATCTTGGCGAGGGACTCATCAAACTTGATTAAAAAAACAGATGATATTGTTTAAAAGGTAGAAATACAAAGAGATGGTGCCAGGTCCTCGTGACACAGACTTGGACCTTGTGTAAAGAAACATTTTTTTTAAATCCAGTTGACAATAGATGAAAAGCAGGTTGTACCTCATCACATGGCAAACAATTAAGGATGTTCTATTGTACACATTTTGACCTGGAAAGGATTCACTTTCCACAATTGACATCATGTCCGTCATTTTGGACTGTGGGGGGAATGTCCAGAACTTGTTGAAATCTTGCACACAGGACGAAAAAAATGCAAGTTGAACGGCATCACTTCACCTCGTTAGGATGTTTATTATGAAATAACTGCTGGTTAATTCAGTTTCAAACACGTTATGTGGTACTTTCCCGGTTACTGCTCCTGGTCCCCGCATTTATTGGGCAATTTTTCTAACTTGCTGTTACTGTTCTGTCCTGTTGTTACTGGATTTAACAGTATGAATGTGAGGGCGTGCACCGTTAGTGAGCTGCGAGAAGCGGGGGCATGCTGACAGCTTGGTAGTAATGAAGGGTACAGTTAGGATGTAGTGGAGTATTTGGGGGTACAGGATCAGTCATTAACTGAGCGCATCCCTCTCACTGGATTATTGCCATTATGTCCTACTGGTCTGCCACAGCATTATCACTGACTGTGCAGACAGGTTCACTACATACCAAACAGGACCTGGATATCTGCCTGAACACAAGCCTCACTCCACACTGAAACACAGCACCACCGATGTTCTGCATAACACCAAGCACAGACATGGCATTCATGTATTTTCTGTCAGCCGTCCCATTACATGCTGCATGAAAGAACCTCATTTACATCACACAGGTAAGCTGTTCTCCATATTTATTTGCCATCCACTTTATTTATGAAGTGTCGTACCAAATAAATTGACTTTTTCTTTCAGTCTAAAAGGTAACAGTATTTGCTCAGCTGTGCTCTTGGAAATTAACATCCAGGCTCAGGCACCAGATTGTGTGCCAGGATCTTTCCGACGGGACGCGCCTGCAGTGGTGTATTTGAAAGCACAGGCGTCGAGCAGCATCATCTGCTGGGAAACGCCAGATCAAATAACAGATCCAGATTTGCCAAAGTCATTAATTTCACATGCTGGCAGAGGAAGTCCTCGTGGCGACTGAATGAGAAATGTTTTCAATCAAAGATTCAGATTCTTATTCAGCCATCACAACTGTCGTTTGGGAACCAGAGCATTTCCAACCGAAACACAGAGTCATGGATTTTGGTTTTGGACAAAGACTGAATGGGAGAAAAAGATCTTTTTACCAGCATGTTTTTCATCAGTTTGTACAGTTGTGGTTGGCAGGAACATATTTCTCCATCTTGTACAATTCGACTTGCTAGAATTTGATAAACTCAAACCGTGTTTGTCCTTGTGGTTCATAGCGTGACAAAAAGAGGCCGTGTTTTACAAGTCTATATAGCTTTT
Source organism: Malacoctenus gilli (assembly GCA_032164315.1). Lineage (NCBI taxonomy): Eukaryota > Metazoa > Chordata > Actinopteri > Blenniiformes > Labrisomidae > Malacoctenus > Malacoctenus gilli. The sequence goes on from JASSRZ010000001.1 coordinate 18,752,189, forward strand.
CACTTGACTGAGTGAAAAGTCCTGTGATGTCTTTTTGGCGGAAAAAAGCAAATTAGATGTTGGAAAATATTGCTGCATTACCTTCAATTTTGACTCAGTGGTAGCTGACAAGGGGTAGGAGTGGTTTGTACTCTTAACTCATGGTGATAATCCAAAGGCTGGATTTTGGGCTGTTGGGATTTCTATGTGATGTCTCCATACCTTCACAAGCTCGTGTCTTAAAAGGAGGACTCTCAAAAGGCTGCTGTGTCCTTCACTCGGTGAGGAATGTGTAGAAAAGGGAGGCAAGAAGTCACCTAAAGCAATGAAGTTAATGTGGAGGTCATATGAGGGCATATGTAAATGTTTGATATTTCACAATATGGAGATATTCACATTCTTAGCTGTCATTGCGGAATTATGCTGATAAAGCACATCAACAAGAACAATCAAATCAAATTCAATCACTATTTCACATTTCTCTTAAATTATTGATGTATGGAATATTATATATACCGCATTTGTATTTGGTTTTTAAGCTATTATTTTTCTGGGTGAACAATATAAACAGAAACCTTTTATTTGGCTAAGAAGCATTTTCTTCTCACTTGCATCAGCATTAGATCATCGGTTGCCTGAGATTTCCGTCCATACTCCATGTTGTTTGATTTTGCCATCGAAAAAAGTGTGGAAAAACCACACAAAAAAACCCCAAAATTAGTTCGAAAAATTTCATGAATCATGTTTGTTTACATGAATCTTTGAAGGCCACAAGGCCAAAGACGCAACTGGACTTCGAGGTTGGTGAATCTTTTGCCAGTCGAGCAGGATAAAACCTGGAAGAAAATGTGAATGAGCAGCAGTTCTTGCTTGGGCTTCATTAGTGTTGCTGTGGTGCCCTTGATCAAGACCTTTGACCTTCAATAAGCCAGTGACTCTTTTCTGGGGGCAGTAATTCACTGGTTGCACTGGGCGAGTCTCAGTAGTGTGAATTGTAATGAGTGTGTTTCTGAAAAAAAAACAAAACATGGAGGTTGCCCCACAGTGACCCTGAATAAACACAGGTTAAAAAAGATGAGTGCACCAAACCAGCGATGTGTTTGCAGACGATCTGGGTCAAGATTTGTCAACAGAGTTTGATAGCAGTGTTTAAACCACAAAGAGTTTGCTCGCTGACAGAAAAAAAACAAGCTTGGTTTGGCCAAAGTTTATGTAGTTAGGCCAATACAGTGCCGGTTCAATTTGACTGCCTGTTTTTACTCTGCCATTTGACTATCCAGGCATCTGCTGCTGACCAACTTATTTGTTCTGAAATGCGTCTCAGGCAGCATACAAGTTATAAGCTTCCATCTCATTATTTTGTTTGTTTGTGTTGGAGATCATGTTGTCCCTGCAAAAAAAAAAAAAAAAAATCCGTCATTTACTCGTGTGCTCAGTCTGCTTCTTGTCTTCCTCTTGTTTCTGGTTTGTCGCGAGCAATCACTAGGCAGATTATCAGCACTAGATACTGTAAAAATCTTGGTAAATCACTGCAAGAAGGAGAAAAAAGGTCTGTTTCTCGGCAAGACGACGAGGATCAAACTCAGTCAGGATTCAAAGACGCACATCTAAACGCCGGTAGCAGCGATAAGGGCCACTGAATGCTTTACTTAAAGTTACATGAGTGTTTTCTCCTCTCCTTTTGGGCTAATTTATGTTTAATTCTGTTCAAGGAAACGAAGGAATAATTAGCTGGAGAAATGTTGATAAGTCCCCATGTTTTCCTCTCTGTCAAAGAATGCCATCTGCACCATCGTCCTGATTAATGAGCAGGTGGAGAAGGAAGCATTTTCATCACGATGTTCAGTGAGGCGAACAAAAAGTGAATTTACTGTTCACACCACACCAAAACAATGTTGTGAGTATTCAGATGGTGAACACTCATACTCATTGAATTCTTTGACATGGTATGGTAGTGTCGTATCAGACTAACAATATGGCAGCATGATTTTAAATTTCTCTGGAACAAAAACAGATCAGATTAAAAAAAACAAAAAAACCCTCCTCATGTCAAACGATGATACAAAGTCATTACTGCTTATGCTTATTGAAAATCTTAACAGGAACACTTGTCTATGTAAAAACAACAAAACCAACCCAGAATTGCAGTGATGTAACTCTCAGAAAGAGACAACTCTATATTTCCCACAACCTAATTCAGTCATTTTGGTGCCTAAAGCCACACAACCCAGAGGGTGCTTTGGGGATACATTCGAGCAGAAACCAAATGGCTCTGGAAAGATAGGAAAGTGTAAAAGTAATGATTAAAAGTATGATTTATTTGTGTATGATTTATTAGGAAAAACAGATCCATTCATCAAATACCCCTTTTCATGGAGGTTTCGGAAACAGGGAGGGGTTCTTACCAGGAGGCTACCGTTCTTGTCTGGAGTTTAACCGGCTGAATATTACGGCTCTCTTGTCACCAGGAAAAGTGTTAAGCTGTGGTTGCTGACAGCGTGTCGCGCCCACTGTTCACATTTTGCTTTCGGGAGTGACCACGAGAAGAGTTTTAAAAAGGATTTCAAGATAAGCGTCTCTGCTCCAGGACGCACACGGATTCAAGCAGCATGCGCTAAACGCAATCAACCCCCTTCGGAGTATATGGAACAAGCCTTATGAGACGTCTCGGCAAACGCGGAATACAAATAAGACGCAAAGCAAACTGCAGCATTACAAGCAGGATTAATGAGCTCGCGGAGCGGTTTGGGCTGTGCTGTGGACAAACTTCTGTGACAGGACTGTTTGCAGAAACTCTCTGATGCGGCGCAAATATCAGGCTAAATCAGCTCCTTTCTTTAATGTACAATTTCTGACATCTTGCCATGTTGACTAACATTTTGGGATTTTAGCCACTAACCTGATAAAAACAACAACAATTTAACTTGAATTAACAATGTAAAATCTCTCCTCAACAGAAACGTTAAAACATGCATACCTGGAAATAGAATGTATGTTATTTAAATTGCCTCAAGAGTTGCAATCTATTAATATTACATACGAATAAAGCCATCCTAATTGAAACAGCACAGGTGTTTGTTAGTCAGAAGAACCTTCATACAATAAGTTAAGGGCTTGGATTTTAATTACCTTTGGGATTTGGTAATTTACATTCTGCTGTTGAAAGTCTCATGTTGATACAACAAATGGTGTGCATATGTGTGCATACGTGTATATATGCGCCTTTATACGGTCCAAAGTGGTTTGATGAGAGTGAAGGTAAAGGAATCAATAGGGTTTTAATGGAAAACAGGATGTCCTCAGGTAAAATTCAGACCAAGAGTACTGCATGAAGTTCAATGATTATATTTCCCGGACGGAGGACGGAGGGAAAAATTGCAAGAAAAAGCACTCGATCTTGGCCTCCATGTACATTTCTATTCTTGAAGGTCAGAAAGCTTGTTATGGTGGACAAACATTAGATGTCCAGTGGCGCTGCCTCCTCATTAATCTCGTCTTCTCATCGGAGGCAAAAACCTGTTAAAAAAAAGGAGGAAAAAAAAAAAGTCAACACACGCTGGAATATATTGACAGTCCACATTTCCTTGGAAAAAAGAACTTCACCAGGTGATAAGTTTAGAAACACACACACACACACACACACACACACACACACACACACACACACACACACACACACACACACACACA
>JASSRZ010000001.1:18755957-18776412 GCA_032164315.1 Malacoctenus gilli
CACACACACACACACACACACACACACACACACACACACACACACACACACACACACACACACACACACAGCTGCTCATGCTTTATTTAATAACCAAAAGCTTCAGAAATTAGGTCTGCGTGCTGCCACTGGCTGACAACAAGCTGTGTATCCACACCTCGCCAACATCCACCACCACTGGTCACTCATTTTTCATGAAGATCGTCTTGCATCAGGATTTTTATTGACACGGCTACATTATTGAAGTGTACACTGTACAGCAAGGGCAAGTTTTTAATTCATATCGGGGGGGAGGGGGGATCCTGCAATTTAAATCTGTTGTCATACTCCAACACTTTGACACCAATGAGACAGGTTGGCAAATATATATTCACGTACCTGCTCTTGGTTTTGAATGTAAAAAAAAGCCCGTCCACGCTTTGTTTAATGATAAACTTTAAGTGTTTTTCTTTTACTTTTTTCTCTTTTTTTAAAATTCCAAACCAGGTATTTCTAAAATGGGGAGTGCAGGACACTGTCGACGAGGACACTGCTTTACTGTTTTGTTAGTTTCCTGTGCACGAATCCTTCACGGATCAGCCTCTAAAGTGTTTCGGAACAGACATAAAGCAGACTCTTACCCTTTGCCCTGCGACAGTAAAAATGATAATGTCCCATTCAGACAGAAAAAGCAGCATAACATCAAGCTGGGGTACACATTCACACTGTTTCACAACTTCTTGGAAGGCTGTTTTTTTTCCCTCTGCATCATGTTTGACTTGAGTGTTACCACTCTGCATTTTAGTGTTCTTTGGAGCATTCACATTCACATAATGTGGATAGTTCTAAGAACTGGGCAACAATGACTTTTAATTTGTATAAACCAAAAATCCCCCAAGGAAGGCTGTAATAGTTTTGTATTCAAACAGGATATTTGAAAGTGTTGATCTCAGAGCTTTTATTTTCCTAGAGTGCCAAATTAACATGCAGTTCTGCACACATATCATTTCATAGTCACAATTTAATTGCTCTCCATTAATTACATATTCTGAGTGAGTTGTGCATTTGCATAGATTTCACATGCAACTGTGACCTACTGCTATGTTGTGTGGGTGCAAAGGTTTCCAATCACTGATACATTGCGCTTGCAAGCTGCCCCACCTGACTGCGCTGCTGTGGGCTCGAACAAATTATTTCACCTTTCAGTACTTTAACGGGAGGCTGTGGGGGTGATTATGAGGTTGTGCAAGTGTATTTGTACTTTAGATATTTTCAGCTGGCAATGTTAACACAGTGTTTTAACAAGTCCTATTTTCCATCATGAAAGGACCTCCATCTTGAGACGATGCATAAACTCAAAAAGTCAGCTTCCTTCCTTTGAGCAGTTGACCTTTGACTTTAAAGAGCATTGATTCCAGCCCACTGGATGATTGAAACAAATTAAACATCAATGATTCCGTTAACTGAATTTTTTCCTTAGAAGTCACTGCTATTTCTGAAGTGTTCACCACAGGGTTGCACTGATTTAGTGAGATCCATGAACACAACACTGAGAATATAAGCCTTTTTCACTACCGGCTTTAACCCTTTCCAATCATCCGTGTCTAAAACTAAATGTTCCTACACTTCAGTGCTTCTCAACAAAAGGCCCGTCAAAATTCAACTCGGAAAACTCAAAGAGAACAATTATAAGACACTGTGTGGTGCTTTTATTTTGAAGTCTCCTGCTTTTTCATCTGTTATATTGTGTCTCTCTGTCAGTTTTGGCTCCTCTCTGACGGTTTTGGCAAACCAGCAATTGAGTAAGAGGTCCACAGCCTTTCCTCCAGGCAGTCTGGGAGGGCCGAGGAGAAAAAGTTGCTTTGGATGAACTGCTAGTTGGCTCCTTTATTCGGGGATTTTTTCATCCTTTGTTTCTGTCAGTTTTTTGCCGAAAGCAAATGTTACGATTAAGTGTCCATCACTTTGCTGCACCTATGGTCTGCTGCATGCAGCAAATGGATAAATCTGAAAGTGTATGTACATAAAGGATACTTCATTGAATGCAACATCTGATGACAATGAAGACATTTGGTCATTCATTTTCCTCTGAGGAGGGTCTCACCAGACCCAGCTTCACAGATGACAAGACCTCTCACACTCACAGAAGAACCCAAGGACAATGTAAAGCCAATCGTTGGAAAAATGTCGCCTCCCTTAGCACCCACAATAAAGGATCTCATTTCAAATTAAAAGCCCTGCAGCTTTCAAAAGCCATCAGTCATGTGCTGGATGTTGACCTTGACCTGGTGAAATGTTTATCGCATCAGCAAACAGGCAGATGTGAAGATGTTGACAGATGTGTAATGAAAAGCTCAGCAGTTAAGTTTCCTGCCAGTCAGATCAGTGTTTTCACGATGTGACACTTCGTTTCTGCGGACGTCTTGATGTCAGCAGCTCAGATACAATGAGTAGTTATTTCTATTTGTATCAGTTTTGAGTTTTCAAGTGCTCTTCATTTTCGCCAAAGAATTTTTGTTTTTGTCACATGATAGCTAGAATGTGTTTGACGTGTTACATTGTTCGATGTGATTATTTGTGTGTATGATATTGAACATGTCACGCCAAAGTAACCTGAATTTGTTTGATCTGAACCATCAAGATTTTGTTTATCGGCCTGAGTGTTCAAATGGTCTTTTAGAGCATGGAAACTGATTTGAAAGTGTGATGAAACAGTGGTGAAATCCTGTAATAATGATGTTCACAATGGCACAAATCATTTTGGGAAAGATCCCAGAAATATGACTTTGAAGCTTACATTTATTTCTATCTGCTTAATTTTTAATGCTTCAACTTTTCAATGTGACATGTCAGATTTCACAGGGGAGCTTGAATCATTTTCACAGCTATGTTTCCAAATGATTGGACTTTGAACTAAGTTTTATCCCAGTTTATTCCAGCATTTGTTTTGCATTGGCTTCAACTTCACAGCTATGATTTACTTCTCAGGCAATAAATATTCAAAGAAGATAGAAAGACAGAAAAATGGAGAAAGAGGGGCTGAGCCAGGAAAGGTAAGAAAAAAAGACAAGAGAAGATAAAGTCAAGGAAGGAACAGAGAAACAAAAAGCAGAGGAAAAGGCAAAAGAAAAAGAAAGGATGGGAAACAGAAACAGAGGGGATGGAAAGGGAGAGTAGGAAGAAGGCAAGAGGATAGAAAATCAAGAAAGGAAACTAGAAAGAAAGGTTAGAAAAAGGAGAGATAAGAGGAGATAAACGCAAAGGTTGAAAAGAGAGGAATAATGCACCAAGAAATCTTTCAGTTGAAGAAGCGGTGTTGAGTAAAAGTTGAAGAACTTGTGACATTATAAACTTCCTTTCATGATTGTTGTGTGAAAAAAGGCTACAACAATTTGAACGCACGCAAGTGTTTTTTTTTAAACATGTCGGATTTATTTAATGTCTGCATGTTGCTGTGCAAGATTTCAGTCTGAAACCAGCTTCTCTCCTTGGTTCAGTATTTACTCCTGCCTCTTTCGGATAAAGACTAAAACACAGAACAAACCACGAAAGCCGATCTCGCCCCGGACCACAAATTCAAATTAAATCACAACTTAAAAAGGGCTAAAACTCGGTGCGGCAGATATCGTTTCAGATGGAATACTGCTGCATTTCGTTCCGAAAGTGCCTCTGCTGTTGCTAAAGTGTTGACTTTCAGCTCTTTCTCAGAAAGCTCCTTGACTGCAGACACCATCATTGGCTAGTTCTGAAATGTATCTCGTGTTTTCTCTTCTTTTTTTATATCCCCGGGGCGATGGAGGCCATTCTGCTTCCACAGCGCATTCCCCTGAAAATACCTCTGGGGATCCTTTTCTCAGTGGCAGTGCCATCACTCCTATCATCAGTCCCCTGAGTGCCACTGAGCTGTATATCCTGGCAAGCAGGTAGGCACTGGAGATGCAATGGCATGTCATTACTTGCAGCAAAGGACGTCTTATGAGAATGTATGAGATTTATATGTTGTGAAGTAAAAAAAAATGGATAAATAAATAAAGAAAAGGAATTGCTGCTGTATAACCAACAACTAAACTGCAAAATTATTATTTTTTCTATTTTGCTCTTTATAGGGCTAACTTCTAGTCATTAGAGGAGCCCAGCTTAAACTGTTGAGGTATGATTAAAATGATTGGGGTTTTTATCTTGTCGTTCATTGAAATTTGTATCTGAATTATGCAAAGAATGCATAATAAATTCAAATGTGTTTGGATTTTGAATGATCTCACAGTTGGTATCTCTAATTGGGCCCCTGTGCTTGTCACAGTGTTCCGTGAGAAACCTCAAGGAATTGTTTTCACAACAATATCACTTTTTTTTTGTTTAATTACTTTTTGATCTTTGTGGAGGTAATTCAGATTTTTCAGTTGCAGATGCTCCTGTCTATTTTGTTGTTTGTTTGTTTTTGAAACAATATTTATGTTTTTAAAAGCTTTCAAACATTCTTTAACATAAAGTGTTGAGAAAATGTTTAAATATGGAAATATTTGCAATTTTAACATTGTGCCATTTCTGAAAGCTTTCTGATGCCAATGGCTTTATTCTGTACTTACTAATGTCTCTACAAACAATCTCTAAATATTGTTAATTAAAATAAATGTTATTATGTTTATATATAATTTTATATCAGCTCACAATTATTTATACTTTATTTATGCTACACAAACCAGCATAGACTTATCCAAACCATGTCCAGCCTAAGAGCATAATTTTCATCTAATGGCTTCATTTGTCCTTCTATTAAGGTTTCCACATTGTACATATGATGCTGTTAAAAAACAGGACATGGTTGAAAGTACTGTTACAAGGCTCAGGATCAATAATATCTCCACATGCCTGCACATTATTAGTTACACTGATAGAATGCCATTTTGTGGTAGCAATTCCCTTAGTGGATCGATACATCTTTTTCCAATAGCGGACGAGGGACAATTGAGGTTGAAGGTTGTTATTAAGTAAGGGCAGTGAAGTGGCACCCTCTAATCCAGTGGACTGTCGGGCCAAAGGTACAAAAAAGTAAACGTGGTAAAGGAAGATGTACCGGATGGCTTTTTTCTCGGGCGAGTTGAAAGTCAACTTGCGAGATGTCTTGTTGATCACCTGATTTCAAATTTGCTTTATTTCATTTTTTTAACATCTCTGCTTCATTTTGGGAAAAGATGCAGTATGGGAAATATGACTTGTTTCCACAAGTACTTTCTTGACTCAAATCATCTCAACTTTGCACCATTTGGTTTGTTGCAATGCTCCCCGACAGTCGCTTGGCGTGTGTTGTCTCAGAGTGGAGCAGTTTCCTGTAAAGAAATAGAGGTCCATTATTATATGCACTTGGTTTTGAAGACAGAATTTAGATTTACTTTCAGTTTAGCTGACTCTTCCCACTAAAGTCAACAAGGCATGTGAGAGAAAAATTGTATATCAGGAACTTGTGTTCTTACTTATACAGTACTGCCATCCTTGCCTATTGCGCCTCTTCAAAAAGCAGTGAGTTGGGACATATTGTTCAGCTGAAATAGTTCAAAGTGTTCGAACCCCATTTACGGCTCAGTTTTAAGACGCTGCCACGAAGAGAAAAAAAAGACGAGCCATCAGATAAACATCTGTTGTTTCTAACTAGCGAGGGAAACGTCAAGGTACTTCCATGTGTGGAGAAAGAGATAGTTATTGCGATTTTCAAAAGGAGATGTTATATAAACAATCAAAGCTATGTTTTTGTTGTCATCTCCAACAGCCTTATTTTCTCACTGTGAGTGATGCTCGTTCTCATTTCCCAGTCTTCTAATAACAAACCCAGGAAACCAAAATAGAGGCGATGTGGAGAAAAGGCCAAAATATTCACAAGAACTAAGCATCACAACAAAAAAGGAACAAATCTGTCGGAAGAAAAAAAAAAAACCCAACTTGTCAAGTAAGAGTTGGGGAATAAAGGCATCGATGCAAAGAAAAGGCCAGAACATTTCCAGTCATGTAACATTAGCTGTTTAGGACTGACTGTGAGCCTAACTGGCTTATGTGACTACACGGTTTGTCTTCAAGCTTTTACACCCTTCATTAGTAATCACCCATCATTTAAAAATAGATGAGCTTACATAAAGAAACTAAGCTGGCAATGCATCCAAACTCCAGTACATTGATGATGTTTGTTTAGATTTCTGAGGGGTGGAAAAAGCAGAAATAAAGGCCTCACAGAGAAAACAGTGGCTGAAATTTTCACTCGGCCGACCACAGCTGTGTCCTCCGTCTATCTCTCATCTTGAGAAAAAATATTTTTGGTATTCAGCGTTTGGCTTTTTCTTTTTTTAAATGATATTTGCCAACAGATATTGAAGAAAGTCACTGAGCAGTGCACATCTGCGGCGTGTTGTTTGGCAGATATTTTCAACTCTCAATATTGTTATCTGACATCGACCTGTCATGTTGTAAGTGTCGGAACTACGGCTGACTCCCATCACAACACAGCTTCGATAAATATTGATTTTAAAACAATATTAGCTGCAACTCTGTCCTTTCAGGGGTAAAGTCATGTCCGTACACACTGATACAGAGCCTTGGGGGGGGGCGCAAGAGAGCAGTGGGAGGATTTGCCAGCTTCCATGTTGTCAAAACAACTTCACTTTTTAAAGAGGACCAGAATCGAGAACAGACTGCTTTTATTACCTCTGAGAAGGAGGTTATGTGGTCACTCCGGTTTGTTGATTGGTTGGTTGGTCGGTCTGTCTGTCTGTCTGTCTGTCTGTCTGTAAACTGAATAAATTAAAAACTTCCTTTTGGATTTGGATGAAATTTGCAAGATGGATGTTCAGTGGTACAAAGAAGAAGTGATTCAAGTTTGGGGGTAATCCAGTCGACCGGAAATTCAAAACGATGAAAAAATTGCATTTCTATTGTGGTATAGCTGGTCTTCTTTCTTAGCCAATTAGAAGCGTCGTTGCCATGTGCTCATCGTTTACATGTGCTGTAGCCAGATGCCCCACCACCAGGGGGCACTGCCACACGATTGCATTGTGCTAGGTTGAAGTTTTAGGTCATGGCATTAGCTTGATCTCATAGTGGTGCATTATTAATGTGAGGCAGAAGTTTGCACTCCGAAAGCCCTGAAGTTTTGAAGGCTCCTGCTCCTGAGCGGTTGTTTCTGCTTGTGTTTGGCTTCACAGTTTTTCTGACTCAGAACTCTGCTGTCAGATGCAAATAAACACAATGAGTTGCCGCTCTGGTGAAATACTGACTGTCATAAGTGGAAGCACAAGTGACGATATCACATTATTGCTTCAGCTCTTTCCAAGCCCAGAACAATTGTAAGCCACATACTTCGAGTCATTCAAGTTCAGGTTGGTGACAATGCAATTCCTGTGAGTCTTTTGCTTTATGCTGTTGATGCACACTTTAGCAATGCACCCTGAGGTAACCTGCAGGACATGTCTGTATGTCACTGTTTCTCTCCTACAGTAAATAAAGTAATTCTTTCTGGTCTTGCCACTAAGAAATGTATGGCCACACTGTTTCTCAAGTTACGTTTCCAGGCTTTTACAAAGTAAAGACCAGTTGTTTTTGCTGATCATTCTGTGCCGCATAAAATTCCACTGCAGACACATAAGTTCATTTCATTGAATTTCTTAAGTATTGAGCGTTTTCACTTTTGAGCTCCTGACATGGTGCTACATTTTTAGTTTTGATACCGTGACCTGTTGTTGTGTGGAAACCTTTTCCTCACTAAGAAAAAGTTGGCTGCACTGCAGAGTGACTCTGTTTTTGCACTTATAAGGCAGTTGCGAAAATTATGAGCCATTCAGAATTCAAGTACATTAACCACTCTGATTTCAGGATAAATCAAACAAAATTGAAGACTTAAAAGATATGTAGGCTTCTGTCACGTTGCTCAAAAGATGTAGTATGTTATGATTTAATTGAAAACATTATTTTAAAGCTGAAAATGATTCCACCCAAAATTTCCACGCGTGGCGTTGAAAACGCACTGCAGAATTTCTCTTGCACAGCTGTTCCTCGTAGCCCAGCACAGCCCCTTGAACCTTAAAGATGACTTTGTGTCACAAACACATCACTGCACATTTCTGGATGCAAATATTAAGCCCCTTATCTTTGCCACATAATGACCACGCAGTATTTCTTGATGCCGGTCGCAGTGTTATTATGCTGAACAATCTCTGTTTACATGTGGGTGTCTTCAGATAGTAGGCCGCGTTTAGAGTCGCACACTCGATTTAGAATTGCTCTCTGCTTGGCACTGGGGGGTAAAATTTAAAAGTCCTATGTCGAGGGGGCTACAAAGGTTCTTTTCCTGTTAATTAGAACTTCATTTGTTTCACTGTTGCACAGTTCTGAGACAAAGCAGCAACTGCAGCTGGGATAAGACTAATATGGAGTCGACAGATAATGCTGTGATTGGACATGCTGCTTTCAAAAGCGACACAGACAGACACAGTGTGGTTATGTGGTCAAGGATTAGGTGATAAGTAATGAACGTTTGCCAAAACATGACGTTCAGTGCCGACTGTTCTCAGGAAATTGTTTTCAAAAATGTGGCACGTGCAATGAAATAATATCAGTAAGTATAATTACCTTTCAAGTGTTTGGAAATTAAATTTGACTTACAAATGTGCAACATAAAACAAGGCAACAGTGAGCAAATAAAAGAATAAACACAAAAAAAATGTGAGTGAGTTTCAGATATTTCCCAATCCAGCAGTGAAATCTTTGTATCGCCCACAATCGTGAATCAAGGATTAATCTGAGTTCAGTTCAGTCAAATTTGAACAAGCAAGAAAAACGAAAATGGCAGTGGAAAAAGTTTGAGCTCTCTGAATGCTAGAAAAAACTTCGACTTGCTGACTAAAACTGTTACTCCTCGGTATCTTTTGGAAAAATGTAACTATGTGAATAACATGTTGGCAAAAAGGAAGCCACCCAAAAAAACCCAACATAATTTATGCTGCTTTTGTAGAAAGCTCCGTTGATTGACATGCAGGCGAAACTTCTCTCTCAGATGTGTCAGTTGGTTAACTTAGGAATGCTGCCGAAATGACTTTCTCTGTTCACAGCGCAACTACAATTTTTCGAATCAAAGCCATTTTTAAAGCTCATACAAACCAACACAGTTGTTTCTCCAGACAGATGCCGATAGTTGGGGGGAAAAAAACCCAACAAATTCTGTTTTTCACACCTCCAAAGTCCCAAACAGATCCTGAAAGGAAAGTACAGATGCGAGAAGCCCCCCCGGCACACTGCGAGAGCCCCTCTTAATCACACGTGTGGTGTTATGTGTGCAGCTTCCTAACAAGTCACTGAGTTCATAAGAAAAAGGAGTTTGATGGTCATGTGGGATTCATTGTTAGCTGTTTGTATGTCTCGAATATGCACCAACAAAGCTGTTGACCATTTATACAACTTAGTTTTCCTTATTGCACATGATGGCAGGTGCCTGAACAATTGGAGGACCATGAAATGTGAACCGTTTTTTTACGTCTGAGGTCTGTGCATGTCAACTGTCACATCACGACAAGTGTTATCATGAGTTTCAATTTAGGACCACAATTAAATATAGATGCCTGTTGATTTTATGATAAAGTACCCGGGGAATTAATCAGCCATGAACAGCTGTCTGCATGTGACACCTCTGGCCGCCAGGTGTTACCCAACATTTGGCAGCGCTTACTGGCAAGGACCAGGAAGCGCGATGTTCTGTCCGAAATGCCCCGGCGCTGTTTGTTGCACATGAAAACAACAGCATTTATTTTTGGTATGAGAAGCACATTCACACAAACAACAAGCGTGGCGGATCGAATGTTTGGATGCAGCTCCGATGTTTCTGGAGTTTCCTTGTGGAAAAACAATCAATGCTTTTATGGTTTCCTAAAATCTTTTTTGAACTTAAACGATTTCAAGTCACTGTGATTAATATTCAACACTTATTTTGCAAATTTTTTTGTGATTTCCGCAAATGATCATCAGTAAAAAATCGTCCCAAAACACTGCAGTAAACTGGTGTGTTCTCTGAGAGACTATCGCCTGTAGGTGTTTGCGGTCACACAAACATTAAAAAAAGTTTCTTTCAACAAAGACAATAAAGTTGCAGGTGTTGTGATGAAAAGCCTTCCAGAAGTCATGTCCTGCTCCTTCCAGCAGTGACACTTGTGGACGTATAGAATTAAAAAAAGGGGGCATACAAGCTGTCCATGTCAAAGAAAAGATAAGCCTGACATCTGCAGTTCAGCAGACTTGGCCTAAGCCACGATTGCGTCTGTCCCCTTATTGCGAGCCACCTTCGACACCTGTCCAAAATAAATGTTTTGCTTCGACTTTGTCTGTGTACCATCTCGCCGCCCAAGTCACAACTGTGGTTGCTAGGCGTTTGAGTTCAACTGCAAGATAAACTCAACTGCAAAACTTTCTTCTTTCTCTTTTACCAGCTCGTAAAAAACACTGTTCTGGAGCATCAAATCAGCACAGCTAAAAAAACAACATTTCCGTACACTCTGCAACCATCCTGATTTGATCAGCCTTTGGTCTGCTGACGTCACATTTCTCTCTTCCCCTTTATATTCTTCTGCAAACATGACAAGCAGACTTTGCTGAAGAATATTTTTACGAAGCTGCTTTATCGCATGGATTCCTTGTTTTTCAGGGGAAGAAACCGTTTTCGACGAGCAAAGTGTCGTCGACAGAAGAAATATCGGTGTTTGGCTGTCAGCTGACGCATTTTGTTTCTGTGAGTTTGTCCATGGAGTTGTTGCGTGTAGATTGGAGATGCATTTCCACTTGTTTTTCATGTGTTGACAACGTGTCTCTGACCACCTTCAGCAGTGGTTTGGTAGATCAGATACAATCCATCCACAGTGCATTTTCAATGTATTCACATCTGTTTTTCTATGTGGTCATGAACATCTGTTATTCCTGGTGTTAAGGGTAGCAAAGATCCTTCACTCCGAAACACAACAAGCTCCATCCACTGCAGCTGTTTCCATCTGTACAAGACAACTTTCAGCAGAACGCTCATTTTAGCTTTTGTGGCTGTTTAACAGTGGTGGACCTCCTGTCACACTTTCTTACAGAAAATTCTCTCTATAAAAATCACATCTCAGCAACCAGGTCCACCGAGACAACCCGCTGCTCACTTCCTTCATTATGACTGTTGTATTCGTTTTCGGAACTTTTGAGTCTTGTTTTGGATTTTTGTTGTTAACATTTTCTTCCCTTTGTAGGCTACTGGAGGAAGGTCCCACTTCTAACAAGCAATATATAAAAAAAAACTCAGTATGCAACAAGATACAGCAAGATGCATGCCGGTCACTGTTGGGCTTTCTGTGCTGATGTTTTAGTGTCTCAATCCAGCTGTGAAGGTGTAAGTATACTGATGGTGAGCCTGTTACGACCATGGTGAATACAACAGACGAGAAGTAAGTGTGCTTACTTGAAGGATATTGTATATGATGCTTTTTGAGTCAAGGTTGCAATGGTTTTTTTCCAGTTCCGGTCATTTTTGAGAGTGGTAATCCCTCATCACGAAGGTGGGCTCAATAAACACAAATAAATTCTTCCTGGACAAAAGTCTGGAGCAGCAGAGAACTTGTCCGTGTAATTCACCCGCGCCTGATGTTGGTTTCTTCCTCCTAATCTACTTTCTGTTGGAAGGGACCATTGTGATCAATGGTTTGTTTATTTGCCTGTGTAATAAGCGAATTATGCTAAACAGCAGAAGTCACCTCTAGCATTAACCTGCTTACATTTTAATCAATGACTTAAGTGATTTTTATCAGGACGCCACAGGCAATGAGGTGATAGAGGCAGTTCCAGACTAGAATCTGTCCTTTAAAAATGTCGAAGGGACCCGGCTCCGTTATTTAGAGGTTCTATCGCTGAGATCAATCTCTCCCCTAAATCACCAATCCAAGCGGCATTCATCATATTCACAATGAAGAGCTTTGTTCATTGCATCTAATGAAGTCCAGGCAAAAATTATAGTTACAATTGTCTCTCGAAAAAGACAGTATTAATTGATCTGATTATTCTTTTGTTTTGCTTTTTCATTAAGTAATGTCTGCACATTGTAACCACAGTATCTATGCAGATAGCAAAGCTTACGCTACCACTTCTTTCTATTCTTACTTTTTTATTACATAGTGTGGGATGGTGCATCACTCCCCAAACTACAGCTTGAGTAAGGCCTGAAGGAGGGCTTCATTCTTCAATGGTATCTTCCTGGGCTTCAGCAGCGTCTCTAACATATATATATAAAGTGCTTATAAATAGTTTTCAGGACACAGCTGTTAAAATCAGCCTCCTTTTCGACAACTTTTATCATCCTTCAAACAGTAAAAAGTACTAGTTCATTGGGGCACATTGTAATGATGAAATAATGGTGTAATTGGTTTTGTGATTTAAAATACATCAGATTACAAAACATTATTTCAGGGGCACAAAATTGTGTCATGATTTTACAAAAAACCCTTAAAAAAAGAGCACTTAGGTTCCATTCGCTAATTGTTGTTCATCAGTTCCTTAGTAATTTGTCAGTAAAAGCCAGAAAAAGAAAAGACTATAAAAAATTATCACTTACAATGAGCCAAAATCACCTCCTTCTGTTGCCAGCCCCAGAGGGGAAATCCTAGAAATGAGCAGTGTGCGAAGCTTCAGACTTTTCAGTAAATTGTCCAGAAAATAACTCACATTTTATCAATTATTTTAAAAGTATAGGTCATGCAAACAATTAGCCTTTCAGGAATCTGACCGTGAGTGTTTCTAATCGTCTACATCCATTCAGATGAAAATAAGTAAGCTGATTTTAAATGTTTGCTTGCACAGAAATGTCCCGACACACCAGTGGTTTGTCATCATTTTCAAGACCCAATCAAGTACCGGTCTGGCATATTCAATATTCATTTGCATTGAACTCGCAACAAAAATATGTATGACAGAAACCTTCAAATGACATTTGACCCAAATTCACAGGTTTCACCTCATGAAATCAGCTTTACTTATTGTCCACAGTTATTGATGGAACTTGACGTCACTTCAGGCTTTCATTTATTTATTGAATCCTCACTTTCAGTCTTCAAATCCTGCATCATGTGACCATGAGATGCCCACAGAATTGAATACAAGAGCAGTGTGCAGCACTGCTGAAGCACTGATCAAGTCAAAAATGGATTGGGACTCTGCTTTTGAGTTCCTGCTGCTGGAGAGATGAAACCATGATGACAGCAATTTGAGCTCTCTGAGCAGCGTTGCATGTTCACAACCCATCCAAAGACATGCATGTTACATCATTTGTGACTGAACCGTAGGTGTGGATGCATGTGCTTGTGCCGGCTTGAATAGACGGCACCCCCGTGACCCTATTTTTAGATGAGGTTGCAGATATAGTGTGCGTGTGTGCGCGCGCGAGCGTGTGTGCGCGCGCAAGCGTGCGTGCGTGTGTGTATGAGATGCGTGTCTTTGTACGATTCACGGTGGTAATGCCAGAGGATCTGATATCATTAGGAGTCGGGCTGAATCAAAAAGAATCAGGGATGGTTTCCTGAGGAGACAGAAGAAAACTCTGGGGCAGCGACTGCATCATGGTCGGATTAGGGGAAAACCGCGTGCCTTCTGTTTGGGCCATTCTTCTGCAGCTAATTCTGAGTCAGTGACTAATAATGCCTCACTAGATGTATCAAAAGATGCGAGCCCTCTCTCTTCCTCAGTGCGTCGGCCAACATGCAAACACACATTCTTATTCTCTGGGAGCAGCGGGGATTATTCCTGCCAGTATGGGAAGCATATTGCTGCCGGTTTCTTTCCAGAGAAACTACTGAAGAGAGTGGCACTGTCTGTTGCTCCTTTCAAGTCAACACATGCCACAAGCCATATATAATGAGCTCTTGATTCACACCGAGCAAAAGTGGAGGCAAAAGGTGGATCCAAACATGGGAACTGGCAAAATGAAATGATGGAGGGAGGGAAAAAAAATGAATAAGAAAAAGAATGGAAAGAAAAGTGCAGCAGTGTGTAGGGGAAGAAAGGCACAGGCTCCAACATGCTGCACCGTGGCGATCTCTCGAGGCCCATTGAAGAGAGGCACATTTGTGAAGGAGTGTGGAATGGAGCATTGAGTTTTCCCACAAGCTGTTTTCACCTCCTGCATACAGTAAGACGGGCATTGTGCAAGTTGGTGCTGGCATGGACTCAATGAATGGGCAACCATCATGTTGAGAAAACACGCTGAGCTCCAAAACTAGTGAGCGGAGAGTTAGCTTCCCTGCGTTCCTGCGTAATGATCTCAAGCAGACTCGGCTGTTGGAAGGTTCGTTTCACGTGAGCAAGAACACCTTATGGATTTAAGTGGGAGAGGGAAGTAAAGATTAATATTTAAACACTTATACGTGTGACCCGGTGCTACTTTGATCGCGTCAAAGTCGTCAAACTGAAGGCAACCATGCGCAACATTTGATTTTCTTGAGAAAAAAAAGTGTGATGTGGAATTTGGGGCTAATTCCTGATGTAAAGCCCTGAAAATTGGTATTTTTTCTACACACTCACTCTCTCTCTCTCTCTCTCTCTCTCTCTCTCGCTCTCTCTCTCTCTCTCTCTCTCACACACACACACACACACACACACACGCAGTGGTACAGAAAAAGGTGTTTCTAAAATAATTTGGTGCATTGCCCGAGATGTTTGTTTACATTGTTAGAGATGCACAGAGCCCTATACACAAGGGACAGACAGGTCAAGCTGAGTCGAGACTGTGGAAGACCATCCTTCTTGGTACCACAATACTTTTAATTAGACATAAATGTCAAGTTTTTCAAAGATCATCTTTTTAATATAAGAGTTCACACACCGAGGGCACCATGTGTGCCCACATTAAGTCATGATAGAGATTTTAATGTCACAAATGAAATTCCCAATCCGCTGATAACAGATCAGGTGCGTCATATAACATACGATCGGTGACAGCAATTGCATTATACATTGTTACAGCGTTGCTACACCACAACATCTAATCAATATCCATTTATCTTCTACACCCATCGACAGTGTTTCTGGGGTGAGCTTTAGTATTGAATTCCAGTAAGAACCTCAGTCATTTTATGCCCTATTGCTCATTTTTCCTTTATAACGTGAGGAAGTCAGACCCATTACAGTTCAGCTTTGGCTAAGCCCCCCCCCACCCACGCTTGATTCTTTGCATTGTATTTAACTGTATGAGCATTAAAATTGAGCTTTAAATGATTACTTGTCCGGCAGATTGTGTGCGTGTGCGCGCGCGTATCTGAGTGAAAATGCTTTTTCATGTATGTGAGTTTCAAATTCTCTTGTGTCAGTTCGTTGCTCATTTTAGTTCTCATTTTGGGGGTGGGGTGCAGCAGCAGGGGTGAGGCGGCAGGGCCGCGTTGTATATGTGTGTGTGTGTGTGTGTATGGCTGGGCAGGGGGGTGATGGGAGAGGCTGAGTGGGCTGGCAGAATGGCTGTAGTCGGGGCGGGATATGATAGGGTGCAAATCTAACTATGGGCCAATCCTGCCGCTATAGGGCTTAATGTCACTCCTGCATTTGGAGACCGAAGAAAATCCCAGGAATGATTATGAAAAACGAGATTGGTTTTCACTGTGTTTAGCACATTTTCATTCCCCAGGCGCAAGCAGAAGATTCTTAGAGAGAGTGGTCTGTCTGTCAATTTAGCAGCATGGTGTTACATTGTCAAGGAAATGACTTTTGGAAATGTGCTGCTCACACTGGGCTTCATGTAGGACTGGCTGATACGATCTGACAGTGATACATGGCTTTAACCCAAAGTACAGCCCATATCTGAAGCTGTCCACTCAAGTTTGACACACTATAATCTTGGAGAAACTCCCCTTGAAAATGTACAAACAACATCTCATCAAGAATTATGCAAATTGCTTTAATGTCAGGCATTTATAAAAACACCACCAAACAGCCTGGCTTTACTGCTGTGAAAAACCCCCCACTTCAGTCGTATTAGTCAGCAAGCCACAATAACATTGTTATTAAGATGGAGCGTGGAGTATTTAATTTAAATCTCAAGAACTCAGTTCAGCAATAACTTAAGAGTAAGTGACCAAAGCTTGGTGATTGCACATGTAATTTTCAAATGAGGTTAATTACAGGATTAAGGTTACTAAAGGACCTCTAAACACCACAACAGCCCCACTTTAGTCCATGCGTGATGCAATGTCGCTCTTGTGTCTCATGAAAGGGCCTGACCAAAGCCTTGAGCCTGGAGGCACAAGTTTAGTTAGATTTGCGGCAGTAGAAGGTTTATAAAGAGTCAAAGCTAATGACAGAATGCATAGGAAGGATGTATTGTATTGAGTTGTGGCCTGCTGAGGTCGTTACTTTGGACGATGGCAGTGTGGGGGTCCTAAAGATCACGTCTTTATATAGAAGATATAAACCTTTGTGTGCTTGAGGTAGAGTTTTTTTTTGTGAGTGCATGACAAAAGAATTTGCATGCATTTTCTTTTGGTTTGATAAGAATAGAAAACATTTGTCTATAGAGTCCCACCAGTGGCATTCGTGTCATCAGCACTCACTGTAATGCTCAGAGGTTGGAGAAGACTAAGACGGGGCAACATGACTGCTTAGATTTCTTGGGATGATATTCACAGATGGCAGCGTAGATGTCCTGTCTTTGGACAGTTTACTTTGCATAAAGATGGTGACCTTTGTAGATGATCCAGATCAGAGGGAGAATGTCTGACCTTCATCCAGCACTGAAGAGGAAACTACACCAACGTTGATGTGCCTTTACTGTCCCCTGTATGTTCTCTGCATCATTTTTATTGACCCTAAAAACTACACACAAAAAAAACACTAAAGTGACTCACATCTGTAACAATGGTAGTTACAAACTTTGTTTTTGTGCACCCAAAATTTTGATATAATGTACCTGGGGGTTGAATATAGAGGTGAAGGTTCTTCTGGGACTGTGTGTCTTTTCGCTCTTTTCTCTCGTCTCCGTTTTTGTTTTTCATTACAGATATAATCGAATGCGCTGCACCTAAAGACCAACCAGTCTGAACTGTTTGACATCTCTGAGCTATTGTGCACACATGTGAACGCAATCGCAACAAAAAAACATACCTCAGTCCTCAGAAACCACAGCGCTGACCTTGTGGCACTCATTTGCAGCAATGCCTTTGTGAAAGGTACATAGCACATTTATATAAGTGTGTTGTTTTTTTATCGTTTCTACAGACCGTAATTACCCGAGAAAGCAGATCTAATGAATTTTACCAACAAGGTAGCAAACTGCTCACGTATCGATTCGTTATGTACGATTTTCCTGTTGAGAGAAAAATGTCCTTTTTTGTGCATTTAGACAAAAAATGTTTACATTCCTACTTGGATGGCTGGATCTTTGGAAAGATTATGATCGATTCTGTGCCTTGAGTATTGTTTCGTGTATCGAGGCTTTAAGAACCGTTGCGAGGGAGGAGGACAGCAACAAAAGACACAGTCACACACGCGCACACAGGGCAGGACAAACAGTCACATTGTGTCAGGGCACCTTTTTCTTTTGGCTCAATCAAATTCAATTATGAAATGGAAATGTTGAGTCATCACAATTTACTGAATGGACATAAAATGAGATGCAAATAAGTGTGGTACTATGCATTTGAGGCATTTTGTCACACCATAATGGTATAATGTTGATAAGGAAAGCGAGGCCAAAATAAATTCATTCCCAATGACAAGAAACGGAGAGAAAAGACTGCAAAAAAAAAAGGCTCAAGTGTAATATGGGGAATCAACTGCACATAATATGTCCATAACATAATGTTGAGGGTGACTAAAATAGCAATAATAAGAAATATAATAAATGATCCATGCCATTTGGGATTTGCTTTTAACGTGTTGATTTTCATGTGTGTCTGCAGTTTAAGTCAAACACACTGAACCCATCTCTATTCTCAACTCTCCATTCGATTAGTACGCTTTCACACTAACCATCGGCTGAGAAAGAAATAAGCTGCCTTTGGACTACGTGACAGCCCAATAGTAAGCTTAAATGTACCATTAACACCAGGTCTATGGTTTTTTTGTAAGTGTCTGCCAGCCTGTTTGCTTTCTCTTTTCAACATGGCGCACTTCGAACTGTGACAGTTCATACTGCTCCGTTTCACCCCGATCACTGCGCTGCCAAGCTGTCAGAATCTCGTTAACCAGTCAAAAGCCACCAAATCTTAGCCCTGATGCCTACAGCTCTGCCTCCACGAGACAAAATGTTCTATGGCGTGTGTCTGTCTGTAGCATCTGTCAGCGCCAGTGGTGGTGCCAAAGACTTATCTCCCGTTAGCTCCAATCATTTGCATATGTCCTTGCAGTTGTTTGGCATGAGCTCATAATGACTAAAGGGGGCAAGAAGACTTGTAAAAGAGCTGAGAAACAGTTATGACAGATCTTGTCCATCTGCATCTGATTTGGTCTTATTTTGTGGTTTGGTTAATGCTGTTAAATGTGGACTTGGGCCAAGAAGCACTTATGCTGCCTAGAAATTGCCACCATTATTGTGTTCATGACTCATTTCTGTATCCAAAAGTGATTTATTAAACAAAAAAAGGATAAACTTGAATTGCCTATAAAGGGTTGATAAGGTTCAAATACTTATTCTGTATGGCAGTAACAGTGTTTTTGTTCATGACCTCGGCCTTCACCAGAGAGTCTTGTGCTGGCCTTTCATTCGGCTGTATTACGCCAAGAACACATTGTGTTGCTCAAAATCTGAGTGCGGTTCCAAACAAACACATGACAATAAATTCAATACATCACAAGCTCATTTAGATATATCAATACTGCAGTATGGTCAGTCTTTCTGTTGGCCTAGATCTTTTGAGGGGAGTTCAACGATATGTAGTCTTGTGTGGTGCTAAGTGTCTTCACTTGACCTTTTTTTTTTCTTTCTTTATTCTTCAATTTCCCTTAAAGGTAGCTGGAGGCCATTGAACAAAAATATCTGATGAGTGGGCCCAGTTTACAACCCTGGTGCCAAAGCGTTTCTACCCCTGACTTTCATTCATGGCTCCTTTTCAAACGTATGTTAATTAGCACAGCACTATGCTAGAAAGGGAATCATCTTGCCTATTAACACACAGCAATAGACCACCGCCAGTATCACAGATTCGCACAAATGTTTAGCTGTAAATAACGATCTCATCCTTGACACGAGTTGAATAATTTACACTCTAAAACACATTTGGTCTTTTTTAGTGTGACTCACTGTTGTAAACCTTGAGCTGCTGAAGCTTGACAGAGTTTACAAGTCTTGTTTTCATGTCTGTCTTTATTTGCGGAGCTCTGTGATTGTGCCATTCAAATTCAGAAGGCAGAATGCTCGGCAGTGGTAAACAAAGACGTTGCTGGACTTCGGATTTTAACAAAGTCCGTTCAATCAGAATAATGTCTTAAAAGTGTTCTGGTGCTTACAGATGCCGAACATCATCTTGACAGCAATTTATATTGTTTGTCCTATCTATATAGCTGTTTACTGGGTAAACGTTTTCGCAATCGTGTGTTATGCAGATTAAGGATACATTGCAAAATAAGAACACAGCCTCACTGTGAGCGGTCAATTACATATAGATTAAAATATTGCGGAAGACATGCTTGATGCAAACTGCATGCTTGTCATTCTGGAGTGGTCTCTGTAGTTCTAAAGAAGACTTGTCAACTTTGACATGAATATTAAAACTCGCGTTACAATTTCATGTATAATAAAAGGTGCTTCACTTATTTCCACAGAAAATCAACACAGCAGAGATGGAACACGACACGACAATGCATCGTGTGCTCTTGGTGCAGTCTGTGGCTCATGTCATGTGTGTTTCAACAATGGGGGCTCATTCCGTCAGGGACATCCAGTTCTTCCAGCAGCTTCTTTGTGATTTGAAAAAAGGGAAGAAAAAAACCAACCCTGAACTTACAATCAAGCGGTTTATTTTTTAATCTTTAATTAAGTATTAACACGTTGTGTCACGAGAGTGACAGAATGCAATACAAACAATTGGTTCTTTGTTTCTATACTTCTTAAAAGAAAATTTGTGCAGAGACTGCCGAACTTTCTGAAAAGAGCTGATGTTCATATTTAATTCAACGTCGGAACATGAATTAGCACAGGTGATAAACGTGCGATAAAGTGAATTTCTGGAATGCAAAAGCTGTTTGCGCTACAAAAAACAACACCTCTCCGAAAGAATTACCACAAAGAAATCACAATCCCACCAAAAAATTCCTTCAGTATAAAGTCTTGAGTTTGCTCAACTCATGAGTATCAGCCAAAGTGCGAGGACAAGAGTATGTGCAAAATCGGTGCTCTATTGCATATACCGGATGAACAGCTATGTCTGAACGAAGCATGTGTGTGTGTGTGTGTGTGTGTGTGTGTGTGTGTGTGTGTGTGTGTGTGTGTGTGTGTGTGTGTGTGTGT
>JASSRZ010000001.1:18776512-18832577 GCA_032164315.1 Malacoctenus gilli
TGTGTGTGTGTGTGTGTGTGTGTGTGTGTGTGTGTGTGTGTGTGTGTGTGTGTGTGTGTGTGTGTGTGTGCATGTGTATGCGGATGTCTTTGTTGATGAATAAATAAGGTAAGTGTGGGCACAGGGACTTATCTTGTTACTGACAAGCCTCAAGGTAATACTATTGCCATTTTTTATTTAATGTAGAGATCCTTTGTTGCTCCAGCAGGCCTTTTACTCATTTCACTTTGCCAGCCTGAAGTGATGCTTTCCTACTGACAAGGCCATATTCCTAAAGTAGACCATGGCCATCTGCACTCAGTGGGAATAGACAATCAATCATTTCCCGGAGAGAGGTGAAAGGTGTCCATGGCCTCCGACACATGGACCAGTGCTGCCTAGAAAGCTACACTCCTAATGCACAACCAGTCACTTCTGACAAGTCAGAGCAGCGTACGTTTGTGCACAGACTTTTTAGGCTTCTACAATGACTGATGGAGCTCATACAAACATTCCAAATACCGCATGGGCTGAGGACCCTGTCGCACCACTTATACAAATCTGTTGTACTACACACATGTATGGTGTGTCTGAACAGAAGAAAAATGTTCTTCACCATGGAGCAGAATGTTTTACAAAGTCAGGAGTTGAAATGCACATTTCATATAGTAACTTATAAAGGTCACTGTCCAACATGTCACAGAACAATACAACAGCAAATAATTGTATTTCTACAAGAAAGTACAGTGTGATTGCTGGACCTGAATCTGTAAGCTCTTATGCTTGAAGTTAAAGTTCGAAAGGTACACCGATAAAGCTGAACATTGACAAGAGCCAACTCACTGGAACATTTGACAAAGCAGAATAAATAAAGGAAAAGCATAGCAGAAAGTTTTACTATCCAGAGAAGTTATCGTAATTATTACCAGTGATTTTAGCAGTTGTATGGTGAGTTGAAGGCTGTTTCTCATTGGAGTTCATTGCAGTTTTAAAGAAAGAATGGACAATTGATATGGTGGAAAATATCAAAGCTAAAGCTCTTTCAACAAGGCACAATGGCGGTGACAGCTTCCAGTTCAAACTTGTTAGCAGAAAATTATACTTGAGTAAAAAAATGGTGGATTGTTTAAAAGTTATAATGTTTCTAAATAGATGCAGTCGAAAGGTCAAAGTTGAAGAGGATGTGAAAAGATTTTTGTGCTGGGGATGTTTTTTTTTTTAATTTACTGGAAAAGGATAGTGAGGAAAAAATGAAGAAGGAAGGCATGAGGAAGAGAAGCAAAAAAGGTTAATTCAAAAAAGAGCAGGGAGACTTGAAGAGGTGAGAAAATGCAAAACAGGGGGATGTGAAGAGTCCTCGCTGTTGTGATGCCCCTCCTACAACTTGGCTGCTTGTGTTTCTTTTGTTTCCCCCAGAATCTAATCACCCTTATCTGGAGCTACCATTGCTCAAGAAGAGACGTCAAAGTTCAATTTCATACAGCCGAGGGTCTTTTAAAAAGAAAATAACATTGTTTTTTTTTGTTTGTTTTTTTTAAACAGTGACTTAATATCTACTGTTGTGTGTCTTTGAGATCTACAGAGGCAAAAGCCAAAAATTTCAACACAAACTGCAGCCATATGTATGAAGGGAACCTTCTCTGTCAGTAGCTATAGGGTTTTCGGAGTGTCTGATGTTCGACACGCCCTCTACTCAATCAGCAACTAAACCATAAAATCAAACTACAATGTGAAAACAAAAGGGGGGGGGGGAAAGTTGAGGAAGTGTTTTGAGTTCAAAGAGAGATGGTTTTATTATTTCTGCCTTGATATCCTGGTGTGAATTTGCCAAAGACATTTGTCTGGAGTAATAGCTTTGTCAGTTATGTCATTGACTCTCCATGGGAGACAGTCAAGGAGGGATTACATTTTTGGGCACTCTATCATTACAATTCGGGAACTGCTGACTTGGATATTAGCTCCCAATAGGGAAGAGTGCTTCCAAACCCTCCCACAGAGCTCACTGTGAATATCTCACAAAAACCGGGATGAGATATAAATGAAACCAAACAATTATTTGGTGTTCACATGAAAAAAAATATGTTGGGGTGTCAGGGCTTCAAACAGGAAGGACTTGTTTTGTTCCCCTCTCCCTCCTAGATGCTTTGGATGATTCATCCCCTGTTGAGCCACCGTACTCCAGACTGAGTCTCATTTTGAAAGCCACCGTGTGCGTCTTCTTTCATCCGAGCCAAACAGCTCTATTGTGACTATAAATGAAAGTAAACGGAGTGTTTGTTTGTTTGACAAAGTTCATCAAAAGATGTGATTCGTAGGTGCACACGGAGGTCAAAAAGTATTTCAAGGCATTTTCAAACAACCTCATGAATGAACTAATCTTGCCACAATGGGCAGAACACTGGATTGCTGCCTGCTTGTGTTGCTTCTTCCGTCCTATTTTTAGGATCTATTTTGGTATTTTAGACTCGATTTTATTCTGTTTATATACGGTCCCAGCGGGCTCTATTAAAACCACAACAAGAACCACAAAATCCATATATCCATTTCATACTGACCACTTTCAGCTGTACTCTCCAGTGTAGCGAGTTGATCCATGTTGCTAACTCATGCTTTGAAGAGTAAAAAAGAAGCTTCCTAAACCTCAAAGTGAAAGTCTTCCTTCCTCAGCCCAAAGCCTCTCTGTCAAATCAACGTGCACTAGAAACAATATATGTATTCCTGTAGAATATACTCTTTTTAATTCCCTTAAAATCTCATCATCATTAAAAAATATTACACTTACTGTTTTGCTCATTGAATTTGACTGGACATGATTAAGATTGTTTAGCTTCACCTAATCTGGGATCCTCAATCAGACAGGAGCCATTGCTCTCTCGCCGGCTTCCCGTCAGTGAGCACCTGACACAACATTGATTTAAACGTTGTTTTTCTTCCTTCACCCTCTACCTCGCTGATCTCTTTAGCCTCTAGTTTACCTTAAGGCCCCTCGCAGTCACAATGCAATCACTCTCATTCATCGTTTTCCTCTGAACGACTTTCAAGTAAAAAAAAAAAGGTGACCTGGCATTTTTATCTTATATTGACATTTCTCAACTCCCTCAACATTCGACATTTTGAGAAATGCTGTTATCTGACTGCTTGGAGTAAATGTAAAAAGAAAGAAATAAAAAAGCAACAATCAAGAAAAAACCCACAGTTCACACATGATACACCAGAATTGGGTCCAGAACTGGGTCTACTCTCTTTCCAGATAGTGATGTGTGAGCCATGAACTAGTGACTCAAATCTCGTGAGTCACTTTACTGACTCGGGACTCATGAGTCATCCTCTCCATTATCTCGTTCAGTGACTCATTCATGCTACAGCTAATTGACGAGCTGCTCAGAAGAAAACAGACAACATTTCATTGCTGAGTCCTGACTTATCGTTCAGGCGTTCCCCTCACATGAGTCCTAACTTATCATTCATTAGCTCCTGACTCATGAGTCCTGTCATTGTTCAGTAGTTCCTGACTCATGAGTCCTAATTTATCGTTCACCCAGTTCACCCGTTACAACTGGTTCTTGACTCATGATGTCTCATCCTTATGATTCCACTTGACTCACTCGAGTCCCCCCTCTTTCCGGTGTGGTGGACTCAACCCACATATATTATCTGAGCTCAAAGTCGGCTGCTCAGCTCTGGTAGCGATGCCAGAAAGTGGAAATATTCACTGCACTAATTATGTTATGTCAGCAAAAGTAGTCAGTGGTCAAAATTCAAAATATTTAGCCAGTTCCACTGTCATCGACTTTTCAGAGTGAATCGGTTTCCCCTTCACTATTCCCAGACATTTACAAACTGTTGTCACAAGAAAAGTGGAAGCAACACAGTAGGAAACGGTGCCCTGTCACAACTTTCTTGAGATGTGTTGCTACCATCAAATTTAAAGAGCGCTTGCCTCCCTGCATGACAACGTGAAGTGTCTTTCTTTACCTCTTTGACATGTTGCCTGCGATTTATCGTCAAAACACTATTTGTCATTCGATTTGCTGTTTCTTTTTGTTGTATAACCAAGGCTGGATGGCCATGTTTGAAGGCCAAATGCCCCCAATGATATCAGGAAAAGTATCTTACTGGACTAGTGTGATCTATTCTGGAATGTTTTCTGAACTCTTCAGCAACACCCTCTGACAGACATTAAAAAGTTAATATATACTGTATGTGGTACCGTTTGCTTTCTTGAAGGAAGAGTAAAAATGACAGTCTAACATTTATACATTCTCAGCTCGAAGTAGGATGTGGTTAAAATCATAGATTTTCGGGGGGCTTTGTCTGTTTGCTTTCACCAGACAGCTGACAATGAGCGGCAAGGCTGCTGATTGTTGTTTTCTTACTGGCGCGGCATTGTTAGAAGTAGAAGAGGCTTGTGGCCCTTTTCTTGAGCTTTGCTTTTGGAAAGTGAGTGACACGGGTATAGATTTTACTTGTAGGTTTGTAGAAGGAGTGTCAGTAACATTACTGCGTCTTCCAGTTTCCTTGAAAAGAGAAACCTTTTCTGAAGGATTTCTTTCTCTCCCTGGTTCCCTGCAAAGTGTAGCTTCTATATTGTTTCCCAGTCTCATGGAGAGAGGAGGGTGAGTTCACTGCTCCAGTGGCAGGAGATATCGGACTGACTGTGAGGTGTATGCCTGAATAAATCAAAGAAGATACAAAATGCCATGATAACCAAGGGTTTCGGAGAAAGTTTGGTCTCTTTTGTCATCTTTCTGAACTGAAAAAGAGGAACTGGAACTTTTGAAATAATATGCAAAGTATTTTTGTTTCTAACAACCTCATCTGCAAAGTTTAATCTCTGATTATAATCACGGTTGCCTATTTTTCCCAAAGGTACCTCTGTTTTGATTTCTGAATATATTAATTTATTTCACAGCTATGATTGGTGTTTATGTCAACGAGTGAAATATATACATGCTGGTATCACGAGGCCTGTTTTTCTATTCATCCAAAACACAATATGAACAAGAGTTGCAGAGACGTAGAACGAATCCTTGGTAAACCTGGATTCTCACAGAAAGGCTCAGTATTTCTTTGACCCCTCCCTGATTTTACAGAGTTCTGAAACACGGTTAAACAGATGCTGAAAAACCTCCTCTGTTTTGAGTTGTCACTGGAGCCACCAAAAGACCATCTGACCATATGTGAACTCGAAGCCGTAACTTGGTTTTGTAACGAAAACTGAACTCGGTGTTAAGTCCTCTGGTCTCAGTGTGCGCGAGGTTCAGGCAGGACCCCTGTGATCTCACCTTTGAATAAGCAGAGTGTGAAAACTAATTTTAGGTACCACATTATGGTATGTGGCTAATTTCTCAGTGCCGCACAGAAACAAACAGGGCGTCATGATAAATTGATGCATGATACTCTCAAATTGAGAAATGGAAAGTTGCTGATGTAAGACAAATTCTTCATATCAAAGACAACATGCCTCTCTTTTTGTAACTTTTTTGTAAAAAAAATAAATCCAATAAAAAAGATCAATGTCAAATACCATGTCTGTTTTTCTTGCCTTCTTCAGTGACGATTGTGAACATATACATTCAATTTTCAAAATAGTTATATTTGCCTGAGGGCCAGACATGATAAATGATGCTTTCTTCAAAAGGAAGAAATGTAATTTGGTGGGAATTTCCTTTGTTTCATGGATGTAATAAACTCTATATCCAAATCACATTGGCCTCATTGTGTGCACCACTTTCTCACGTAGAGTCATGAACACATAGGCGCGGCCGGAAACCGGAAGTGAGAGGCCAAGTGACGCTGGCAACTGTTTGCTAATGGAGCGCGAGGGCAGAAACAAATTTGCTATGAAACTTAGAAACTTGCGACGAAACGACGACCCCACTGCATTTTAACTCAAAGCAACTTCTTTGAGACACATATTAACTCTTTGCACCTGTTTTGAGACAATGAGACGATATAACACAGGAGATGGACTGAAGTGGAGCTCACTTGCTAGCAGTTTTTAGCCCTTGTATGTGCGTGGGACACTGTTGGAAGTTAGCCAGCATTTTTCGGCTTTCCGATGCCACCAAGAATGCGCGATTTGGGGACACGCGCCGTCACCTCGTTGTCACCTGAGGGGACTGCGGTCGTTTGGATTCCGGTTGGAACATTTTCACCTATACTCGGATTAAGATGCCCCGTTGGATCCGAATAGTCTCAGTAAGGTACGAAACTTTTCTTTTTTCGTATTGTGATTTGGGTGAATTATTCATTGGTTCAATGTTGAGGTGGTGTGTGAGACAAAGTACTCATTTAAAGGGATCATTTTTCCACATTTATCAACTGTTTTCAGGGGTCAAAAGGATTTTCTGTTAGTTCACAGTCGATGTTCAGAACAAAACATGACGTACATCTTGCTTTCATGTGATATTCCCAAATAGCATTCAAGTGTGACGTCTGGCCATCTTTTAATTTGAAAGTGCATCTTTCTGTTCCATATATTAAATCAGTATGTATTCCAAAGCAGCAATGTGTCTGAATGCTCTCTCGGGGTCCTTCAATAGACCAAAGATGTGCACGTGATTGCGAGGCTATTGGCGGTCGGTTTCAATGTATGCACGGGTGATTCTTTGTGTTCGCGCTGCCTTTCAGCCAATGTCAGCCAGGATAGACTCCAGCCACTTGTGACCTTACCCTGGATAAAGTGGATATAAAAACTCGATGGATGGATGGACGCTCTGGCTGCAACACAGGTCAATGTAGTCCTGTTGCTGAACTTGCCCTTAACTCTCACAGGAATAAACCATCCAAGCGCTGTCTCTGTAAAGTGAACATTGTGGCAGATTGCATGCACTGATAATTTATCTGTGCATGTCTCGCTGTATGTATCTAAAGTCGCAGCGGGGATATTCATTGTCTTAAGTAATGTTTACAGCTGGTCAGACTTGAATTTACGGCTCGTCTGTATACCCCTGCCAGCTTGTTGTGGTGACATCCAGCATGTATTAGAATATTAGGGAGTGTGAGAGCACAGTATTTCATGTAACACTACCTCTCTGCATGCACACGGGTGATTCATTCACAGCAGCAAAGAAGGGTAAAGCGCAGCCCTGTTGTGTGCAGTCAATGACAAATGTTACTTATAACCTGAACTGGAATTATGTCAATTGAGGACAAAGTAGGTCGAGAAGACAGCGTCTGCTGTGACTATTCATCACCTAAACATAGCTCCGGGGATGTAGGATAGTAGTAGTCCATGCCTAGATCGGCCATCTGTTGAGCTATAAATGGGCCCTTCAACAATATGTGCACACAGGCAGAATTTTATCTGAGTTTTCAAAACACAAGTGGAGTTTTTTTTTTCAAACAAACTGCTCTCGAGATTACATTCTTCTATAGTCACTCCAAGAACTCTCATTACAATTTATTTTCCTCGAACAGACAAAAACATGTACTACTGTACTCTGATTACTCAGGTTTACAGTATCAAACATACACTTGATTTTCTTCCCCTATCACTGCCCTAATACGTTCGCACTATTTTCAAGAGCCCCCCCCCCACCACCACATTTATACATCACTCCAAATCATGCAGGCCTCGTCCCCCGTTCAAAAACTCTGCCACTGACCTGAAATCTGTTTCTTAGAGATCAATAAAAATGTTGACTTTAGTTATTTCAGACAAGTAATCTAGCTCCTAATTTGCTGACAAGTAGTTTATATATTTGCATATAGATGCATTTATTTGACTTCCTAATTAAGATACTGGACCACAGATGCATCATAACACTGCAAGTCAGCCACAAGTTTAAACTTTTCCTCAAGTATAAGCCACTATTTAATTCATGAGAATTTTCTCAAGAGCTATCTATAATGAATGCTGAAGCCATGGCCTTTTTGCTATGAGGTTTTGACATGAAAGAAGGCTACCTCTAAACCAATGTAAGATTGATATAAAAAGACATCTGGAGTGGCTTCAAAGAAAACCCTGCATCCTATTTATTACATCTGTGCACACAGATTTACTTCCAACCTTGACTTCAAAGTTTACAGATTAACATTTAAGGGCACCTGGTGGGTTTAAACTTGCTTCTCTCAATTGTTCAAAAATAATTTCAAATTCATAAAGCGGATACTGTGCACATTTTAAATGGTAAACTGCCCCCATTATACCAAAACCCCAAACCAATTAAAGGTTAATTTCTGCCCTAAACATTTATTGTATCTCAACAGTTTTTATGTGTTTCACTCTTTGCTTTCTTTTTACAAGTTTTTCTTTCCTTGGCTGGCGAAAAACAGAGCACAATAAACAACATAAATACTATCTATTGGATGAAATAAATTCTTTAAATCAGTTTATCTGCATCTTTGATTCACAACTGTTGAAATGCTCATTAAATTTTTCCTAGGATAAACATATCCAGGTGTTTATTTGCAACCTCTACCTGGCAGAAGAAAACAACAACAAGGAAGCAGAAATATGGAGTACCAACTTGTAAAAACCCTTTTGCTTCTTGTAATGATAAATGTTCGTTCAATAACAATTGCAAAAGGGAAAAAAAAGCAAGACTTCTCAGAGCTCTCCCTCTACGCTCTCTGTTAATGTTTGATACAGAAAATCAATCAGAAGCTGGATTTCAATATGGTCGTCTTTCATTCCGCCTGCCCTGCGATTTGGGCAAGGGCAGGTATTTCAAGAGAGTCATACTTCTTTCTGTCTTCTCCACTAATGAGACAAATGAGCAGACTCTGCTGCTGCTTGACCATGCATGCGTAAGTAGGTGGCAACAGAAGGAACGGGAAGCTTTGTCTTTGAAAATGACAACATGTCTTCGTTCCATAGCATTCTTCCGAGGAATTCTTGTTTTTAGAGCTTGTTTCTGAGGTACCAAGGACATTTGTGTCAGACAAGTGCAATCAGATCACAGACTCAAACGGTGAATACAAAATAGTCCCACATCCCCGAAGTAGTTAGGTACTTTGTTGTAATATCTTCTCTCCTCCAGCCATAGAAATGACATACTGTACTACTTGTGAATTAGTTGAGCAAAGTGCAGTAGTGATTGAAATTTTCCTTTATTAACTGTGTTGCCTTTTTTTGTAGCGCGTACGACATAGTTTGTTTGAAATTGTTTCATCCTGACCGGTAAATTGCATTTACATTGAATGTTCATGCAATTTATGTCCAGTGCTGACTTTTAGTGTTGCTATTGCGCCCTTTATGTAGTGAGGAGGAGGACCGAATGTGGAGGTCAGTACTCTAGATGGGAGGAAAGCATATGTAATTTTTTATGTGGGAGTTGTTTCTTCAGTCAGTCCACGACTTTGGACCGTGTATTGATCGCACCACTGTGAAACGCAGCGCACACAGAGCATAAATGTTAATTACTGTAGTGGCTACTACTATATCTAATTTGACACACAATTGTGCTAATCAAAGCAAGGGTGATCATGTTTTTTTTAGGCAAACGTCGGCCATCTATAAGAACCTTCTCCTTAAACAACCACAAGCAGTTCTGGCTATATCCGCTGGTACACAGTCTGGAGGTGGAGGTGACCTGAGACGTGTCTAAGTACAATTTACTATTGACACGCCAGATCATTGATTCACTAAATGTGGCAAAAGGTTTCATGGGCATCATGTATGACTCCGTCTCCTTGTAGGACTTGAAGAGATAAGCAGTGTTTTTTTTATGTACACACATTCGACCCACCCCGCTGCATTCACCCAACCTTCCCTGTTATGAATTTTAAGGTGAAGTCATAATAGTGGAGAATAACTTTGCGATTCTGTGGCATACAGTCACTGGTTTTACAGTGGTTTTTTTTGCTGAAACTTTGTAATATTCAAGTTTTCTGCCCGCAGAGTGGTCACTCATGAAAACAAGTTGGACACATTCTTTTAAAAAGTGGAACACACAACAAATCAAATCCTGCTGCGGCATAAATGTGAGCAACAAATATGTGCGAGGCCCCGACGCTGCGACTGACCAAAGAGCAGCTTTTGTCTGTCACAACTGGAGAAACACAGACGTCTTTTTCCTTCTTTAGAATGTCAGTGGGTTGCGTGAAACCCCCCGAAGGTAATTTTACACACCACTGATACAAAACATGTTTGAGCCGTTTCACACAGAATTAGACAAGCTGTGGGGTTAGCAAGGAAAATTGGATTATGAAGGGTGTATTTTAATCTTGTGTGTCAGTAGGTTAAAATGCCTGAAAGACAAGCAGGGATATGAGGACACTGGAAGGCAAAATGCATGAAAATCAATCAAGGTTGCAGCAGAGTGAGTTTGAAAATGATATATTTTTCTGATGATTTGTCCCTCCAGTTACATAGTTCGAAAACCACTCACTTAGGTCAATTTACATTTGTATTAAAATAAACACCAGGCTCTCTGGGATGCTCTTGTTTTTCATGGCTGTTCATGTTGCCTCCCTGATGCCAGTTAACCTTGTGCATGTAGTTGTAAGAAGTTCCTGCTGGTGTGTGTCTCAGAAATCTCAAGTTTTTCAGTTTTGTTGAGATCGTCTTTTTTAAGGCGTAGCACGCATCAAATTCTATACCTCTTTTTTTTCCTGTGGATCCACAATATAGATCATTGCTCATTTTTCAATTGAATGTGAAGTCACAGATGATTGCACTTGATTTCAAAGAATATTCTGACAGTGCCCCATAGGTTTGGTGCATGATTATTATATAAAATGAAAGATTGGTATGAAGGGAGTTTTCTTCTAGAGTCTTTTTAATGTCGTTTAAGCATCATAAATTGAGAATATGTTAACTGAAAAGGACATCCTTGATTTTTTGACTTTTGTTTCAATAGTTAATCTTCTTCTTTCTATGTCTGTACTTACATTTAACAATGTTCCCTGATGCATTGTACTTGTTTCTAACGATTTATACATGTTTAGATTCTTTCGAGGGGGGAAATGCACAAGTCTGTGAAAGACCGAGTATTTTCACACAAAAAAGGCCAGAGCTGATTACGACCCGAAAATGTTATCTTTGATTTAACTTCGTTTGAGGATGAACAAAATAAAAGTTACATCTCGAAATTTTTGATAACTGCTGACCATATTTTCTCTATTCAAGGTCTGATGTAGTGAGTTAGGCACTGCATTTGTACAAATGTGTCTATGTTTGTATCCCACTCTCCTGGGTTTTTATGAACACTCACACAGAGACAATTGCGCACCTGGCTAAAACCTTGGACTGCGAGCCTACAAAAATGCAGATTGCTGAAGTGGGAAACCAAAAATATGGATAACAGCTGGATTACCTGGGGAACTGACATTGACGTCTGCCAGCCTCGGTGGGGATGAACATGTGCTCCCACTGCAGTCCGTCTGGTCTCCTTTGACGAAAGAGACTGCGAGATCATTCAGGTGTTAACGCCTTCTCCCCACCTCAACAGACACTAAGTCATTTATAATTACAGCTTAGTTATTAAGCACCATGCTTCATTCTTACCTCTGCCCTTTTGCAGTTTTTTACAGTTTGTTTACACGGGTCTGTTTGTTTGTCCTTGCACGCAATTTGATGTAAGACCGCGGTAATGAAACAAATTCTTTTGCTTTTTTAAAGCTTTTGCTAAATTCTAAAAGCACACCAATAAATGAGCTGCATGAGGTCAGCATGATTTCAGCAGTGTCCGTCCTTCACCTTATTGCTCACACATGGCCTATTAGAGGCTTGGCAATCAGTTTAATGGCAGAAGTCTAGCTCTCAACTACTTTCAGCATCTCAGTGTCTCTGCATCTCAATTTAAATTCATATCCAAAAACCTGAAAAACACTTTGAGTATAAACCTTTTCAAATTGCATAACAGTCAATTATGGTCAATCACTCCCACATGGTTTGGAGACTAAATACTCATGCCATTACATGCTATATGCAGTCTCAACATGAAGCTGACAAATTCAACAAAAACAAGGAACTTTTTTCTCTTTTAAAACAGCACGATTCCTAAATGTAACAGGAGCCATTGTGAGTAATTTTTTCCTCGTCAATTCTATAATTTACTGAAGAGTTATGTACTTCTGCATCGTTCACAACCACAATCTATATTTATAAATGAGCTATTGATACAACATAATTGCAAGCTATACGATATGTTGTCAGCCAGAAATAAACCATTGATTCCAGTGGAAGTTGCTTCTGAATTGGACAGTTTACTGTCATCGATATGATCAGCACCAGCTCAAATTGTAATTACAAGAGGATGTTAATCGCTGCCT
Organism: Malacoctenus gilli; assembly: GCA_032164315.1. Lineage (NCBI taxonomy): Eukaryota > Metazoa > Chordata > Actinopteri > Blenniiformes > Labrisomidae > Malacoctenus > Malacoctenus gilli. The sequence goes on from JASSRZ010000001.1 coordinate 18,788,714, forward strand.
GAGGATCCTCTTAAGGGAAAATGCAATGAATCCTGTGACAACGAAGACAAATATCGGTTATACAGTAGATCTTCAAAATGGAGATTAAAGAAAAAACAAACAGAAAAGGAATTTTTTTTAATCTCCATTTTTTTTTGCCACTTACTCTATATTTTCAGTAACAAGTAAAGTATCTTCACATCTTTTTCAAATTACTCTTCAAAATGGTTTAAAAAGTAAATTGAAACAAATAGAATTCAAAAGTCTGTGTTGTACAAGATTAAGCATCATTATTAGAATACTAGATATAAATAATAGTGCAGTGACGGCTGACATTTAATGGTGTATGTACTTGTACAAAACAATGAATACATTTTTCTTCAGCTCCATCACACACACAACCACCTACTTCTAACTTTCACTATGTCCAGTTTGTTGCATGTGTTTGGATGTCAGTCCTCTGGAGTAGACCATCTGCTCCTTCCTATTTATTGCTTCTATCCCCAGTTGTACTCTATCCTTCTGGTGGTCTTCCACCCCCATGCCAAAGCAGACACCAATTAGAAAGTTATGCATTGGACTTTTCACTTCTGCCTGGCACTCATTATGTCATACTCAGTTAGGGTTTTGCTGTACCGTCTCCTCCTGTAAGTATGTAAACCACTTACAAACACTCACAAATTCCCCCAGAATGAAGTAAAGTGATATGCGCAGAGTGAAAAGTAAAACATGTGAGTGGTGTTTAACCCCATCCCCACTTCATATTTTAGGAGTGTAGCGATATCTTGAGCAACACAGGAACGTTCCCCCCCTGTGTATTCTGAAAGAGTCACTGGACCTCAGTCCTGATAGATGCTGGAGGTGAAAGGGGTGAGAGAGGAGTGCATCAGTCTGACACTGAAATGTCACCAAACAGTAGCAGGGGAAAAAAAACAAACGGTTTTAAAGTGTCAGCAGCAAAATGATTGGCTCAAAGATAAACTGGAAAATCTGAAGAGAAATGCCCTTGGGCAGCTGATGGGAAGACTTGCGCGTCGGAAACCGAAGGAGAGACAGTGAGCATGCCGTTAGGTTGCACACGAATGCACCGTCTTTCCGAATGAACTCTCTCTAAGCTTCTTTGTAAGGGGCTTAAACGTCTGTCGACATCAACATCTTCTCCCCGCGCCTGCTGATTAGGCCCGATGACTGTGGTCGCACTAATCACAGAGTGGCAGAAATACAACTTCCAACACTGATGGTAAATATGTACAAGCCTGTTCCATGTCTGGGGAGGATGAAGCCTCATTAGATTCTTTTCATCCGTCATAAATCTCATTAAATACAAGGCTTAAAATGCAAAATGGTAAAAGTACAGCGTATAACAATATATAGTAAATTTGTGGTTATGCCCCTTAAACATCAAGCTATTTCAATTCACACTAAACAACTGATACAGATGAATATTCCGTTTCTTTTTGCAGACTCTATTCCCCGTTAATCACTGCTCTCTGAAAAAGACAGTTCATAGGTGACATTGCATGTTCTGATCATGATATAAATTAATCACGTTGTTTAATATTTTCCTGTGGGATAAACTGTTGATATGAGTTACACAAATTCATGAATGCTGTGATGATGATGCGCCTTGTTCAGGTGACGATGTTTCCCCGACTTTTCTCACCATGTGTCATGTCACCGCTCTAATTACACACGGCAGCCGAAAACTCCCCGAACAACAGATGAACTGATAAAAGTAGATATGTCAGAAGTGTGCGCACATGACAAGATAACTTGAGTAATCCACTCGCTGCCCTGACAGTGTTATCAAAATCCAGCTCCTACAAACAGCTGCGCGTCTGTATCTCTGTATCTGTCTCATGTTGACTGCAGTGAAGTGTAACCAATAGGAACAGAGAGATCACAGAGAGAAGGCCTTGACAAAATGTCTTATTTTCTTGAAAGCAGAATGCATGTGGGTGCATGCGTGCATGTGTATGTACATTTATTCAGCGAGAACACAATGGTGTGTATCATAAAAATAAGGAAAAAAACCGTGCAGGTGGTATGTGAGCGTGTACATTCATTGGAGTTTATGTATGCACATCAGAGCCGCCATGGCTAGACATTACCTTCTCCTGACAATGCAATTAAAGCTCGGGTGCTGCATGTAACCTTCTATTTACTGTCCAGGGAGACCAATAAATTGCCCTCGTATTTGTCACAATAAAGCAGCCATCAGACACAAGGAAGTAGCTATGTGTGTATGAATCTTGATGCTGAGCAGCTGTCCAATTAAAGTGGTAAGGTGGATATGCACCCAAGGCACTTGCATGCCACGATCTCTGGGTGAGACTAACACATTGTTCCCTGAAATGACACTGAAACCAGAGTCCTCGGCTCCGGGAGCAAGGTTGCATATGTATTGTCGGCCTATGAAAGTTTTGCTTCCTATTTTCTAATTAATTCTCCCTGTGCATGCATATGTCCCTGCATTTAATTGAAAAAGCCATCATAAAATTCTGAAATAGACACAACGACAACAGTGGACTGAGTCTTCACGTATGTTTAAAATGTGCACTTCTGACTGCATGTACTTCAATAGTTTTAATTTTGTTCTGCAGAAGCAAGTCGTGTCAAATTAGCAAGGAGTAGTGAAGTCATTAGTTGCTTGGCTCGAAGGTGTTTCTGCATCGAAGTGTTGTCACAAGATTGTTTCAATTACTGAAGCGTTTGCATGTTGCTCAGATTTAGTTGCAGAGTTGCTATTTTCAGACTGAGCGATTGTCGTCTGTTAATCTTACAGGCAAAGAGGTAATCGTGTGAGCAAAGAACATCCCCACTATACTTCAACAACTTTTCTTTGACCCACTACTGTCACTCGCTTGCAAACTCTTGCTTGCAATTGAAAGACTATAGTGTGTTCAGCCAGTAGAGAGCCATTACAGGCATGAGAGAGGGTGGACCAGGGAGGGTGAATGGAGACAAGGGAAGGATAGTTGGACAGTGGTATAATTGACTCCTCATCCCACACTCCTCACTTTGCCCATCGGACGTTGTCTCTCTGTTATTGATTTGTTACAGTAATTCAGGCCCAAAAAAACTTATCGAAGATAAAAACTAGTCTTGCCACCTCCTCTTTCGTGGGTTCCTTTCCTTTCTGTCCCTGCCTTTGTCTGCGTGACCAGCTCGCACTCATTTCTAAGTTAGCATCAGAGTTTTACTGTGTGTTACGTTAGTGTCATAAAGAGATTAGCTGCTCTAACAGCTGGTTGTGTTAAGTATATATGGCTCGATTGTTTCAGTGTAAAATTCTTTTTGCAGGTTTCATGCAAGCACACAAAATCTGAATGCAATTTGACATTGCTAATGAATGTATGGAAGAAAGAAAATGTTCAATTGACACTTCTGTTCATTACCTTTGGCTTTGAGGTAAATACATTTGGAACATATCATTTCAGATGCTGCGTGGTAAAGTGTACCTGCATTTCCATCCTATTAAAAGTTTGAATATCAATTATGTAACAATTATAATACTACAGGTTTCCTACAGCTCAGCATAGTTTAGCATGACAGATTGGTCTCTGTTCTAATTAAATAGCAGTGTCATTTTTTTTTTCCCGAGACCATGCAGTTTTTAATCAATTAAAACTTCTAATTGAATTTCCACACTCATTCCTAGTTAATAGTATCGTGTCAACCCTGCTCACAAGATCATTCAGAATAAAAGTCATCACTGTTTAAAAAAAACCCCACAAAATCCGTCATTGTAAATTTCAACATTATTGAACTTGTTTGTATATGTTGTGTGAAATTACTGCCAAAGTCATCGGTGTCACAGTATTTATATTTTATTGTTTGTGTTGCTCCGTTTGTACAGTCACTCTGCAACATTTTTGCTCTATTTACGTGGTGAGAGGATCCCGCCGCTTTTACTCTGCTTCATTATATATTTATCCTGTCAATCATGGCTTCTCTGCTTACCGCGTTTGAATAAAGGTCTGCATGATGCACTTTAAATGCCAGCAGTCACACCAAACCGCATGCCTGCCACTTGTAGTTCCTTCTTTGCATCTGTATGCGTCTCCTCTGCATGTGATGATATCAAGTTACTGTTTTCGTACCTTTGTCAGCAAGAGACAGCATTTTTAGTGTAGCTTTGAAATATAAACAATAAGGCAAACAGAACATGTTTTGAGTGCATAATTGCTTTTATCACTCATCTATGAACAAGGAGTGAACCGGCTGCCTCAGAATTTATTTTTCTGACAATTTACGGGAGAAGATGGTGAAAACTAAAACAAATTTTCACGGTTAAAAATTCTTTGCTTCTGATATGTGTTTAACACAGGCTTAGAAGACCGGCAGAGATTTGAAAAGAACATATTTTGGTTTTCATGGAAAGACAAACATATTTTTAATGATGTCTGATTGAATTATTGAAGTCCGGTTCAGAGAAGTGCTGACTCTGCTTCCTGGAAATCAAAGTGTGTTAAATAAAGAATATTCTGCTGGTTGCTGTATGCATACATAATTCCATCCTTGCTGACTTTACCTTGGCATCCTCTCTTATATGGCATGCAGGATTTCATTATGCTGTCACATTTTTCAAACATGTCCATTTTATGTGGTCAGAGATAGTCGTATTGATCTCTTAAGTACATATTCTGTATTTGTTCAAACATACATTTTAGATGCTTTTCTTAAAAAAAAAATCTAGAAGATCTTGTAAGAAAAATAAGCAAGGTGAGCACTTTGATTCAAGTGGAACCCAAGTGTTGATAGACAGTGCACGAATGCCAAAAGGGGCTTTTTTTGGTGCTCATCATCAAGTGCAGAGGTGTTTGGCAAAAAGCTGGATCTTCCTCCTTCTCTTAAGGACTGAGAAGAACTCATCTTATTGAGTTTTGGTTGCTTTTGTTGGCAGCAGTGAGCAGCAGGTTAAGCGGACCTGACATGGACTTAAGATAGGTGTGGAATGTGTTTTAGTTGCCTGGCGTTGAATGGGTGTCAGAGTTCTGTCAGGGTTTAGAGACTATTGTCACACTCTTTTCCTGTTAGGATTATCTTTTTAATCAAAGTAGAGGAGACGTGCACTGATTTTTCTGTCTTCTTTCCCAGTGACTGCCTGCCTTTTGTCACTGCCCTGTATTCCGTTTTTTTTTTGGGCACAAAAAGGCCTTCACGCTCAATGGTGTTTCATTCTTCCTAAGTTGCTGGAATGCCTCAGCAGTGTCAATGAAAATGTTCCTTTCTGCCCCTGTAGGCTGCCTAGTTTGGCATGAAATGCATTTAGTCCAACCATTCAGCAGCAGGCCAAGCTGTAATTTCAGCATGATTTATGTGGTTCACTTTGCGAATACCAGAGTGCACTGAAAACATGGTAATTCGGGGCAATGTTGATTCACACGAAGAAGATCCTGAACTAGGGGTGAATTATTTGCTGCTTTATGCTTGAGATTTCCTTCGCTTTAGTCAGGGTGGCCACCTGTCTGTCAGAGGAACAGAGGAACCCAGACTCATCATCACACAACCATGACTTTCTCCTCTTTTTTTGGCATGATCTTTATCTTCTCGTTTACAGTACATGTTTCTCAGAACATCTTCGGGTTGGTTTCGAGCAATGCTTAGCATTGCCAATCTGTGATCATACACAAATGTACAGATAATATCAGCACGGAACACAGAAATGGAAATTATAATGTTTGAAATGCAATCTCTGTCAGAATGCAGTTTGACTGCTTCACAGCCCCCAAAGTGACAAACGCACACAGAAGTTATTCTGACATCACAAGCAGCTTGCATGGCTTACGGTTTTAAGTGGATAACACACAGGTTAGTGTGTAGCATTGGCTAAAATCGCACACTGTATACTGTGAGTATGAAGAAAATGAAGAATGAGCAGCACATGTTGTGATCAGGGGCTTCAAAGAAGCAGTAGCTGTTACCACTGGAACATCAACATTCGGCCAAAATGTTTGATTTTGGTCATTTTTGCCTGCAGTATGGATTTAGCCTCGGATTTTGTGGACGTTTACATGTTACATGTTTAAGGATATGAAATAGGAAAACGCGCTATATCAAAGAGCTGTCAAACAGATTTATGAGGGTGGGTTTCAGAAGCATTCAGATTCTCCCATATTGAAAAAGGTGCTATTTTCCACACTTGTCTCTCATAATGACATCTTGTCAGAATGACTTAAATGTATATCTGCTGGCTTGATTTCAGTATTTGTACACTAATGCATGCTTTGGACGTCTGACAGTGAAGGAATACATGATATTCATATCAAGGAAGTTTTCATTGAATTATGTAGTGACAGTGCGACGCCTACTCTACAGATAGCCTTGTTAGTGTGAGATGTGACGCCACGAGTCTGATTTTTCTGTCTTTGTGTTGTTTGCTGCTCAGATGAGCTGCAGGGTTGTCTATGAGTGGTGTTTGGCAATTTGCACCTAGTTACCACTGTAGCAGGTGGCTTCAGGAACAGGTTTTGACCTTTTTCCTGATGTTGTGTTGACAAGTATGAAGGCCTTTTGAAATAGAAAGTGTCAAAGGTTGTACGACCGTCCATTTCAATGTATAGATATGCTGGTTGTTTCTACCTGTGTTGAGAAAGATTCATACAATATTTTTTAGACATTGTGGAGGACATAAGCAGTGCAAATACAACTAGCGTAAATAATGATGTTGGGGGTTCATCATATTTGTTGTTCATAATTAATGGTTAAATTGTATCTGCAGGTAACAATTCCTACACTTTTTACATCCTAATTAGTGTTTTTTTCCAGATATAAAGTTCAGTTGAAATCAACTTAATTTACCCGCTTTTGCAAAAAAAAAAATTTGTTCTGGTTTTTGCCTTGTTTAGAAATCCCTTTAAAAAAAAAAATCCAGACGTGGATTGGTGAAATATACAAAATGTTTAGTTTTTTTGACTTTTCACATCGGGTCACAAGTACATCCGTATCTTTGCTTGATTGGCAGCGGGTGACAGGACGAGGTCTAAATCGATGGCAGGGGAGCAGGAGGCAAAGTAAACAAACTTGTGGTGTTGCTTCCAAAGCCATTGTGCTGACAGCCTTCTTTAAGCAGCAGGGTTGAAGAGTAATGACCACTCCACAATCTAAGCAGACGGAAATGACACCGGCAGGGTCGGTTCACGGTGTTTAATGTGTAGCTACTGACCGGTTAATTAGCCCTCCAACCTGCCATCTGAAATCACCTGTGAACTTTTCGCCCTGTGTATGTTGTTTTGGTCACTCGTTCCACATGCTGACATCCAGCATGTCCTCGTGTCTTTGGGTGGCTTGTTGGAAGTAAGTGGTCATTACCAGGCTGCTGTATTTTTATGCAAATATGTATGAAGTGATTTCAGTGGATGTACGAAAGCGTCTTCTGCATATGGAGCTGAGGGGTGCAAAAGCTGGAAACAGTGCAAAAACAAGAAATTAATCTAACACGACTTAAACCACTAGAGACCAATAAGAAGCATTAAGAGTGTTTGTTTTGTGCTGTTAAGAAAGTAAGAGTTGACAATTGCTCGACAATTTTAAGGATTGCAATAATTTAATTTCCTTTTTTTATTCATTTGCAACGTATCTGATTGCAAATGAGAGAATTAAACAAAAAGACATGTTTTTCGTATTTCACATTATAAACAGGCATGACGATTGTTTGGAATTTTAATACAGATACGTTGTTGGCATAAACAGAATTCGACAAACCAGCTCGAAAAAAATATTTCTATTCACTTGCCAAAACAATTTTGCATAAAGTTCAACATGAAGAAAAGCGTTAAATAAAAGGGTAAAATATTATGCCAAGGAAAAAAAGCCTGTTTTTTTTTTTTTTTTATACCCTTGGGTTACTTTTGATTTCACTGAGTGCTTTAGTAAACTGTGTTCTTATAATTGTGTGGCAGAGTTATATGCATATACCTCATCTCACTTGGAAACATTCCTCGGGACAAAAAGGCTCTGAATGGGAGACTGCAATACTTTTCTTGCTCTGTTGTGAAAATATGGTGTGGGGTTTTTTGTTTTTTTTTTTTAACGAATGGTGCTATTTTGAAAAGCGATCTCTATGTGAGTAATGGAATTTTAAGTAAATGTGAGTCAGCATCTATGACTTGCAACATTTTGCAGAATCATTTCTGCTTGATCAGGCTTTATAAAGAGTTTTTCAGATCCAATTCTGCAATGCGTTTCTGCTGTTTGTACGCTGACATCCACTACTCATAAGCAAACAGACAGAATTACAGCACCTTTCTCAAAGTATTTTTCTACACAACTGGGTAGGAATATACAAAGGTATCATCACTCCTGAGTGCATGTAGGTTAAGGTCTAGACTTGCCCGTCTTTGTGATTTATGAGAGGTTGAACATTTACACCTTGGCTTTCCCTTACTGTCTGACCAAGTCATTCATCAGGCTCCATATAATGAATGGACTTGTTCTTTGCGCTGGAGCTAACAAGACGGTGGGGTCCTTAGAGTTCAGTAAAACGAGATTACAACCAGTGGTCAAGCCCAGGAAAAGGGAGCAACTCCTTCTGGAGTTGGAGTGAGAGCATGAGGCCGCTGGAGGGGGAGAGACTGGAGGCGGCATTACTGTGAGTTTCTGTCAGCCGGAGCTCCTAAAATGGCCATGCGAGGTCGTAAAGTACGAGCATTAGCAGCAAAAAAAATGTCAAACCCCGTGAAAGATGGATCTGCATGCAAAGAGCATCGGACACTCAAAAAAAAGCACTTCTCTGCTTTATAGATTGGGAACATTTCTTATAAAATTCCATGCCTTTTCACTTTGGGCCAAGCTGAGGAAGGTTGGTGGTGACTAACTGCAAACCTGTTATAAAAGCAAAGAGCTCTGCCTAATTTACCAGGCAGTTTCTTCTCCACTTCAACATGTATGGCCTTCAGTTCGCTGCTCTAGTATGTCTGAGTAATCTTTGCTGTTATGTACTGTGTGGTCGAAGTGATGGGAAAAATACCAGTTACAAAAAAAGATGTCTGTGAATCAAACCTGGACCAAACAGGTGGAAGAGTGGAATAACATTTGCAGCTGAAGAATAATGATGATGGGAAGATGGGATGGATAAAAAAACCCAACAACTTTAACTATGTGTAGTCTTATCTAGACATACATTCTCAGTAACCACAGAGACTTGTTTTGAAGACAAAACAAAATTTAGCTACATGCATACACACCCAACAGTACAATACATCAAATTTACAAATATAAAGATCATTTTCGAACCTGAACCAAAAAAAACATTTATAACAAATAGAATTAACCTGCATAACAGGTTACAGAAACTACTGATATAGTTAATTCAGTTAAAACATGTTTTATGATAAGGATGATGTATGTTCAGCAAGCCTGGAAACCTATTGAAACGTTGTCAGCGTTGGTATAATTGTATGTAATTCCTACAAACCTCATGTGAGTTTTACAGGGGGATTCATTATTTCTTTCCCTCAATAATGTGCCCTGGCCCTTCTTCGCTCCTTCTGGGTTTATGGGGACATGATTAGGCAGACAGGTATCCATTACCTCGAAACAGAGCAGTACACAGTAGCTTCAGGCTCTATGTCACACGCGATAATATATACAAACCCCTGTGAATCTACCCTCTTGAAATCCCCATGCCCTTTATCTGCCAATCCCATGACTTTCATTGGCTGACTTGAAGGATGATATCCCTAATGTTCATGACAAATTAATCCACAGGGGGAAAGCCAATGACAGTGAGCTGCCAGTGGGTCATCCCTTTGGCTAAGTCTGTCATTTCACATTTGCAGGCACTCATGCAGGACTGCATAACTAAGCAGCATATTTGTACAACCTGAATGACGGGGTTGGTGTCTGTACATACGTACAGCTACCCAGAAAGAAGTCAAGTCCCAGAAAGGAAACTTAATTGGTCCTGGGTGTTCTGCTTCAGTAGCATTTAGGATTATTGAATGAAACACCGACATTTACCTGAAAGGCTATATGAGGTCATCCCACGTGTCTGGAGTTCATGCCTTCTCGTATAATTAGGTGTAATTAGACTTACTTCATACTCAGCGCAAAGGTCTTTCCACACAGACGTAACCTACATGACATGAATGACAACACAAAAACAACTACACAAATCCAAAAGTGTTTTGAAAATGACTGAATTGGAAGACAAGCAAATTAAAGATTTTCAGATCAATACTCAGTTGTCTGATTATTTACAGTGTGTTCACTGTTGATGAACATCACATTTGATTCCAAAATTAAGACTTTTTGGTTGGCAGTGGTGGACTCCATAGTCGGGATAAGGCCATGTTAACAAATGTGTCCATTCTTCTTATGAACAACTGCAAGGTGATGAGAACATCAGCTGGATTTTTCAGAGAATGAGCGTTGTCTCATTCATGTCCAATGCATCATCATAGGCGCTCAACACAAATGACATCCCTTTGTCACTGTTGTCATTTTATGATTTACCAAATATTTTGAAGGGTATAGACTGCAGGCGGGCTGGCTCTGCACCCCGACTCTTCAAAGAGATATGATAAATACAGCATGTGGTCTCGCCTTTTTCTGATAAATGAAGTGAAACTGAAATATGTTCGGGCTTCCCGCAGACTTGTTTGGACAAAAGCAGGAACTGTTCTGAAACGTCAACAATGATTTTTTTTTAACATTGAAATTTCTATCTCTCACTGTCAGCATTGACAGTGGTTTGGTGGTAAGCTGAATGGTTTTATTTGTCTTTAGTTCAACATATTTCTGACATAAAAAATGTATAGATTGGGGAACTCAAGCAGTTTTGTAACTGAGAGAATCTGCATCTCCAAAATGCTCTTTTCACACAGGTCTTTTTTCTCGGGGGTTAGTGGTAATGGAACCAATTAGTATCAGAACACTCTTCCAGTTGTGTTTTATTCAGTGAAGTACTTAATCTTCACTCCTCTTGGTCCTGCTGTTTGACCTTTCTGTAATAGCCCCCTTTGTATTAGAAGTGGTTTCATCAACATTTGAAAGCAAGAAATCCTGGTTTTATTTACATTGTACAAGAATCATTTGAACCTTTTTAAACTTGAAGTTGTGGAGACGGGGCTGACAATCAAGTGTTAACAGTCAGCGAGAAGCAATAAAAAGCTGAAAATGAGAAATGCATTCGAAGAAACAGAACTTGCATACAGAGTAATGTGCCATTACTTTATTTCACTAAATCCATGTATAAAACCTGCCCCCCCCCCCCCAAAAAAATCACAGTTGGATTACTGTACACACACTTATACTCTATGTTCTTTCAAGCGACGGAGCACAAACTGGTTGTCTGTTGAGTGCTCGAGGACTGAGGGACTAAACGAAGCATCCAGGCACAGATGGGAGCACCAAGGACTTTTAGCCCCAAATACTATTATGTCGACAGTAGCAGACTACAAACATTTGTACTTGCCTGAGTTTTGCGAAGCAGCATGTTTATGTGGAAAAACTGTTCGGAGCAACTGCCAGTCCTTGAAATGAATTCATCAGAGAAGCCATGTGAATGCGAATGGTATCATTTCCTAACAAAGCTAGTGCAAGTCAGTGGGCCTAAAAACAGTTCTAGCGAGTCCAACTCCAGCTGTGGCATGGGAATTACTGCCGTCTTCTCTTTTTTTCTCTCGCTCTCCTTTTTCCTCGCATGTCTGAGTCCAGACAAGACTTCATAATAGCAGAGTGCTCTGTGCTTGTAGGAAAAGCTCCAGTTTGGCGCCGAATGTATTCAATTTGAGCTTGTTGCGATTGGTGTTGCATAGTGAATGAATGCTGGAGAAATTTAGTGACTAATGTTGCATGGCAGGGACACTGTTTGATCTAAAACAAATCTGCCACCAAACATTGTTCACCATTCATAAACCATTTATAACAACAAAGGGTGATGCAGTTATGGTTGGCATTCATCGCTCCGCATTAAGCTGTTCCCTGCTTATCCAATAGCCATGCTGTTGGTATAGCAAAGGCATAATGAGCAGCAGCAGGGTAGCAACACTGTGCTGCGTTATCACTTTAAGAGCTTTCATTGGCTCAAGTAGATAGGCCGGCTCAGGTGGAAGCTGGGTAGGTGGAGATAAAGCTTTAACAAGCAACTGTACGAAGCAATCGGATGTCGTGGGGACATTTTTTAGGGAGGATGGTGGTTTATGTACATCATGATCAGCTGATAAAACACTGGCACAGAAACATCCCATCAGTCCTGCTTGAAAACACATAAAACTCCAAGAAAATAAGTAAAGTAAGCTACAACTGTCATTTGGAACAATAGCACTAAAAAGTTCATTCAACTGTGAAAGTGAGCTGTTTTGATGTTATGGTAGAATATCTTACGAAAGCTTTGTGTTGGTATTCACAGTGAGGGTGAACGATAATGTGTTCGCATTTACTTCCTACTACATCTGCTTTTTGCCATTTTTTTACTTACTTTGGTGCAATGTGTAAAACATTGTAAAACATCACTTTTGTTGTATTCAAACTACCAAACCCCTCCATGCATTATACAGTTAACAGTTTGTTTTCAAAGTTTTGAAGGCTTGAAATGACAATGGTTTTAACTGCGGGCCCTGTGTGCAATTTGGCATCCCAGTTTTCCATTTATCCAAACACTAACAGCACATATCTCTTATGTTTAAAATCTGGCTGCTCACTCGCTCAGCAGTAACTACAAGCTTGGATTGGTTTTGAACTTAGCTTTCAGGATTAATTATTCAGTGCATTTTTTGATGGACCTCTGAAACTGCTTCCCCTGTTGCAATATTAATTGCCTTGCCAAAATGTATTACAGATTTATTTTCAATCATTGAAGGGTGTCACCCCACTCCCCCAACTGAAAAGCAGGAATGCAAACAGATTGAGGGAAGTAAGGGGATTACTGACCCAATGATTGTGATTTCAAAAGACAGTTGACAGAGGTGTCAACAAAGCTGCAGATTTGTGCTTTTGCCTATAAAAATACATCTCTCTCTCTCTCTCTCTCTCTCTCTCTCTCTCTCTCTCTCTCTCTCTCTCTCTCTCTCTCTCTCTCGCTCTCTCTCTCACTACTTTTTGGCAACAGTGGTTCCAACTGTACCAAAAAAAATTACATTACAATCTGAGTGCCAATCCTAAACTCATTCCAAGTAATTTTGTCCTTTCTCGTCTTCCGCATAGCTTGTGCTTAGTTTGCTGTTTTTTCTTCATAAAGTGTAGGTTTTGTTTCCAATGCCACTTTCAGAAATGTTTCAATGTTGGCTAATACTTAACTGAATATGAAGTATTGTATAAAAATAAAACACCTGAAGCATCGTAAGTCGAAGTGTTTGTTTAGAGAAAACAGTTTTCTGTTTCTGTACAAGTACCATGTTAAAAAAATGAAACAAGACTGGTTAACTTGTGTTTGTCATTCAACATAGAAAGCATGTGTTTATGTATATACCAGATAAGATGCAGAGTTATTCACTACCTACCCAAATCTCCCATGAATCCTTGGTCAAGGATTACTTTTTTCAGTAAGAAATGGTGTGTTGTGTTTAGGAATTTTTGACTCAAATTTGAATATTTTGCTCGTCATTGCTTTCTGTTTCACATCGAGTCCCAGCTTTGTTTCAGGGAACAATTAAAGATAAAACTGTAGAATTGTGGGTTTTACAACTCTTTCCACCTCAACACCTGCTACCAGCCAGCATATGCTCCCATTAAAGTAGAATTTTTAAGGAGTTCTAAGTAGGTTAAAGAAGAGTAGGCCTGAAGTTTGAGGAGTAGATTTTGAAGTTAGTTAAACCAGGTTTCCTCTGGGAGGTCATTCAGAAGCTTTGTATCCTTAATAGTGAACGCAAGGTCACCCTCAGTTTTTCAAATTAGGTTTGGGTACAGCTAAGAATGACCTTCTTCGTGTTTTCAGGCAGGAATGGTGGGCTCGTCGGGTCTAAAAAGCTGAGCGATATCGCCAGGAGCAAGACCAGCTTGTGTGTTAAACATGAATTGTAGAGTCTTAAAATCAACCCTGAACTGTAGCTGTAGAGATTTTGTGTGATAGACTCTCCCCTGAAAATAAAAAGTCTGGCGTTGGATTGTGAACTAATGAGGTTATGTTTTGTCATCAGGGTGTCTAATCAACGACTGTTAAACAGACACAAAGGGAAAAAAATCCTCTTTAAATGAGCATTTCTTGCTCTTGTTTGATGGAACAAGCTCCTAAAAGAAGATCAGGAAGTGATTCAAAGATCTTGTATGAAACAAAAGAACTTTAAAACAACCTCATCAGACAGAAATTCATAGATATTATAGATGATGGGCTGGTCAAAGGTAATAGGATCAATGTCTGCATTCATCTCACTCTCTTTAATAGATACAGCTCCATGTAAATTATAATAGGCCGCTAATGAAGCTCTGCAAGCTCTCTTAAAGTCTTTTTTAAAAGAACTAGCTGAACAAATACACAAAGCACGCATGCAGCAAGTGGGCTTTTATGTCTTTTATGTATCAAAACTATTAGTTTTTTAAGAGATTGTACTGTTGCTTTTACTCTGTACATACAGACTACATACAGACATTGAAATGTTTAACTTTTTCATGAAAGTCACATGGGTCTCTTCTAACAAACCATACAAACCCTCTTTGATTGTATGCGAGAAGCTGCTTTTCTTCACAATATGTTCGCTGGTTTCTATGGCAAAATCTATAAATAATGAACAATAGTGCTTATCTCTGCAGTCTCTCCGTATGCTAATGAGAAAAAGTAATTTATTGTTATAACAAACTGTCACATTGTGATCCAGATATCATTAGGCAGCTCAAGGATAGTGTCAACTACTCCAGTATTCTCCTGACAGAGGTCTTAAGTGTTTGGTTTCACGCCTGAGAAATACAGTGCATATATCGCCTGACCCTGACTACACTGATGAATCATGCAGCACTGTAACAAAATGTACCCTGGGACCCATGTTAACAAGGAGTGTGAGGCCAACATGGAACACAAGTAACATAACCTTATGCTTAGCATTAACAATTAAACAACAAATGCCAATGGGACTTGCTCCTCCACTTCCCACACAACAGTGAGCACCAGATAAAAAGAGGATGTGCATTATGAAAGAATGAATCCATGCCCCTGGTCTTTCATGCAGAATCAGGGAAATCACAAGTTTTTGTCACCATTTCATAAACTATTAAAAAGCTCACTAGAGAGTAGTACAGTCTAGTACATTGAGCTAGAATTGTTAATTTACAAGCGTTTTTGAAACTGATTCGCAAAGAAAAAAAAATCTGCAAAATTAACTAAAATTTACTATCAGCTGCACAGACCCAGTTCTGGTCTGCATTTTGCTGTCCAAGGGGGTTAACAGCGAAGTGAACCTCGTGGAAAATATTGACAAAAATTGAACATTAAGCTAAAAATGCATCAGTGGACAGAATAAGTAAATATATAATGAAACTAAATCAAAATTTAAATCAGTCGTAAGCTTTAAAACAG
Source organism: Malacoctenus gilli (assembly GCA_032164315.1). NCBI lineage: Eukaryota > Metazoa > Chordata > Actinopteri > Blenniiformes > Labrisomidae > Malacoctenus > Malacoctenus gilli. Next base: position 18,804,144 of record JASSRZ010000001.1, read on the forward strand.
AGCTTTTCCCTTCTTGACATGAACAGGAACAATTGGTGGCTTTTCCTTTCGCCATTCATTTATTTATTTGGCTGGTCGTAGTTTGTAAGTTAATGGGGATCAGTTTCTTTGGTTTGGTTGAGATGGTTTGTCAGTTGGCTGTTGGGGAGATTCTTAGATTTTTCGCTGCTTCTGCTGTTTCTGATTTTTCATACCAAGCTTAGCCACCTTCTCTTCTTTTGATAGCTAACAGTGACCTATACTCTCTTTATTTTCTCCCATTCAGGCTTCCAGCTGAAAAACAAACATTTACAGTCGTTCCTAAAAACTGCATGTAAAAGTGTGTGCATCTGTGTTTGTGAGATTCCTTGTGCATGGTTCATGTCTCTGTGCCTGGCAAATTGTAGCAGTCAAGGTCTGGTTAAGCAAACCCCCGAGTTCATATGAGTGAACTATCTCGTATGCAAAGCCCTGTGAAACTTCTGCTCAGTGTAAAAATCAGTGAACATATACAATAAGCGCTGAGTACCTGAAACATTTTGCATAGCTTTCAGCGAGTGAAATGGTTTGACTTATTCTACAGATTGCGCCGCAGTTACTGGGGCTTACCGCTCTTTTCATGTAAATTACATTCTGCGTTTTGACACAGAAAATCAGCATTCAAATTACAGGGGAGCTGTGCCTTGGGGAAGGGAGGGCTTGTGGGGTTGGGTGGAAGACTTTTTTTTTCACCCCCTTATAAATTAGATTAAGTTTGTAAGAACAGTTGCGGCGGTTTCTGTACAGGGAATCAGAGGGAAAGGGTTTAGATTTGGTGTGGATGTCATTTCTTTCCAGCAATGTAGCCGTGCACAGCGATGAAATGTCTTGCAAACATTTAGAGCAGTTTGACAGAACTTCACTCATGGCCTGCTTGGTCTATTCAATCATGATCGCCTCGTGACAAATGAAGCCAATGTAGATACGCAGCCATGGGTCTTGAGGACTCATGTTTCTGGATCTGATTAGGTCTGATGTTAATGAGAGCTTTGCCTCTATTGCTAACCCCCAAGGTATTTAGATAAAGTTTTCCATCATACTCCACTGCATCCTGACACCCATGCCCAGATGGTGGTGCAGTCTAACCCCCTCCATCTTTCTTTTTTTTCCTTCCCCCTGAATGCTAAATACACCAATGCAGTGTTGCCCCTGGGCGTTCACAGTGCATATGGACAGTATGAATACCTGCCTGATCTCATTATAACAGACAAACACAGGACTTCATGACAAAGGAGAAGAACATATCTTATGTGAACAGCTGGCTCGCCAGCCGCACTCCATCTGAAATGCTGCTAATGGCTGGTTTGATAAGCAATAGATCAATTTCTGTTCTCACCATTGGCCAAGAGTTGTAAAGAGTGTTGATGCTGTGTGCGACCACTTCGCTTTTCACGGGGGGAATCGTATGGCACATGGTTAATTATATTAACTATGAAGGCTGATGGTACAGTTGTTTGATGTTACCTTTTCCAAGCAAGTCAACACCACAGAAAACATATGGCGCATGAATAACAGCAGGCGGATGGACACGTCCCCACAGGCCTTTGCCAATCACAGTGTTGTCTCCTAAGCGGCTTCCTTCTCTTCCTGACAGAATTTGTTTAAATCAAATTCAAATTAGCTTATTGGAGTAGAAAAGTAGTAGTTGACGCGGGTTCGCCAAACTCATCTTTTTTCTTGTTTTAAAGCCGATACTACTTCCGCTTCTTATCTTATAAACACTGAAGAAGATATTAGCTAAATAATTCATCTCATTTGTTGACTATGTCCAAGTTTGATAAAATATCAATCTGTAGTCATTTTTACTTTTCTTGGAAAGCAGTGCTGTGGCTTGTCGTACTGTATCTGTATTTTTCAAAGGTCTATCGCAATGAATTGTATCCGTCTTAGCTTTACTGCCTTTATGTCATAATATAGATCAAGGTCAAAAAACAGCTCCCTGTGAGCCTCATCATCATGAGCATTATGACACACGGTCAGTGCTCTTTAACTACAGCCAAATCTCCTACCTGTGCCAGTAAAACATGGATAAGCCATCCTTTCTAGGGTTTTGTATTAAGACTGTCTCGGCACTAATTCCCAGCTACCTAATTCCCAGCCTTACCTTTGTAATATTCTTAATGAGCCCCTAAGCCCCGAGATCCCTCGTTCTGCTGTGTTCCACGTTCCCTTTGATCCTGACGATCCCTTTCCCAGCATCCTCGGGGGGTCTGCGCATGGTGTTACCTGACTGCATGGTGCTTATACATAGAATATTCATCCACACCCTTCCGTCCTCCACAACAGGAATAAGTCAAACAGTTTTAGAATATTTTAAGGGAAATCATTCGGTTATAGTCAGTGAGTGATTTTACATATTCCAAACAAGGATGGGAATCTATTCCTTGGTGACAGTTTTGATCCTGAGCAGCCAGTGCTGTCTGGTTATATGTGTACTGCTGCTGACTCTGATCACTTTTCTTTACAATGTTAACAGTGATTTCGCTTCACGAGAGCTGCAGCAGCCCCGACTTCCTTTGACAAAACATGCACGGACGGCTCTGCTGAGTCTGCTGAAGCTTTTACAACTAACTGCAGTACAGTACAGTGCAATTAGGTTTTTATGCCGAGGACCAAGAAGGAGGGATACTTCACCGTAGACTGTCTTGGAGATTGAGGGCAGAGTGATTAGCTCACAGTGCCACTGATGTGTAAAGCAACTTGTGTTAACTTTGGAGTGGAGCAGGTTAGCAGGGGAATTCAGCAGTGTTGAAGGCAAATGGAGGCGAACGTGAAAACTGAAAATTAACTTATCGTCGTGAAATCTGAATTTGAACAAAAGAAGAAAAATGCTTATGATCAATTACAATTCATTTTACGAGTCAATTGCATCTGATGCCTTGCCATACGAAGTGCTGGTCTCCATCTGTGCCTGACTATATGAATCCTTTTTGAAACAAATAAATAAATAAAATAAAACAGATGCAGAAGCAAGCAGGGACATTTCATCAACTCCATCCATCTGTGCTGCTGTGATGCTTTAAAAATGCAGCAAAACAAAAGTCTTTGGCCGTAGTCCTGGCACTCTCATGTATGCACAGAAGAGGAGGAGATTGTGCGGTGGGTTTCAACCAGAGGAAATTGGGGCAGCATGGATTGCATATTTTTTTCTTTTGAAATGTTCATTTGCGAGTGTATTCATTCGTTGTCGTCTCATGTCTGTATTCTCTTTAGGTTTTTAACCATCACCAGCTAAGTATCATGTCATATAATCGTGCTGCTTTTATTTACTTTGAGAGGGGGGTTAGTGGGCCATATTTGCATAAATACATATGAATTAAAAAGAAAGCTATATGTTGGCTTTAAACTTTTCGTAAAACATTCCCTTGGAATGGGTTATGTTGTGGTTTGTCGCTCCATTGCCCCACCTCCACTCAGTCAGCTTTTCATTTCCATCCACTTTGTCCCAGAGACTATGTGTGGCATTAGAGTCTGTCCTCTGCAAGTATATATGCACTGTTACAGTCTGTATTTTTGTTTGTTTTGTCTTGTGTATTTACTTTATAGACCCTGTGCACCTGCTCCTGTGCTCCAGACATCCTCAGTGAGCTTCCTGTCTTGAATCAGCTCATTAGTGTTGGAGCATTTGTCATTTGTCAGATTGTCTGGGGTCCTTTCTTCCTCTTAGTGTTCTCACCTCAAAAGTTGCCTTGTGTCTTCTCGGTTACCTGTAACGGGCTTGTTTACCTGCGGCCAACTGTATACAAGAACAACAAACAGGTATATAGCCTTTTAACCTGGGCTGTTCAACGGACAACTTTTGAGCTCTCTGCCTCTCCGTGATTTCAGGGGTGCGAATACTCAACTGTAAGAACTGTCGACAGCTAAGTGTGGGGGTGAGGCAGAGGTTCCCTTATGTCTGTGCTTTATCAAATCAGCCTTCCTGGGACATCTCACCACAGCATCTGCTGGTGGAGCCTTCTTCCAAACACCCCCCCCCCCCAACACACACACACACACGCACGCACGCACGCACGCACGCACGCACGCACACACACACACACACACACTCTGATGTTTAGTTCAGCATCTCATTATTTAAAGCGGTGAAAGAAAACAATGCAACGGAGTCAAGACAGTATGGCAAACACTGCTCACTGCAATTTTTTCTTATATAATCAAACTAAAACGGAACAAATCTCTTTAAATGTCGGTAAGAAATGACTCACTTTTAGGGCCCCATACCTGTTTTTACACAAGGCCTAACAGATTCTTTGGCGCTCCATTCTGTCGGCGATCTGTGTTTGATCCACTGAGACAAAAACAGCAGAACCGTGTTCGCATACTTAATTATTTGTAAAAAATAATCAATAGGAAAAAACTGCATTCTAAAATGATCGAGGGCTGCAGCCCAGTACCTATCACGCAAACGTCCATACAAATGAGTTAAATACCAAACAGACCCAGGTGACCTATGAGCATCACACTACTCCTCACTTTTCCCAGCTCATAATAGCCACAGAGATTTCTGCAGGCAGTGGAATGGAGCAGAGGGAAGAGCCTCAGCTGAAGGAAAGTGTTTAGTTTGCACTGAGCTCAGCTATAGCGAGAGCCCTCTATTTTTTTCATGCGGTGTGAGGCGAGCCACCCTCCCAAGCCTCTCTCCTCCACCCTTCTCCCTCATCACTAACGAACAAACTCTGCCAGGCCTTACCTCAGGCGGCCCCCTGTAATTATTCCCCAATGACACAAACTGGTGAAATGGGTGTCCGTTACACACTGTGTGCCGAGCAAAGAAAAACAACAACTGTGGGGCCATTATTTGTCAATCAAACCCAGGGCCAAAACAAAATGCTGTCTGGTACACCCTGAGTCCTAGTTATCATCATTGAAAACTGTCAGACCAAAGAGCATTTTTATTGATTTCTGTACTTATTTATTTATTTTTATCATTCTGGCATTTTCCCTGATCTTTGTTCAGCTTTGCTACAGAGCCTGTCCTACAATCACAACGCCTCCCTTTGAACAGTACAGTGCACCAAAGTTCCTTGTTTTTAGTATTGCAAAAACACTGCAAGCAGCAGTTCACAGAGAGCGAGCAAGAGAGATAGAACAATGACCAACTGTGATGTGTGAATGGAACACAGAGTTAAAAAAAAAAAAAAAACAGTAAGAAAATTGGTGGTGCATAATCTTTCCACCAGCCAACACCAGAAGCAACTCATACATTTTTCCCCCAATTTCAGTCATTCTTAAACTAGAAAAAAACTAAACAGATTTTCCTGGTGAAGGATAATTATATATATTCCGTGAATGACATGTGGGGGGCACACACTGTGAATTTGAAACAGCGGACAACTGATCAATGTATTTACTTTTTCTCCTCCAAGGACAATGCACAATGCAGTCATTGTATCAGATATAACAGAAGCCAAACTTCCATCTGTCGTTTTGGGCGAAGGCCTCGAAGAAAAGCAAAGATTAAGAACAGTCTTTTGAGTTGATTTATGAAACCTTGCACCTTGAAAAATGAATACAGTAAATAGGCAAGGATAAAGATAAAAAAAAAACTCCACACAAATACAATAGGATCTCTCAAATCAAACTTCACTCTCCAACTTCATTCTCGAAGGTAATTCACACTAAAGAAAATAAATGAAGACATGATGAAATGTTTGTTGACATGATTTGGGTATTATCATTTATTCAATGTAAAAGAAAAAGTGTCTTCTCATGAATAGTCTGCTGGATTTCAATTGTTAATTAGGCTTTAAAAGGAAAAGTAGAAGAGAATTTAAATTGTTTGCTTCAATATTCTACATATAGAACCTGAAGTGATTTTGATTTGAAATACATTGAGAAAACAGGGTTTTTCAATTATCATCGGCAGTTTTTTCTTATGTTAATCATCCCCAAAATACAATCGTGGAATGGTGACAATTCAACTATAAAGTGTTGTGACCAAACAGAAAAGGAGAAAGCAGGCTTTGGTGGACCACTTTCCACAGTGTTTTTCTGAGCTGAAGCTGGTTAGAGATGCATCAGGACATGACCCCAGCTGGGTGGTTGACTCGGTTGGGGATGAAGCACATTCATTCAACTCTGCTGGTCCGATCTTTTCCGAGTTTGTCGAGGCTGTCAGACTGCTGTCACTGATCAAACAGACTTTTGTCGTCATTTGCAAAGGTGGCAGATGTGTGGGTGATACAGGCACAGCAGGGGAGGTCATCGCTTTGGCTGCAGGCAGAATCTGTTGGAAGTTTCAGTAATGTGCTGCTTATGCACAAATACAGCTGAGGGTGTTCTCCTTCAGTAGATGTCAGTCTTCCCCATATGCTGAAGGCTGGAGGAGTAGAGCGAGTTTTCTTAAGATTCTGGGACTTAATTGGGAAATTCGAAATCACAGGCTGAACTGCACTGTTGCGTCGTATTATCACTTGAGCCATGTCATACAATCAAAGTATGGTCAAAGTTAAAAGGCCACATTTTCAATATTGTATAAATGTTCCTCCTCGTGACCTCTTGACCTAAATTGCAATTGCATCGTGACATCAGGTAAATGCAATAAAGCTGAAAAATCTCAGATATTTGCTGTTGGACGATAGACAGCCATCAGAATACGGAAACCTGCTGCAATTACAAGCAGTGAAGTATTCACACTTATTTCTTCTGCTTGAACTGTTACTTTCGTTTTGACTTGTGGGAGACCTACTGTCTCTTATGTTGTTTTGAATGTTAGTCATTGCACTCTAAAAACACTTTTTTATTGTAACCCTTGCACTATCCTCAGTAAAAATACAAGGGGTCTAAGGAGAGTCTCCAGGGTGATGGCGCTCCTAACTATGTACTTACACTTTGTGAACCCATTTTGGTGCTTTTCAAAGGCTATTATGTGTTCATTTTAGTTGGAAGGAAGGTGATCTTGTTTTGATGCTGTAGTGCAGTTTGATATAATGCCACCCCAGTGCTAGATAACAGTTTCAAATCATCGTGATAAACTACCAGGGTCCTCAGAAAGCACAGGGAACAAAAAGCATACACTTCAAAAATGCTCTTTAATTACTGCCTTTGCTATCTGTCATGATGACATAGCTTGAGTTAAAACACACTGTTTAAGTTGTGCTGTCTAACTTTACTGGTTGCATTATGAAGGCATTATGTTGCATTGAAATATTCTGTTAAAATGTCTCGAGGAACTTCAAATGCTCAGTGAAGTTTTTAATATCACTTCAATTGTTTTCTTTATATGCTGTAACTGCATATATTAAGGGAAACACACGATGCTTAAAGAGAACCTGAGTGGGGTTTTCTGTCCAGCACAGTAGTGATTTAAAAAAGTGTCAGCCACAGTGTTTTTACTGTCAGAATGAGATTGTCTTCTATCGCTTTCGATAGATCAAATACAGGCTAAGAAGTTGAATGAAGGTAAGTTGTGTAGCACTCTGACATTAAGTGGCTAGTGTAACAATTTCAATGCATTTTCTTGCAATAAATTTGAAGAAAAGTCTTGCCTGATTTTTCACATGCTCATTAAAGGGTGAATTACGGAACTTTATTGTTTTGGACTAATAATTTCTCTGTTTGGCTTTCAAGAAGAATCCTGTCCTCTATCTATCTACCGAATTAATTACTTTGTTGCTTGGAGAGGAACTGCAACTGTTCAAAGAGTTTGAAAAGGGCTTTTAGTGCAGCTAATGACAAGACAAAGCAAACTGTGAGAAAACAGATCAACTTGGTTTTTTTTGCGATGGCTGTTTTCCTTTGGTGTTACTTAAATCTGGGTTGAGCGGGCTATAATGTAAACTGCAGCCTGCTGCCACATTTGAGGATTATGCGATAGCAGTATCGCCTTTTATAAAGAACTGCACACAATCCAATCTTGCTTCATCTCATCACAGCCAAACCAAGTATATCCTCAGTTTGAAAAAGGATTGAGAAGATGTGTAAATTGTAAGATGCATTGATGTGCAGAACTCCAAAATTTCTTTTCTTCTATCAATAAAACATATCATCAATCAGATAAAACATTTTACCAGTTCTTGAGTGAGAACTCCTTATTTTTAATTGGATAGTGATAAAGCAACAACAAAAGGTTGTAGAAAAAAAAACAGTGACTAATTAAGAAAGAACCCAACTGGAGAAGCGTATTGCGACCAATTAGGATCAGCGGCAACTGATCAGTGACTTGAATGAGAATAAAAAAATTTTCTTTGTCTCTGAAATTTCACATCCACACCACAAACAAACAACAAACCCAAAGGCAAACACCACAACCACAAAATAAACAATCAATTTACTCAACGGTTATTTCTATTGTTAGCCTCTTGTTTTTTGTTTGAATCGGGTAGAAAAAAAGAGAAGACAGCACAAGACCTTTGGACACTGTCCCACAAGGATCACAACAGTGTAAGAATTTGGAAACGATCGCATCACAGTCATGTGTGCCCTGCTACATCCTGGCCGAACAATCGTTCAACCTTTTCTCTTGCTGTTTGCCGGCGCCTCATCTTATCCAACCACCAGCACCAAACAAATACAGAAAACCATGATTTTCGCACCCTGCAAAAACACAAACTGTGCACAATGAACTTGTTTACAATTCTGTTGGTACACTCAAGATCCATAACACACATTACCACATCAGAGAGATAGCTTGTGGGACAAGCTGCTAATTAGAGCGACCCATAAAACACGCTCAGCCTAAGCTTAAAAATACTACACACACTTAACAAAGTTGTGTAAATGGCACCAAAGCAACACTTCTGAAATTAAAAAAAAGAGACCTAGCAGTGTTGACATATTTTCCTAACAAGATAGTGGGGGGAAAAATACTTGATGAGTTTGTCTGATCTTTTCCGATTGATGTGTCCTGTTATTTGTTGGTGGCTGTCTACTGGTGTGAAATAATTTTGCTTTATCATAGTAGCTTGTTACCTTGACAGTTCAGGAGGCTTTCTTGGGCTTAAACAAATTCCCGCCGCTCTGGTTATTATGAACATCTGTTCTCCTCTTTAGTCAAAACAACGTAGTATGCACTGGGAGGATGAGCTTAACGGCTATTGGTTAAGAAATGGCTCAGTGTGTCATAGTCGACTGTGTGCTTACTCAGACAGGTTTTCGCCTCCTCCAAATCGCATAAAGGCTTCTTTTGAGTCTGTACATGGCTGACATTTTTTAAAATCATTTTATTGTATGCATTTCCTCTGTGCATTTGACTGTCAAAATAGGGTCTCATATTTCTGTGTGTTGTCATGTTTATATGTCACATCATGGCTTTTTCTATTGATCTAATATTCCGTCTGCTGAGGACAGCTTTAAATCAGAGATTAGTGTCAACTTTATTTGAGCTGATTTTGTCCAGGCTTTAATAATAACTGTGTGCTGGTCATGTGCCTTCCTTCCCTGATTTTCCAGCCGATAAGAGTAGTCACTCACCAATCAGGGTCACATCCTTCAGGAGATAGAGTCAAAGCGCTTTGTTTGAACGTTTAATGAAATGCAACAAATAAACAGCATGTTCAGAGAATATTTTTCACGGCCTAAATACTCCTATATATTTGCCACTGAATAATTCATTTATAAATGAGACCCAGCTGTCAATACAGCACAACCTGATGTGGTGCGTTTTATTTAGGTAGCTGTGAAAAGTCTGGTATCATCTGCCAGCAACTCAATGTCAGGATTGGTGCATTGACTGATCTGACTATACCTGCAACTGAAAAGCACAAACAAGCTTCTTGGATCATTCTATGTTATTATTGCGAAAACATTAAGCGATTAAGTGTCGCTGTTCAGTTCATATACCTTCGATTCCAATGCATGACGACAACAGCTCTCAGCTATACTGACAACTACATGCATTATTTAGTGCAAAATCAAAACAAACAGCTCATACCTGTCCACCTACTGTTATTTACACATTTTTAAGTAGGTGAGCAGTATGTACACGCTCTTCATAACACACCTCATTCTCATTTTATGAGGTTCTCAGATTCACCAGGTGATGCCGGGTCTAATAAATGCATAGCATGGAGGTCTTTTTATTTTGTGGAATGAATCGGGGCGTTATCAAACGCATGCTCATCAGCTGAATTTTTTTTCAGGTTACTCGAGAAGCTGAAGTATGGCCCAACAAAAGAGAGCGAGTGCACAGGTCAACAGCAGAGCCCCAACCCTCGGCGAGGAGACAAAATTTGCCAACAGATGTTTAATAGCAAGCACGCAGCACATTTCACACAATCAAAGGGGTCCTGAGACTGTGCTGCTTTTACGAAAGAAACATCAAAGAACCGCTCAGCCGCTGATGTGGCAGAACTCAAGGGGGAGGTGGGGAATACATTACATCAGTATTCAGAGATGCTACTTGCAAAGGCAGCTTTCCCCTAATAGCAGGAGCATCATGTCTGTTGTACATGGTCCGTTGTGATACCTTATTTGACACCATGATTAAAGGGGGAACGACATTCGCTTTATGTGTGGTTATTCACATATTGAAGTCAGCACATCTGTCATAAGAATTGGACAAAAGGTAGGATATCAGCAGCAAAATGAATTGGAAATTGTATGCAATGTGTAGACTCTTAATTCTTATTCCAGTTTGTTCCTTTCTCCTACTTGAGGCGTGCAAGTGTACAATGCATGGGACAGCTGGTAGATTGATGTTGCAGTACACTTGGTGCTCTGCTCCAACCAGGACATGTCAGCATGCAGCTGCCCTTCTCAAGTGTTCTTGAACAAGACACTTGATCCCTTCCACCTCTTTCTACAAAGCTGACCCTGGTCTCTGACCTCTTTGTGCAGGGTGAAGGCTATAAACTATTATATTGTTCTTTATAGCAGGGAGGTTCCTCTAATATTTTCATTGTAATAAAACCTAAGAGAAACAGTAATTCCTCAAACAAATTCATGAAGGAGATCACAGATGAGGTGAGGTCAAAGGTTCACTGTACGATAATCTATTGTTTTATTCATTTCCTATTCCCATGTAGCACAGTGAAAACTGCAGCCAAATTGCATGTGAACTGAAAGGCTTAAAGACAAAATGATATATTTCACAGCTCTCTGATATTCTTTTTTTTTTTTTTTAAATCCACAGTTTGAATCCCGTGAAAAATATAATATTGAATCTTTTTCGGGAGATTGTAAAAAGTCAAACTGATGTAGAACCAGACAGAGGAGGACTGACGGTTACTTCATGCCGATTTGTGGTGGCTGAATGGAGGAGCTTTATAGTTGATTAGGGGAAACAAGGGCTTCAATGCAAACAAGCATTAATAGATCACTGGGTCTCGTCGTCACGTGTGGAACAAATTATCTTGAGGGAACATCACTGTGAGAAAATCACAAATTTTTAGTCATTTGAAAGACTGTTCAATTCCATTGTAAATAGTACCATATGAGTGAATCACGTGCATTTAAGGAATGAGCGGCGAAAAAGAGTTTTGGGGTGGTGTCCAAGAAAAAAATTGCCAGATCTTCCCTGCCTGTGTCAAACCGTTCATTCTACCATTAACTATAGCTTGGTAGATTGGATGACGAACTTACTGAGACATATTGTCAGACAGGAGCCTCAGAGGCGTGTGGTACAACCATACTTGGCCACAGCAGCTTGGCACCGCCACCTCGTGCTTGTCACTGGCCTGGTCACATACTGCTCTTGGATGGCATCTCAATCTTGAACCAGTGTGGTTGTGTTGGTCACTCTGGCATGAACGACACACGAGCCGGGTGCTACTCAGGGACGTTTTCAGAATTAGAACATAAAGAGAGGTGAAGTGAAATGACACATTAACCACTCAAAGAAGCCCGAAGTTCAGAGAGTATTGAATAACTGCATAATATGTGATGGGTTGTGAGGTACTTACCAAAACTTGAAAAGAGAGACACACACTGTTGTAGCTTTTGCAAAAATCCAATATACTTTTGAGATTATTCACATAGTCAATGTCAATATACTTTAGTGTAAAATTGCTTTAAAAAGAAGAGGAAAATGTTCTGAGAGTCACTGTTAAGACTGCTGAACAGGCCACTTTATCTAATATGGCTGATGTCCATGCAGGTGAATGTCAGTGTTTTAGCAGTTAAGTGAGAATTAGTGTTTACACAGATGGCCCATTTAGTTTGAAACAGAAGGTGGGAGGTAGTGTGGCTGTCATCGTGAAACCCTAATGGTAAATGGTGAATTAATGGTGCACAGTTTGTGATTTGATTGTTTGGAAACAAAACTAAAACAGTGGTAATTGTGAAATGATGCTACGCATTTCAGGTGTTTTACACAACATGTAAACGTCATAGAAATGCTGCAACCGGTTGTGGTGGTGCCAGGAAGACAGTCAAGTGTACTTATTTCACTGATTGGTGACATTGAATGACACCAACTCCAATGCAACTTTTTGCAACAATGAATTCTTTCGCAATTGTTTGCTGGGTTCACTTAAGTGTCTGAAAAATATGGTATTCTTGAACATTGTAGACACAGATACACATTTATTAGAAGTAAGGCATTACTCACAATTGCATTAGAATAAACAGGAGTGCTTCGAAACTAAAGATGAAAAAGGACTCGATGCAATTTATGTCTTTTCAGCGTGAGACTCATCTGCTGTCCTAATTGACTTAAACCAACCTTTTGTAAACACCACCGCAGTTCACAAATGTGACACCATATTCATAATAAGAAAGAGATAAAAAGAACAAAAAGTTGCTTGTAATTTCTTTCTGAAAATAGCTGGAAAAATAAATGAGATCATTTACAGCAGGTTGGGTTGCATTTCCAGTTTCCCTTTTTCTGTAACCCCTTGCATGAACCGTCACTTTGAATTTCCAGTAATAATCCAAAATTAACCTTATCTAACGGTATAACCCACCACCCGACGACATGGGCGTTATAGTGTGATCAGCTTGTTAGCGGAACCGCGGCAGAAGGTCATGTAAGTTTGGAATTACACAGCGCCTGACACACCATTGTTCTTGTTACAATGGTGAAACTGAAAAAGCACACTGAAATGATTGGGGGGAAAAAATACAAAAGTGCAATCGAAGTTATGTGTAACATGAGTGAAATCTTGGAAAGTCTATAGCCTTGGTAGATTGCTGCATCGCTTTTAAAGGTTGGATTTTTTTCCCCTCACTGTCAGAATTGCTTGAGATGAATGGTGAAAATACATTTATAAAAAAAAAAAAAAAGGATTCTGTGTCGAACTAAGCCGGAGCAGAGTCTCATTCGGAAGCTGCGTTGTGAACTCAAGCCCCCCTAAAAAGCCAAGAATTAATCAGGCCGAACTCAGAGCTTTTCAACTCTTCTTGAGAATGACACATGCGCCATTCCCTGTACGTCGACATATGCTTTTAGCTCTCCACAGGTAAATAAATGTAAGCCTGTTGCCTCTTCAGCCGAGCAGATTACTCATGTAGCACAAACCCAGCAAAGTATAGGCCTAATTATCCTCCACTGTGCCAAGCTGCAGTTGTCTTTGGCTGTAAACAGTGCAATCAGGGAGGCAGCAATGTGGAACGCGTCAGAGGTGCCTCACTCACAGACTCCCAGGTGAGTTTGTATGTTTGTGATGGACATAAATGAAGAGAGAAGTAGGCAGAAAAGAGAGCTGAGCAGAAAGGGTGGGCACTTGTAAATAGCATAATAGGAAATATGATTGAAATGTTTGCTGCCTATCCTTTGAAAATTGCTTTAAAATCAATTCCACCTCTTATGGGAACCGTCCAGTAATTTGGGAAACACTAGTTTGTTTGATTTCCCTGGCCCTTTAATGAGATGATCCATAACAATTTCATCTCCCTTTTGTCCATTGCAGAGATGTGTACATTCCTTTCTGCAGTCTGTACTGAAAGCCAGAGAACCTGTAAAGTTTGATTTACCCAAAAATAAAGAGTATATTTTCTGGAACTCAAAACACATTTGAGCTTTTGTCAGCAGAGTCTCATGATGCTAAAATCATCCATCCCAACACGAGTGTCATCTGTGTAATTACAGCTCATTGTTGGTCAGAAAATGTTTTAAGGGAGTAACTGGTGCTCAATCACAAAGTAATGTTTTGCCTGAAAATCTGTTCTTCAATTTTACTGTCTGCAGAATCAGAGAAGGATGCCAGGTTTGTAGCATCACTGCAGCTCCACTCACAACAACCAGCATCATCTAAAGCTGGCAATATGTAACCACTGGTATGGTAATACGCGTAAATTTGGTGCACGCCTCAAGTTTTCTTTGTAGGTGTATTCATCTGCCGCTATGAGAAGACTGACTTGTTATCTTTCACCAACTTAATACGCTGTCGGCTTTTGTTCGTCGCGCTGCAGTGACGCCACCGGTTTGCTGATATCTAATCCTGTGAACGGGCGCGTCCGTACCTAAGCTCAGAACCGAGACTTGTAACTTGACAAGATGTTTCATGTTCATTACTCCTTCTAACTATCCTGTTCTCAGCATCCGTGCTGACACTCAGCCTAACAACCGATGCAAATAGAAAGTCAGAACACGCTGCAGTGTGTAAGCACCAAATCTGGTTTGATCACCTGTGAACTACTGTGCAGACCAGAGAGTTTCCAAGATCCGGTTGGAGAGGCATGCATTGCATTCATGTAGGACTTTTCAGAACGTGTCTATATTGTTGTGGTGGTGGTGGTGGAGAGAGGCCTGATTCTTTTCCTCACCCTGGCTACCACCACTTTTTGGCCTGATGAGCAAGGCTCTTTCCCTCTGACGGCCCCCTGGGTGCAGCACTGTGGCAGCCCACAGCTGTATGTCGAATTCAGGTTAACAATGAATGGGATGGGTAAACGAAGTGAAGTAATTTCCCTAACTGGCTCCTAAAAATTGATATCTTATGCAAATTTATTTGCTTGTGGAGGCTCAAGCATTTTGTTTTCGTTCTGAATATATGCAATAATTTGTTTAAGGTGCAGTTAAAAAAAATCTTTGTTTTCACTGTAAAACAATTTCTTTTACAGTGCTTCACAGTACTGTTGATGGAAAAAGAGTGATAAAGAATGTGCTTCTTCCAATATGAACATTCTCACCCTAACTGAAGAAAAGGTCGTTCCTGTAACTCTGCTTGTTTGCCTCCAAGTTGCTGGGAATGGGTCATGCTAATTGCTATACTGGGCAAAATGTAATAGCTAGCATTGAGTGCTCAAAGTTAGTTGGTGTTGTGCAAAGTATTTGAAAAGGCTTGAAAATTGGAGTACATGTGGTTACAAGTATAAAAACCACAGTAAATGTCTGTAATATGCAGTGGAGGCAGTCCCCTATAACTCAAAGAAATGTTTGTAATGCATGTCAGTGTGAGGTATAAGACATCTAGTTTTTGCTGTACGACACTCAAATCCCATCTCGATATGTAATGCTTGTTTTTGAAAGGTTTTTCTGTATTGTTTCCATGTGAGAGCAAGTGAATACATGTCTGTAAGCAAAGGCTCGCTTTTCAAAATCAGAAAGCAATCACAAGCTCGGATGAATTTCTTCCTTTTTTCCCCCCCTGCCACACACAAGCAAGACTCTTTAGACTTCAGGTATCAGAGTGCAAGTAGCTATTGATTGGCCGCGATTCAAAGAGTCAAAACAAAGATTTGTTAAAAGTTTAATCAAATGATTTTTTTTTTGTAGCTTTTTATGCGCGCACATTACAGTTCAGAGAAGTCTTCTTGAGTAGAACAATTTATGAAGATTTTATAAAGACAAGGTCATATCTATTTCATCTATTTGTCAAGAGTCTAAACTGAAATATACTTGGTACAGTCTCAGCGCATTTTTTTTTTTTTCTTCATCAAATAACATGATGAAAATCAACCCTTCAACTGCAGGAATGCATTAAGGAGTGTAATTATATGCACATAATGTAGAGATTGAGAGCAGAGCAACAACAGCATTACCCACAATTTACTTCGATGTCATAGTTCAAAATTTATTTTCAATAGACAATGTTTTGAATCTTCTTTGTTACCCGACAGGTTCAAATGTGAAACTTGAAATGTGAATGGGTGGTTACTCCCTTTCCATAATTGCAGAGATGAATTAAAGGACTTCTGAATTTGAGAGAAAGCCAAGATACTTTGTACCTGTCATAGTCAAACAAGCAATGAACTGACATATCCTGCAAGAATAAGCAGTGCAAGTCTGGCAGAGTGTGAATGCACTTTAACAAAAGGTTAAGGTGTTGAAGACGGGGGAAAACATGGTTTTTGAAGAGCGTGCGATGCTGCAGCCACTCTGAGCGACGTACTACAAGAAAACAACATTGGAACATGATAAAACACAACTCCTCTGTGATGTCATGTCCCATGCCAGTGCTTTTTCTGACTGTTATTTTTGTGCCATTGCAATCCACTGAATTATTAAAAAT
The DNA here is from genome assembly GCA_032164315.1 of Malacoctenus gilli. Taxonomy (NCBI): domain Eukaryota; kingdom Metazoa; phylum Chordata; class Actinopteri; order Blenniiformes; family Labrisomidae; genus Malacoctenus; species Malacoctenus gilli. Next base: position 18,820,496 of record JASSRZ010000001.1, read on the forward strand.
AACCAGTGCCATTTTTTACTCAATGTCCACGCTTCCTCTTGACTTCTATAAGAACTTCCACTAAGCACTCAGGTAGGAAATGGCTAAAAAAAACACAAACCCAACAACAACAACAACCTTGGCTTTCTCCTTTTTTCCACCCTTCTCCTCTTGTCATGTATGTCCAACCCCGCCTGTGTCCTCTGATGTTTTGTCTCACACTCCCCAGCCACATCTCAACCGTGCACACCTTCTGTCATTGCGCTTGTCTATCCCTAATAAGCTGACAGGTTTGTGGCAGAAGACGGTGGTTGATTTATTGGGTGCTCCGCGTTCTAGTGGTGCATGTCTGACTCGCATCTTCTAAGAAAGAGACTTGGGTCTTTCTCATCTCTTCTCGAGTGTACTCCATATCGTGTTCTGGTCAGAAAAAATATGAGGATATGCATCTTTTTGTTGTGAACATCAAGATTTTTGTGTATCAGCAGTTCCCTGAATGCGGTGCACCATCAGTTCCAAAATGCTGTAAATGTACGAGATGCAGTTTTACCAGAACTGTGATCATACATGTTAGACATTCATTATTAAAGCCTAATATAATATTTTTGAATAGATAAATATTTCAAGAAAGTGGACATTTTGTACCGGAATACACAGTTAGAAACTCTGTTCTACAAAGAAAAATGATAGCAGGCATCTCAAGCTGAAGTTGCTGCTGATGGCTGAAGACGCTGTCTTTTCTCGTTCGGAGACCCACCGGTTGGAACCAGAATTCCAAGTCAATGGCATCTTTTTCGACAGAAACCTGACATTGCGGGGAAGCTTAAGTGCTGCTCTGCGTTTTCTGGTTTTCATGCACAATGACTCCTTAGGGCCCTTGCACTAAAAGCCATTAGCGCTCCCAGTGGTGTAAAACTTGCATGAATCTATAAATCTTTCAAGGCAGTGGATTGAATTTGTTCTCCTGATAAAGGATAGGTTTTAGATGAACAGCGCCGCAGCTGAGTCAAGTTGCCAACAGTTCCTACTCTGATGTTTATGAAAGCAGCGAGAGAACATGAAAACTTCATTCTCTGAGGATTTGTTATTCAAACACTGCAAGGGCCTCTTCAATGGACGGATCTTTAGCAGACAGGAATCTATCCATTGTAAGTTTTAAAACATTTAGATGTCACATTTTCGTTTGTCTTGACTGAGGACATGCTTTGTTTTTGTAGCAGCTCTTATTGCTATAAATATCTGAAAAGTGAGCAGATTAAAAAAATGAAATGAAATAAAATGTTGAAATCAACCAGTCATTCTTATACTGAATTCATTTCACGTTCTTGCCTTAGTATATATATTTTTTTGCCAAATTGCTCATTTTTTACCAACAGCACTGCAAGGGGTAGGAAAAAAACCCTTGTGTGTGGTTACACTATGTGCTGTTTGTCGAGTGCGACAGTGTATTGTACTTTTCAGGTTACCTATTGTATCAGGAGCAGAGCAGGGAGAAAGACGGCACACTGTTTATGCCAAACTGTGAAGGACAGGGGGAGGAGCAGACAAATAGGGAGGTGGGAATCCAATCGCCCAGCACAAGGGCGAATTATCTGACCAAGGTGCTGAGAGTGGGGTGTCTTCAGCCACTAATTGATAAGAGCCTTCTATCTTTAGTAGGCAGCAGTGTTTGGCTCAGAACATCAAAACCTTGGCTGTGGCTGAAAGGCTTGTTGTGTCCCACTCCCACCTCATCCCAGGCTATCAAGGGAGGGTAAAAGTCAGGGATGTCACCTTGCCAGGGGGTCACTCCTCTACTTTTCCGCTGCGAAATGTCGGAGTTGATTTCACCATTGTGAATATGAGCCTGCTACTTTGTGGCGTTTTTTCCATAACAAACTTAGCTGGTGACTCTGGGCACAAATGGCCCCTTTCCTTGAATTTCATTCATTTTCCAAACATCCCAGTTTGTGGCATCTCTGAAAAACAGAGTTGTTTACCTATATAGCATTTTTAAAGTGCCGTAAATGAAAGAAACTAGATTCTTTCAGCATGAATAAAAACAGTTTACTGGCAAAGCAAAATCAATGCATGAATGAAAATGCTAAAGCAAAGTTGTAGAATATATGAGTGGGACACTGCTATGGGATAAGAAGCTAAAAAGGATTTTTGTCCAACATTTGTCAAGCCAAAATAATACCACTCTATTGACAACATTTTTGCAGATGCTTTCAATCCACACTCATACAAGCTGACTGTTTTCTGCCAGTGTGGTATGTTGGAGCACAACTGATGTTAAAATGGGTGGCTGCTGAAGAAAGACAAACATTTAGGCAGATGGTGCCACTCAATGGAAAACGACACGACGAGGCCATGGATTCATCTTCTATAAAACCTAATTAGAATTAACCAGAGGAAAAACATTTTGACTTGAGCATACATTTAAATTCCTCAGCATTTTGGCAGTGTTTTAAAATGCGCTCTTTTGGGATATTTTTTAATGTAATTCTTCCGCAAGTCTTAGAAGTGGTACTGCCACTGTCCCTCTTGTCACATTGTCTGTCGAAATAGAAAGGACAGATTGGAATTCACCAAGTTTATTCATGCTCCCTAGAGAGTAAACACAAAGCACAAAAGGTCAGATTTGCAGTCAAGATATTTTCTAATTCGTCCAACACATGGACAGAGCGAGAATGCAGTGACGGTTAGTACATTCAAGCTGGGAAGTAGAGCCATTCAAATTCTAACATTGACCATGGCATTAATCATTTTCCTCCCCCAGGAAATTTAATTCATCCCGACTTGAAGAGAGGGCTCAGAGAAGATTAGACGTTGCTTACCACAATGTTGCAACAATGGCAATGTTGCATTGCTATCATGGTTAGTCGAGTCTTTTGACCTCCCGTCATCATCTTCTAAGTTTAATGCAGCTTAAAAATTTCCCTTGAAACATTATCATCCCTGAAATTAATTGCAGTAAAGCCTGTGAGGTGCCTCGGCTGAGGCCAGCTCAGTGCCGCTGCAGGACTTACTCGACACCCTCCTCTCACTGCAGCAGGAAGAGTGGATGTGTTGTTGAACCATCTGTACTCAACTTACCTGGTCTCTGAGTGTTGGCGCACTGGTAGCCTCAAGTTATCCCGCAGCCTACCCACCTCCACACCTGAGTCCAGCTTTCCTTCGAAGGAAACATTGGTGGTGTTGGTCCGTTCTCCCCGTTGAGTTGGGCGCTGTGTTTGCTTCTGTGTTAGTTACAACATTTGTGAAAAATTGTGATGCCTGTACTTTTACATATTGTACGGTTGTGAATTGAAAAGTAAGTACACTCATCCCAAGCATTAGTCCTTTTTGAAAATGTACCTTTCATGCGAATCTTTTCATTTCGGTTTGAAACTATTTTCCTGAAAGCGACTATAGACATCTCTTACTTTGTATTTGATATCACACACTGTTTTTGTCAAAGACAAAAAAGGGAACAAGGCTTATTTCATTTCATAGTCAGTTTGCGGACCAGGTTGGTCCTTTTATGAGGCCGTTGGCTTTTGACACATCCAACAATCCCACGGACTCCTGCAACAACCATTTGTCCTGCTGGCTCTACTTATTTATCATTCACATGATGGAAATTTTTTTTATCACACCATGAGTTAAAGCCATGATTTTTATTATAATCATTTCATTATTTTGTTTGCTCCGAGACCTCATAGTGGAAAATAGATTTGAAACAGCCCACTTTTGCAGCATCACACACGCGCGCGCACACACACACACACACACACACACACACACACACACACACACACACGTACATATGTATGTATATGTATGTTCTGTGCTAATGTACTTGGCAGGTTTATCAAATAGTAGTAAAGTAATGTGATTCTTTTTTATTTCTATTCTGTTTTTCCCCCCTCAAACCTGTATACACACTGTGCATACATAAATATCATATTTTGCTTTTTTTCTGTGAACAAATATTCATAAATTCACATTGTGAAACCGATCCCAAGGTGTCATTTCTTTATCGCATTGTCAATGACAACAGAGGAAACACGAGCTACTGTTTGGTCCATGCCAAGTGCTGCAAAACGGGCTCATTTCTCTGAGGTCAGGGCATTGATTAGCCACAGATGCCCTGGAGCCCAGAAGAGACGCAGGTTGCAAGATGACCCGAATTAGACTGTAAAGACAACATCCGAGCCAGTTCAATTAGAAAATTCTAATCCGCACTGATTACTCCAAAGCCGAATCACTACTGACAACTGACTCCTCTCTTGAGTGGCAGTTGGTTTCCAAGCGTACCTTTGAAAATGCTCCATGTTTCGAAGACTTAAGCAACAAGACATTTGTCCTTGTTTGGGTTCTTTTAAACCCATGTACATAAAGTGCAGAATGATTAGAAAGTACACAATCCACAAAACAACATATTGATTTTTTTTTATGCCAGCCAGAAACACATGCTTGCATTTTTTTAGGTTAAGATATTGAAACTACCGAAATATACATAATCAATAACCCCCATAACAACACATCTGCATGAAGGTGCAACTGCAGTGACAACACTTTTTGATTGCTGCTAACAATGGAGCACGCTGCACTGAATCTTGTGCAGTGTCGCTTCATGTTGTGTCCTGGCCAAAATCTATATTTCAGAAAAACATATAAACAACAATTTCCTCACATTCTTTGATGGAAATTTTATAGTGAAATATCCAAGAGTGAAATAAACATGTCGCCCATCTCGTCTGTGAGAGCTAAGCACATCGCTGGCTGTTAGGTAGCTAACGATGATCGATTAATTGCACATCAAAGGTGCCCAGCGGAGAGCACCACTCCATATTTCCTCGAATTGCTCCTCTGCGCCAAAATACTTCATAACAGTTCAGAACTCAACATTCAAGCCAAGATGTTAGTAATTAAGCAGTGGGGGAAGAATGAACTGTCACTGATGGCATTTCCAGGAGTGCTGGCAAGAAAATCGGGGCAGTTTGATTTTTCTTTTTTTTCTTTTTTTTTTATCGCGTGCGTGGGGGGGCAAACAAATGTATTTAATTGCCGTAAGAAATCACATGGATGTGCAACATGTATGAGGAGGCATGCTGAAAGATAATACATGTTTTTTGGAAAAAAGGTTTGAGGTTAACGTAATTAAACTGAGTTATGACACAATTAGGATTTCTGGAGGACAGAAAAGATCGTAAACATTACCATGATTAGTAATTTTATTGCAGATTTTATGTATTACTAAACATTAGCTAGTAGTATAACAATACCAGAGATGATATACGAGTCATGAAATTAAAATAAAACAATCAGTGTTCTTCATAAATTCATTTCACTGCTGGTTAATGTGAGTTCTTCATCACACTGAGTTGGTGGATGCTTTCCTGCCGATCGTGTTTATTTTATTCATTCCTGAGACACAGTCCAGTACTCGTGGCATTGTCGGAGTTTTTGTGATACATCTGTCTACTGCTTAGCTTCTAGCAGTAAACTGATGATCAAAACTAGCACAAAATGTTGGTGGTTGAGCATAATGCATTATTAAATGCTTGGTGTCAGCATTCAAGTGAGTATTCACTCGACAAGCTTTTCTTTAAGGAAAACTGTATCCTCAGATAACTTTCAAACCATTGAATCCTTAAACAAGAGCCTGTTCTACTCAGACAACCTACAAATATTTACGATTGATTTTCTCTCCTTTCTGTTCTTGATAAACGGCCTCCATTGTTTACCATTACAACGCGAATGGCCCCTGTAAGTCCTCTAATGGACACTCAGCTGATGGCAGCAGACAATAAGATATACTCATGATGCCAGTAAATTCCGACTTGTTCTGACATCGGCTATCACGCACAGCAAATCACTGGACTGGCACATCTCAGTCCCCTCTTATCCTTCACTGCAACCCCCCACCCCCACACCCCCCACCCACCTCTTTCGCTCGCTCGTCTATGATTAATGCCACACTACCATCAACAGCGTACACCGCCAGTTGCATATCAAATGTTAAAACATTCAGTGGTCTTTCTCCGGGTGGGCTTTGGGGTCAGTTAGAGTCAGAGACCTCCCATCACCAACAATCCTCTCCGTGTCCTTCTGAGGCTGCTCACAGCAGAGAGGAACGGAAGGAAGAAATGAAAAGCTGGCTCCTATTTAAAATCAAATTCCACCCTTTTGTATCACTATTATTTTGAAGCCATCACATCCCGAGAGCCTCAAACCCCCAGCTTTACCCTCACAATCACCAACGCATGCTGAAATGAATGCAGTCCCAACCAGTCTCACCCCTCAGATAACGGTGGACCAAAATCTCTCAAGTACAAAACACAAGGACCACCACAGACACCACAGCTCTCTTCTAAAATCTGTCTTTTGGGGGATTTTTGTTCCTTATAACTTTGATAGAAATTCACCAGCACACAAATACTGCTACAATTTTCACAGATGCTTGCATTAGTATTCTGCTGGGATGAATCTCGGTGACATGTAATACATCATAGTCACCAGGAGGCATTTCCACTGCAGAGTTGACGTGCAAATAGCCTGAGCATGTTCCAGTGTTTTACACTCGACACTTTACCCCCCCTCCAAAAAATGTCCTCTGAACTTGCAGGACAGAGGAATGTGGCAGCATGTATGTGAAATCGCACACCGTAATAATGCTTACTTACACAGTAGTACAGTAAATGTGCTCCACATGTCAATAAATCCACCTGCCAGGAGTCACACGCACTCCAACACGCTGCATATGAGGGTCACAGAGTCTTCGCATCATGAGATATATTTGTACGATGTGATAGGAAAGGGCTCCGCTGTGTGCGTGTGTGCGTTTCGCTCTGTGTGTGTGTGTTTCGGGGTGTGTGTGTGCGTGTTTGTTAAGGGACAAGAGTGTTCTCACCTCGAAACAGTGAGCCAGACAGCGAGGTTCAATGCCCTTGACTAACCTTGTAGGTTTTACTGTGCTTTCATGAGAGGGTATAAATCATTGTGATGTTAAAAAAAATGCTGCTGTTTTACAATGTGCAGCCAGATTGACAAGGCAAATGTGCACCCCCATAACAAAGCCTATTACAAATACGGTCCAGAATACACTGGGCACTGAAATTCTATATTGCTCCAAATGATGAAAGGATGCACGCGTTGTCCTACGTCAGTCAGAAAAGGAGAAACAATGGGAAATATTTTCAGTGGACACATTAAAATGAATTACTCTTGTGGGGACCATAAACACAGTACAGTGCTGCTGTACTTGCAGGTGAATGGGAAAATACACAAATTATCATATTGATTGCTTTTTGCCTCAATGAGGAGATTTCCATCGTTATTTCACAAAATCTGTAGATACAAAGGTTGGAAAGAAGAGGGGGTTTAGTGGCATTCACCGAGAGAGACTCTCCGTCTAGACGCGCAGTTTTCAACACAAGCCATAAAAGATCGGCTCCCCACAACTGCTCTCCACAGTGTAAACAGCTCAGGCCCAAACCTCTCCACTCAACAACATATTTGCTCGCTAAGGCTCCCACTCATATATTCATGTATTCATGTGTTTATCAGAACTTGGCTGCTTGCATTGCCATTTTCCCCCTTATAATGATGAGTGAACGCTCTTCCATAGTGGGTTGGAAATAATCTTGGATCCAATGAAAAACCAGTCACTTATTTTGTTTCTTATTGTGAAATATAGGAAAGGGGGAAGGAAGCGATGGGAGCCGCAGAGTGACGGGGCACATTCAGCCTGTTTTCCACACCTGTGTAACCCCCCCCCCAACACCACCACCATCAGAGTTGTTAGTAAAATTCGAATTCTCCGAGTTATAAAAAAGGACTTTTAATTCAGATTCATGCAGGTATATTCGAGTTTGGGAAGCTTTTTTTTTAATCAAGCAATTTAAACACTGCGGTGTGGGAGACAGGAGATAGAAGCTGTACTTAAACTAAACATAGAGAGGTAATTCATTAACTTAATGATGTGCATATGCATTGACTTCATTAACCTTGCGTCTCGGTGTTCTTCCACAATGAGTAGATAAATGTTGCTACTTTCTCTCCTGCCTTTCAGTATCAGAAACTGCAGAGTTTGGTACTTTTCTCCTTTTCCTCTCTATCTCTAACACTAGTGGGCAGTCACATTCCACACAGGCGCCGGCAGATGCTGTGCTGTACCTTTGTACCGGTGTGTTGTACAAGCACACAGGCGTGCAGCTCAAAGCGCCTCTTCCTCGTTTTTCTGTCGCCCTCTCAATGCCTGCGCTCGCGTCTTTTCTTCTGCTCTTCAGCAAGTTGGTTAAGTTGTCGAGTAGGAGAACAGCTGCAGCCGCTGCTCTGCCAAGCGGAGCAATCAACAGACTGGTGAGGGAAAATGTCATCCTGGTGAGGAGTGAGAAAATGGCTTTTTAATTGATGTTTTGATTTTGGGTTGTATATTGCTCTTCAGACGAAATGACTGACCCATGTGGCATTTGAATTAGACGGTTTCAACCACCGAATGGCCATTCAAAGTCATTCTGGAGTTGAATTGGATATTAATTAGGGGACGATGAGGAGGAGGAAACAGATAAACGTCCTCCCCAAATATGAGATGAGAGGGAGGAAACCCAGGGATAAGGAGAGGTTAATTTAATTTGAAATTTGAGTAATCGCTGCGTGTGTATACCGAGACATTCAATTTTTTTTTCGTTTGAGAGTCACTGTGGTTTCTGGCAATCGATATTGCCTTTTGAAAATTTTCACTTGATATGAGTAGAGGGTGATTAGTTTGCAAACTTGTGTGAAGACACAGATGTACACAGATTTTTAAAAGAAGCACTTTGTTCAATAGCTCAGTTTAATGAACCAGCCAAGCAGCTTGCCAATCTGAGTTTAAGCAAGCCATTCAACATCTGCTATTAGGCAAAAATGAAATTATTACTCCACTTTCTTTTCTTCTTGTTTCCGTACAAGCTTGACACTGGTGAATTATTAGTTTGACCAAATGGTTGTTTTATCCAGAGTTATGTGTTACAGTTTGAGGGTCAGTTACGCTGTTGGATATGCAACTGTGCAAGGGTAGATGTTTGGGTTAAGAAGAGCAGCTGACTGGGGGGGGGTCGATCCTTCAAGATTATTCTCTGGATACTGGAAAAATGTTGCACTATTTTATTTGGGCAAAATGCCATCTGATTAACGATGCAAATTTATGTTAAAAAACCGAGAAGACAAGTAAATGCAGTTGGCAGTTTTATTTTGATATGTTTAACATAATTGAGCTATTACATGAATGATTCCAATGGATGAGAAAAAAAAAAGTTTTGTAAAATTGATATAACTCTGACCCGAGTGGGATTCAGAAAAGGTTTCGGCTATTTCTTATCCTTCAGTAACCTGCAAATCTGTTGTGTCAGTTCTCTAAGAAGGAATGGGAAAGCAGCTGGCCACATTGCCTTCTGATTTCCCATAGGATGCTTTACCGCAGGGAATGGACCGCCAGTAAGATTTGGTAAAGAGTTAACTCCAAGCAACACCCCTCAAGCTGTCAAAAATTCACACACTCAGTTATGAATAAAACAGATATAGGATTTCCAGGTTGGATTCTCCAAAATGTTTGTTACTTCCTATTCAACTGGACCTCAATTATACTTTCTTTCTGTGTGCAAAATGAAGCTGAAGATAGAGGATGTTGCGTGAAAATGTCAAAATACTTCCACTATGGAGCTCGGTGATAAACTACAAACAAAAGTATCATTTTCACTCTACAAGAACTAATTTGCAAACTTGTTCTGAAAGAAAATTGTCTGACTAGACTGAAATTTGATATTAAATTGACACATAAACATCTCTCAACCTGGAGGTCACTTCTACCACACAATGAGACATATCGGGTAAAGAGTGCAAAAGAAGATTCGAAGTGCAGAACAATCTCAGAGGAGTACATCCAATATTTTTCCAGCTATGAATATGACCATATGTCTACTTTTTAACTTCAGCTCTATGATTAGGGGGAAAGTGTTGGGAAAACTTTTGGCAAGGCCTCCCGGTCTCTGTTCAACTTTTAGATGTAAAAATTTGAAGTGTCACAAAATCAGGTTTTTTCTATATGGTCCATGAATCCATTGTTGAGAATACATATGTGCCGTGTTTCTGTGTTTAATATTAAAGCAAGTCAATGAAAACTCTGCGCTATTGAGTGATGTTTTAACATATTGCTCTTTAGTGTGGCTTAAGGAGTCATCAATGAGTGTGGTCCTCACACATGTGACAGCTCATGTGTTAAAGGCTGTCTGACTCTTGTGGAGACCACTCTTTAATGCTCTTTGCACTGTGATGTGAATTACAAAGAGGAGAGGAGAATAAAATATGATTTACACCACACGGTCTTAACAAAAGAGACTGAGCCCTTCATCATTTGGTGAGACTCTCTGTCCATCTTATGGCTTCTTCATGATCAGAGGACTTCAGCAGTCACCACCACTTTATTAGAACCTCTTGAAAATATATTCCAGGTGATGAATTACAGCACAAACATTCAGCCAACAAATCTATTGAAAACCGGGGATGTGCACGTCACGTCGGTTCAACGATTAAACGCCCGCCCACCTTTTGGTCGGCACCGGATTTATTTGTCTGTGAAGCTGTACGGTGTTTTTAAATGAAGGCTGTGTTGCCCTTCATCCTCGGACACATCAGGTCCGACTTTAAATATCCACAGTGTGCTTTGCAGCATCTCGGGAGCGCTTGTTGACGCGTTGCGACGCGTCGTCCTCCGCGAGCGCCTCGCTGCCTAAGCCGAGTCGTGTTGCTCCCACCTACATTTGAGTTACTCGTTTGCTGTCACACCGCTTGAAAGACAGCGTGGCGGCAAAAACAGAGTGTTCTCCCCGAAAGAATCCGCTGGTGAGAAAAAAGAAAAAACTGGCTGCTGACAGTTTTATCAACAGGTTGATTTGTCATTAATTGACCTGATTATGTTGAAATGTCAATTTCCAGGAACAAAAACGTTTTAGTCGAAAAAGGAGGCATTTTTGTACATGTACTCGCTCGCTGAAGCAGCTTGTTAATAGCATTTCACTGCTCATTGTACAAGCGAACCGCTTATTTGTGTTTCGTATGACAAAAAAATTTAGAAATGGCATGTTAGTTTAAAAAAAAATTGGGGAGGGGGGTAATAAATAGTTGCCATATAAAAAACTGTGTGAGTTTGTTTGCATCTTGGGGGTCTAGAGAGGTGAAAGCTGCCGATGTGACGGCAGCAAGAAACGACTGCATGTTTGGAGGGAAAAAAGAAGCCACTGTAACAATCTTTACAAGTCTGAATGGTGAAACTCTTGGTTTCAACTCAAGAGTTAAAGTCCAAATGAACACTGACTGAATAAATAAATAATAAATGTATATCACTGATGGGGAAAAAAAAACCCATTATGGTTGTATCAAGTTGGATTCTGAACTGGCTCCTTGCGAGATGTTTTTGTGTGTTTCTTTATCGCCTCAGTTTCCATAGAGTCATAACATAGATTTAATAGAAGCAGCAGATAAAGGGCACTGGATATTCAAGTTGTTTTTTGTGGTGTTTACACTGATTTGGCCATCTTGCTCTATGTTTCAAAGAAAAAGGGCCCATGATGTACGTTGCATGTCGAAGATTAAATGATGGGGCCGCATTTCATCGATGTATTCCATCTTCTGACATGACCCCTTCCTCCTCACTTTCATGTTTGCCTTCAGCTCTGCAACACAGGGTTACGTTGTCATGCACAATGTATGAGGCTGATCCAGTCTGTTCTACACAATAGACAGCATGTGTTCAGAATGTTACAGTCGTCGATCCTGCATAGCCTGTATTTCTCCTCGTTTTTCATGACAAATTTACGATATATTTGTAAGGTTTACAAATGTGTCACATTCCTATGATTGACATATGGCTTTTATTTTTCTGCTGTCATTATTCACAGGAATATTTTTGCTTGTGTTTTTGTGTCTGATGGATTCAAATTCCGTATAACTTTAATGAGTTTCTATTGATTGGAATTTCTTTGTTTTGTTTTAAAGGAGCCCTGTTATGCCACTTTGACTTTTTCAGCTATTCACAGTGTAATAGTGTTGAAAGCTCATTCAGACAAGTGAGCAGCACCCCCTCTTTTCACATAAA